>MU225779.1:55773-75478 GCA_018584345.1 Thuja plicata
GCATTCTAACAAGTGCATCACATCTAAAATCCTTTTGTAGAAGGTGGACTTAACCATTCTTTACAAATCTCTTAACAGAGTGCATACTTAACAGTGTTGCTAAAGCTTCAAACAAAGTAGATCTTAACATGTCTCCACTGTAATACTCCTAACAGGGTAGGTCATTAGAAGTGACCAATTGTAAGCCTTAACCAACCCCTTCTTATCTGCAGATAGTGAAGTCTTATGGGTAACAATCCCTACCACAGTTTTTACTTCCTAACAGGAGTTTTCTACGATACCATATCTTATGTTATGTGTTATCTATTTTCATGAATGTTTCTTTTATGGTTACATACTAAAGAACTTATGATATGATTGCATATACATAAAGAAAGATGAACAGTTAAATAAGATAATTTACAAACTTATGATTAAGGGTTAATGGGCTAGCCAAGAAAAGTTTTAGAGGTACTGATTCACCCCTCCCCTCTCAGTATATCATTCCAATATAATTCCAATAGAAGTCTTGAGTGAAGATATGGTGTTTGGGAAGCACTAGGGGCACTTGGGGTAGCCTAGAAGGTGAGTCCTTGAGGGGGCTTTAGAAGTGAGAAGTTGTTACAAATAGGATATGGATTGTTGTCAGACATGATCATTGAGGTCACCAACCACCACCTCTGCATTAGGTGGCATCAGAGCACAGAAGATGCCTTGGGGAGAAGAGTTGGAGGAGACAATCTGAGATTTTGAAGACTTAGGATCCCTTGTTGAATCTTAAAGTTGAAGTTATCCTTTAAGAGTATTCCAAGGTGGTGATTCAAGGTTGGATGAATCTTAGTTTGTAGAGGAAGTCAGATTGAAGGGTAGAATAAGTTGAATCCATCATGAATGCAAATTTGGAGAGAAGAGAGACTCATGGATATTCACAATTTAAAACACAATGCAAATGTATGGGTAAGGTTTGTAAAATGGTCATTTCTAGTGGTTCAATTTTCAATTTTGTTTCAGTTGAGATGATTGAAAAGTTGAGTCTACAACAAATAGTGCATAGAAGACCTTACATGGTACAAGTATTACATGGTGGAAACCAAGTTGAGGTTAGAAGGCAAGCAAATGTTCATTTCAATATTGGAACCTATGAGGATGTTGTCTTGTGTGATGTTATTATGTTAGTAGGATGCCATTTGATCCTTGGGAGGGCATGGCAAGTAGAGAAACATACATTATATGATGGGGCATTGAAAAAATACACCTTCAAGCATGGTGGAAGTCAGATAATATTGAGATCTTTGGAGGAAGATAAAGCATCATGGAGGATGCCAACTAGTTTCTTGTTTGAGAGAGCGGGGCTCCTAGGACAAAGGGAACAAGAAGAGGACAAGGTAGACAAAAAGGTAGAAGAACATACAGTGGAGCAACTAGCCTATGAATGGGTTCAAAGAGATGTGGATTAGATAAAGATCTTGGAGGAGAGAGTAGAGGGTGAGAAAGGTTCATGTGAAGAACCAAGAGGGAAAGCAGAGGAGCCTATGAAGATAAACCAAGAACAAACAGGGTATGAAGATGATAGGATAGAGATGTAGATAGAGATGAAGTTGGTGCCCAGAGAAGGAAGGGCACATTGAGTTTTGATGGCAGATAAGAAGATTTCAGAGGTTGCTGAGGCAATGGATGAGTGCAGGGATGAAGGCATCCTAGTGGGGACAGTCAAGTGTCCCTTACATGTTGTTGTTGAAAGGATAGAGGATAGGGCTATGAAAGAAGCCATTGATGAGATTTTTGAATGCCAAGGAAGATGGCATAGGGAGGATAAGTTGCAGGAGGTCCCAAGGATGATAGGGACCTTGGAGATTGAAGAGTTCACACTCTTGAAGAAAAAATTGGAGGAAGTAGCCACAAGTTGGTGTTATGCCCTGCATCCCCGTCCCTACATTTTGTGTGCAAAATGTTGGGTCCCCCCCCTTTTTTTTTTGTTGTTGTTTTTTCTTGCAGTTCTTGCCTTGTCCTTCTCCTTTTGTTTTCTTTCTTTGGGGTTTTCTTCCCCGCTGTCATGTTTTATTTGGTTGGTTTCTTGTCTCTAGGACCCTGGTCTCGGAGGTTGTTATTTGTTGGGAGCCAGACTCTGGACTCCGGGATTCTCCGCCACGATGTTCTTAAGGTGATCGTCGCGGGGAATCCCTGGGCCCGGGGTCCGGAGGTTTGTCTGTCTGGAGATTTCTGGAAGGAGGTGGATCACCTTTTTACCGTGGGTATAAATAGAGGTTATTTGTCACTTTCACATTTACCACGATTAAAACACTCACGCACTCAGAGTGATTTTAGAGTGATTTGCAGAGAATTAATGATAATCAGTGCTAAATACTTCCATCCTTTTCAGGCAATTGTGAGTGCTTCGTAGTGGCAGGTTGTGATCATTTGGCAGCTGTAGCTATTGCAGAGCTTCCGTGGTGACTTCTTTCCTTCTCCTTTCAGCATTCTCAGGTTGGTGTCTCTTTTCCCACTATTTTTTTGTCTGTCTGGTGTGTTCTCTTCATTGTTGTTATCTTTCAGTTCTGTTCATTTTCTCTTTCTGGTTTCACCACCCGTTGGTGGGTCGGCCCTGCCAGAGGGTTGTCCGCCCTTTGTGCTGGTGTGGTTGGCTTGTAAATAATGTAGAAAGCTATATATATTTTTTTCTTTGCCTGGTTTCCCGTAGATGTCATTCCACGGTGTATATATGTAAATTCTAGTGTATATTTGTTGTATATCCTTCCATCCCCCATGTATATATCCCTTGGCTCTTCATGTATATCTTATGTATATCCTTCCAGGAAGCTTAGCAAGATGGTTGAGTTGCTTGTGTCATCATTTTTCTTCCCATAAGCTTGTTTTAGAGCAGAATACCACCTGTTTGAAACTCGGCTCGCGGCCAGTTTCGAACAGGCAGTTTTCTCTCTCCTCCGTGAAACTAGCCTAGCCCTCATTTATGTTCCATGTGTGCATTTAAATCTGTCCAAGTGACCTTCACTTTTTGTGCATTCGGACAGCTGGCTCCGCCATCATCCCCATAACTCCTATTTATTACCTATACATGTGGCGCCCACGTGGGCTTGATGGTTTGCCTTTTTACACATTCTCACCAACGGATACTTCTTTAGGCTCTGGGTCTCCTACCATCATCCACCCCATGTCTTTACCAAGTGCGATAAAATTCCTAGACCTGGATGTTCAGTCAAAATCTTAAGTTTTTGTAATGCGTGTGCTTTTCGGGTTTTTTTTTTAATTAAACTAACTTTTCAGCAAAAGAAGGCATCACGGTGGTAAGATCTCTGGACCCTAGAGTATTTATTTGTTAAATATGTTCTGATGGTCACTTTGCCTTGCAGGTTTCTGGAGTACGCTTCCAAACATGTCTGAAGCATCTGCATCCTCTCCACCCGGAAGCCCAGAGCTACCTTGCACGACAGTTACCAGAGCGACTATTAAATCCAAAATGGAAAGGGCCCTGGAGAAGTTTCCCCTAACCATGAAGTTTTTGTAGGATAGTGTTATCATGGGATCAAAGATTGAGTCCAAGGTTAAACTCATTACCGACACCAGTGTCAGAACATAGCCAGAAATGCAGGCCTTAGTGAAAATGATGTACATCTAATGACAGGATGGAGATCAGGTGGCCATCAATGTCGGGGGCTCTAGGATCCTTAAGGTAGCTTGTTTCCCGTGCTCTGTACAATCTCTAGATCTTATCCTGACAATGGCCGCCAATTACAACTCCTCCGTTTGGGCTGTTATGCTTGCAGCAGCAGAACCCACCGGGTACCCTACTCCTCTGGTATCCCTCGACCCTGACACATTCCAGGCTGGTCTGGGGATCCCTCAATTTGACAATCCTTTTTTGGTTACAAGGGTAGATGCCTTGGCCCAATTCAAGCAGTTGGAGGAGGCCGCCCAGATATACATGAATGTTCACTGGCTCAAGGTCCCGAAGAGGGACCCTAAGAGTATGAAGATAGAAATTCCCAAGTCGAAGTTCAAAGAGAGCATTCAGATGGGAATGATAGCATTGGCCCAGGTCTTTGGGAAATCCTCTACCTAGGAATTTTCCAAATGGATCTATTACTTCCTTCTCGGCATCTCCACCAAAGGAGGATACTTTGACTAGGCAACTATAATTTCAAACCACGTCGACTCCCAGTTCCTCCAACTAGCCAGGAATTTTTTTTTTTAAATGACTTCTTATGTTTTCTAGGCCTTGGTGCAGTAGAGGCCCCACGCCCATGGGCTAATTATAGATGGCATGCTCAGGATTGGCCCAGGACAAAAGGCACCGTGGGATCATTTCCCATAGGTTTAATGAGAGGCCAGCTTCCCAAGTTTTTGCCAAGTAAACAATGTGTTCATTTACTATCACTTTCTCACACCCACCCGAGACGTAGGATACTGTCTATCCACAGAGGTGATGAATTTGGTCTAGAGTTATAGACATTACTACATCCAATTCCAACAGCACACTTATATTAGGGTCACCGGCTTCTCTAGGAAACCCTACTTGTTGCCCAAACACTGTGGGGACAAGATCGTTCTCTTGGAATACTGCAGGCAGATAATGGAGTTGCATGCACTCTTTGCCTTAAAGAAGGTAACCAATATTCCATTCCCAATCACCTATGGAAACTACTCATGCAGCCTGGCCACCGCAAAAGAGGTGGATAATGAGCTTAAAAGCTACAACCTGGAAGAATTCTACTTGACGCGAAAAAAATTTGATCTGCATGGAAAGATTGCAGCGGAACTTCCTCGGGCTTCAGAGCCCCATCACTACCATATGGAGGATTTTTGGGAAGATTGCTAGGACGACATGGAGGTGTGGAGCCGGCACTATGTTAGGATTATGGCAGGCATGATGGAAAAATTGAAGCTCCAGAGGTTCCTGGAGGACTTCTCAGATGCCGACCCCATGATCAATCCCCAGTATAAAGCAAAGGGGATCGATACAATGACCCTACCATCGATAAATTGGGATGCCCAGGAAGGGCCAACAATTGAGGAATTCACCCAAGAGGTGGTCGAGAAAAGTCACGCATACTTCAAGAAAGTGTGCCCCAGAAGTACCCGCCGAGTAGCCTAACCAGTACCAAAATTAACTCCGGGCGCCGGGACTTCTTCACAGGGAGTGGATAAAGGAAAAGGAATAGATACAACCCCTCCTATGTAAGAAGTCCCCATAAAGGAACAAATAAAGCAGTCAGTGGTAGCCTCCCAACAAATGAGGGAGAAGTTAATCACATGGCTGGCCACTCTAGTACTCAGGGCTGGGCCAATTTGTCCCCCTTCCTCCCCGTCGTTGGCAGCCTTAATGGTGAAGGAGACGGGGGTGGATCCAACAGAACAAGTAGACCCTTGGTTACCTGAAGAAAGAAGAGGCTTAACCAAAAGCCTAAGGCAGAGCCGGGGTTGGGTACGCCCTAGACCTCACAAGTAGAGATCCTCTCTTCTAGTTCCCCAGAGTTGGAAAGAGAAATAGAGCCTGCCGAGGTCCCAGCCAGTCCTCCCTTGCAGGAGGAATTTGATGATGTCTTTGCAACTGATGAGTTTGGGAACCTGTAGGGGGACACCAGACAAACAGAGGTAGAAGTCCTAGCTGTGGAATAGGAAGTTGCGGAACAAGAGCTTGCACAGGAGTAGGAAGAATAGATAGAGGAAAGGGAGGCAGAGCCAGAGATTGCCTCCAAGGCTCCAGAGATGTAGAATCTGGGGGTGGACCAACAAAGATAGAATGAACAAACGACATCTGCTGGGGGAACTGAACCTTCAGGAATAACCGTAACCCCAGCCGCCATGTTCCAAGCACCACTCTCGAGAGTGACCTTTAGGAAAGTAATTATCGTAGCCCAGACTTTGAATCTCGGCCCAGTACCTCTGCTATTGCCAAAGGATGTGTCGACAAAAGAAGAAGCCCTGACGGCAGGTGCCAAGCAACAAGAAGAGCAATACGAAGAGGAAATCCCTAAAGAAGCCAACAAAATTCTAGACAAAGCAATATATATAGAGGACAAGGTTGAGGAGATGGATTTTGCTGGGGAGGATATTACTGATAAAAAAGAAGACACAGGAAAAGGGACACATGAGGCCCACACCACTAAGGAGGAGCAACTGTAGGACACCGGGGAAGAACCAAGAGAACAGACTCTAGAAAATAAGCCACCCCTGCCACCTCAGTGGTTAGTAGAGAGAAAGAAAATAAAGGGTCTATCCACTCCCAGAAATCCTCTCTCCCTGGCTGAAATGATGGCTCAGGTCCAGGCCCCACCAAAGGCCAAGAAAGCCCGAGAAGTTCATACTCTTCAAACTGGGTTGGGTGGAGAAACAATTTCCATTGTGGTGACACCTCCCCCAGACACCGATGAAGCAACTGCAGAACCTGGAGATTAAAAAATTTCAGAGGTATCGCTGGGAAAAAGGGGAAAATAGGGTGAGGTGGACTTGCTGAAGGAGGCAACTAGGGTAGTGGAGGCCTGTTATAAAAAAGAGGCCCAAAGGCTCAAAACAGAAAAGGCAAAAAATGCAAACCTTATGGGGTTGCTTATCGAGCTAGCTCGACCTATCAACACTGCTCCCTTGGAAGCTTCCACATCTAAAGATCTACCACAGAGTGACATAGACTCCTTGCGAACAATGAAGAAGAAGGCTCAGGTAGTCGATGAGTGGGTCACCCTGCAAATAGGAAACACCTGACATTTTTTGGTATCCACCCTCCTAGACTTATATACAGCCTGACATGTTCTACACCAGGTAGAGACTCTTATTGACCTATGGGAGGGTGATATTGAAAATTATCAAGCATGGAAGGTAGAGCTTGAAGAGCTTCTTGGCCTAGGAGAGGAAATGGTTTCTGAATCTAGAATTCTAGGGGATGAATCATTTGATTTTGCGAGGACCCAACACTCTAGGCTTGACCTCACATTGGAGGTAACCAAACAACTGGTGGGGACTTTACAGGAGAAAGTTAATGCAGTAAAATATTCTTTCAATTTATACAAGTCTTTTGTAGCAAAGACTTCCGGGGTTGACCCCCTCAGTATAGACATGTGCACACTAGAGGATTCGGTTTTGGGGAGTTTTGATGAAATGATGAAGTCCCGATATCAATCCCTGGAGGGAATATATAGTGCTCAAATGATGAGATTAACTTGTATGGTGCTTAGTGGCCACGATGTGACAAAAATGGCTGATGAATTTAAGGAGAATGTTTCAGACTTGGGGGAACAAATTGAGGTGGCTAAGTACCGAAGGGACGGCCTAAAGGATATCGACGAAGATGGCATTTCCCGCCTCCTCCAGGCTTTCAATGATAACAAACAACCATAAGCTTTCTCTGGGGGCTGGAGAAAACCCAAACATTTGGTATTATTTATTCTTTTGGGAATGTAAGTTCCCAGATCTCGGAGTCTTAGATCCCAAATTTTGTATTCTTTCGAGTGATCTGTGTCCCAGTCCCCGAGGCCGATCGGTCACTTTTAGGAGCGGTTAATAAAGGCTGTCAGAAGGTGGTTGGATACATCAAGGGGGCGTCGACTCAATAGTTAGTTTCCTAATAGGATGGTCTTCTCAAGGCATCATTCAGAGGTACACCTGGCACATTTGAGATAGGGCACCACATTTCCCATTTATGAGGCATGTAGCCTCGATCCCCTGGGATCTAATTTCTTCCTTCTCCTTCCTAGTTCTCTTCTTGAGGCTGATTCTTCTACTGTATATTCTTGTCTCATTCTTCTGACATGTCAGGCCTATTCCATCTCAAGGTCTTTTGTAGGGTGGTGCAGGTAGTACCGGCCCCCAGATATTGTATTTCATTGAAACATGATGTAAAATAGGGTTAGGGTTAGGGTTAAAAGAAAATGTGTATAAATAGCCAGACTGGCCCATTTTCAAGGGTCATAAAAATTGATGATTTTTCTGTCCACAGTAATAGAAAGGTGATTTCTCATTCTAGTTGCAAAGCTCAATGCTCCATTGTCCCATTTTCAATAGTTAGACGCTCCTCTGGAACCGCCATTGTATTACACACCAGTGATTGCTGGATGAGACATTAATGAAGAAGGGAGAATTCTTTGCAATGATGTTGTTGGCATTCATGCTTCTGATTTAATGGTATTTTATGTTTCATGTTCTTTACATCTTCTGCTCTGATATGTCAAATAGATTAATGACCTCTTTTCCCTCACTACTGATAAAATACTAGCTGATGTTTGTGTATTTCTTTGGTATTTAGTGTAGTATATCAGAATATTATCGATGTCTTGAACGTTTAATAATAACTATAATTAGATGAAGTATTTCTAACCCTGCAGGATCTTTTTTCATTTTATTTGTTAAGTGTAGAATGCTAGGAGAAACCTCACAACCTTGAATCTCTGGAGAGAATGAGTTGAAGAAACCAACTATCCCCCTCAAAAATAGTCACTTCTCCCAACCGAGTCTCGCATGATCGTGACCTGACACCTAGGTTCTTGAAGGCCCAGAGAATTTAACTTCCCCAGATAACCTTTGTAGGTGGAGTTGGCCAGTACCCCCGGTACCCGGTGACAACTTATGACTATTGGCGGATCCGGTCAGAAAAACCTCGTCAAGAGTTGGCATAAGAGGATGAAGAAGAGGTTGGTATGGCCTGTCAAGAGGCTTATTAAAGAGAGGAAACTACTGAATGGGGGACCCACTAAGAGGGTACAAGGATTTGATGGTGAGAGGGATATCCATGATAGCAAGAAGGCAAGTGTTTGTGGAGAAGGAACAGATTTGTGGGATGAGTTGAATGCCATGGTTGAATAATGGAAAGAGAAGGGTGGAGTGATGTGAGAATGCCTAGAACAAAGGAATGAAGAGGAAGGAGAACATGGTCAAGGAGAGACCTTAGACTCAGAATTGTCTACAAAGACAAATATCTCACAAGGAGTGTGTGATAAGGAGAATGTAGTAGTGAATCTAATGAAGGAAGGAGTTATATGCCAAACATATTTTTTGGTGCATGAGAAGGAATTGATCATCTTTGTTTTTAAAATTTTTTTGATAGGTTTGTAGGAGTTCTATATTGTTCACCATGCAAGTGATGTTGTTGAAGACATCTATGATATGAGGAATGAAAAAGTGTGTGCTTGGCACATAATATTTGTTTGCAGGTACATGAGGTAAATTGGCATAGATGATCTTCAACAAGAGGTAGACAAAGAATGGAGGAAGAGGAAGAAAACTCCCCAATCAAAAGTGACTTGGATTGAATTGATCCTTGGTAGTATGGTGCAAGTCACCCTGGAAAAAGAATGAGAGGAGAGTCATGTAGAGTCATAAAGGACAAATGATCTTGAAAGATCATGAATTAATGTAATTGGATCTATGATCCTTTTTGTATTTGATTCATCTAATGTAATGAGCCTAAACTATAAAGGCAATGTAATAGGGGTAATAGCATCATAAGGCTATAATGCACCTAGAGAGGGGGTCATTAAGGGTCATCTTGTTGATCCTAATCTAGTAAAGGAATCTAAAGGCCTATAGGGTCTATAATAAATGTGATGTGGCCACTAGAGACAATAAAATATTGTAAAATCACTAAGAGTGCCAAAAGTCATAGTTTGTCCATGTTGGTAATTTAGCCCAAGTAAGGCTTGTAAGGGGATATAAGAGTTTTCAGGAGTTTGATAGGGTTATGAACCTTTAGAAAGGTTAATAAAATGTTTTGGAAGACTAAATGGTTGTAAGTTGTCAAAGTTGACACTTTAATGTCAACTAGACAACAAATCCCAACAAATTTTAAGTTGTAACTAACTGATAACAGTCAGATAACTAACTGTTATGGTTATGCAAGGGGTTATTAGCCTTGTTTGTCTATTTAGAAGGGAGTTTTGTCAAGTATCAAACATATGTGGAGTTGGTGTAATTCGACCAAGCAATGTACTAAAGTTTAATCAATAAAACAGTAACTATTTTCTAAAAATTCCTTCACTATTTCACGAGTGCAGACTGAACAGTGAGTTGAAATGGTAGTTTGAATTGTGATCCTAGGGTAGGAATGATATAGATAATTGTATTTATTTTTATCCATCATTTCCTTTCATTCTTTTACCATTCCATTGTGTCTTAGGGAAAGAACATTGGACTAGTGTGTTCAAACCAATGACTGGTTAGTCACAGTCAACATTTAATTGTTTTGAAGTTCTTAGAATGCTGAGTCTCTCCCACCCTATTTGGTTACTGTGATTTGTGGGAGATTACACTCATGTAAAATATTTCTTGTCCCATATTGATCTTATGTAGGAGATGGAAGAATGTGTTTGAAGAACCAAGAATGGTTGTAATCGCTAACAGAGATTCAGCCCTGATTTGACACCAGTCAGTTATAAGGGAGATTGATTCAAGGATGAAGTGGTTTTGTGATGGATTCTACATGTGGGGGTCCATATTGAAGTGTGTATGTAGTTGGTTTGGTCTGTAGTGGATTGGAGAGGTCCTTTTGATCAAACCCTAGGTGTGTGATCCTATAAGTGAGGGTTTAGTGGCTAAGGCCATAGGTGAATGGTAGTCTTGTGAACTTGCAAATTTGTTGTTTGGGAACCTCTAGAAGGACTTTTTAATCCTTTAGAGTCATGAGGGTAAGTGGAGTTAGGGGTTTCTTTGTAAATGAGGAGAATTAGGCGTAGTTTGGAGGTGGCATGAGTATTGTATCTTGGTTATGGTCCAAAGGAGTATATACTAAATCTTGGGGAGGATTTAAAGATCCAAAAAGAGTATCTGAATCATTTTTTAGTTTCCTTATTTGTTTGAGAAATGTTGGAGAAAGGGACAAAATAGTGACTGGTGTGGGCTACTAGCTTTAAGGGCTAAATGTGAGAGTTGGGTAAGGAATTGGTTATCCAGACTTAATGGGTTGATGGAGCCTGGTAGATAGGCCATAAGGAGATGATTTATGGAGTTGAAATGAAGGTTTAAGTCTTGAGTGAAGATATGGTGTTTGGGAAGCACTGGGGGCACTTGGGGTAGCCTAGAAGGTGAGTCCTTGAGGGGAATTTAGAAGTGAGAAGTTGTTACAAATAGGAGATGGATTGTTGTTAGACATGATAAATGAGGTCACCAACCACCACCTCTACATCATGTTCCTATCAACCCCATAATATATTTATCTTTCGGTGTTTGTGTTATGTAACATGCTTGTCTTATGTATGACCTATCTTTCGGTCCCATAGTAGTGTGGCATGTATTTCCCATATGTGTGACATATAATTTAGGTCCAATGCTAGCATGTATATCTTTATTATATATAAAAATTCTTTTGTATTCAAGAAAAAAAAAAATCTATCCTGACATATATTTATGGTTAAACGAATATGTATTTGTATAGAAAACCTTTTTGAATCCAAAGGAATGTGTGTGTGTGTATATGCGTAAGGTAATATGATAAATCATGGTATTGTGAATGAATAATTGGTGGAAAAGTGTGTGAGTACTGTAAGAATTCCAAAGGATAATACTCAAGGTAGAGAAAAGATAGTGACAAAAACAAGTCTTTAGTTTTGCAAAATATTGTTGAAGACAAGAAGAAGATCTCTAACCGGATCTTCTAAAGATATTTTTTGTTGTGATATTAATTGGAACTATTTCATGCATATGAAGATGAAAAATTATTAGTTCACATTTTTTATATAAGACCTTTTGGTAATTAGTAAATTTTGTATTGGTAGTGATCCTTATTACTTCATGGTAGTTAGCCCAAGTGGTAGTCAGCCTCACCGACAGTGAGAAAACCAATAATCAGCCTTTGTAAAAATCATCTTAATCAGTGTCACTTTAATTAGTGTCACCTTAATCAGTGTTATATTCATGAGAATTAGTTTCTCCATGGTTTTTCCCATCTTGGGTTTCTACGTTAATTTTGGTTATATGGTGTCTGTTGTTTATGTACTTATATGTTCTTATGTGTTTTAACTATCTAAATACTTTAAGATAAACGAGAGCTTGGTCACTTGCAGATAGAGCTTAACCACTTGAGGGAGATCTTGGAAATTTGAAAAGATGGAAATAGATTATAACTATGATGTTGGAAATGAGATAAGTAACTGAGAGGGGAGGGGTGAATCAATTACTCCAAAACAAATCCTTTGTCCCTTAGATGTCTTAAATACTTTAACACTATTACTCGGTCAATTAAGATATTCTTTTGTAACTCAGGTGTCAAAGCAATCTTTATAATATCCAATGTAATTATACTTTAGTGATTAAGTGCAGAAACATAAAGCATGAAACAAATAACATGTACACAGGTGACACCAAGATTGAACATGGAAACCCAATATGGGAAAACCACCAATGTAACTAGTTACTATTTTTCACTCTTCTCAAGTGAGCCCTGTTAGGAGCCAACCCTGTTAAAGGTTACAATAACACACTATTAGGTGTGACCCTGTTAGAGAATTTAATCACCTAGTGAGGAGTGGCCTTGTTTGAGGTATTCAACACTTCAACATTGAAAGTGCGAGAGGATTTACAAAAAATACTTTTAAGTCTACTTTGTTAAGAGATTTGAGATCACTACTATGATTGTTAGAGAGTAACAATGAATTGAACTATATGTGTAAGAAATTGTCTTTGCTGATTCATATCTCTATTCTGATTATGAATGGATCCTTGCTGATCATATGTTCTATTACAGCTCTGAGTGATCAATCAGAATCCTATCTGATTTCTCCTTTACTCTTCATGTCACATAATTCCACACTTCTGCTTTTTCCTTTTTACTTTTTCTTTTTACTTCCAACACACTCAATCCAAACTTGACCTTTCATATTTACGATGAGCCTTGCCAAGTCAGCTTGAATATATTTCTAAATAAATCATAATTTAGTCGGCCTCATATAATCAATTAATTAAATCACTGTTAGTTGGCTTCCACTGAATGCCCGACCATGACTGAAATGTCCGAGTGACTTGGTCAATACTGAACTTCTTCAATACCCAATTGAACTCAGTCAACACTGAAATAACTCATTCTATTCACCAACTGTGCTTGGTCTAAATGTATACATTTGTGTAACATCACTACATAAGTATATATACATGTGTAACATTAATGAAAATACACAATTGAATAATTGTCTTCAACAATCTTTCTCTTTGGCATTGATGGCAACACAACATGTCATAATACAAAGAATTGTAGATCAACAAAAAAATTTCTTTAATGTCCTTAGCTTCATTCCGATTCTTATCCAAAAACTCCCTCTGACATCAAAATATCCCTTAACTGTATAATATTTTGTGATGTATCAAACTCTTCCTCTTTGGTCTTATTCATATGTATTATAGAAAACTCTCCCTCTTTGACAACAGATGCCAGAGACTCCATAAGTTGCTTGTCTTTTATTCTGTAAGATTCCATCTTCTCATTACTATTTCACTTTGTAATTGTAATGTACCTGAATGTACTAATTCATCTGCAATGTGCTATGTTGTACCTACATCAACTGATAGATCTTCACTATCGCTCGGGTTGATGCATCACTAAACTGTATTTTAGTGAGCTTTAGTTAGGGGAAGCACCCCTAGCTTTTCTCTAAGATACAAGAATGCATCCTTAGGTAAAGGTTTGGTGAATATGTCTACAAATTTTTCTTTGGTATTCACATATTCCAACCTTACTTCTTTATTTTGTACCAATTCCCTCAAAAAATGATACTTTATTGCTATATGCTTGTTTTTGGTGTGCATCACAGGATTCTTTGAAATGTTAATGGCACTGGTGTTGTCATAGTAGATAATAATTGGTTCTTTTACTTCTTCCTTCATTCCTAACAATAATTTCTTGACCCATATGATGTTTGAACACTTCACTGCTGCAGCCACATATTCTTCCTCTGCTGTAGACTAAGAGATACAATTATGTTTCTTGCTAGTCCAAGACACTAACCTATTTCCAAGAAAGAAAGCTCCACAACTGGTGAATTTTCCCATCATTGACACTTCCAGCCCAATCAACATCAATGAATGCCTTTAAATAAAAGTTTCCACCATTCTTATACCATAAACCATAGTCTTCAGTACCCTTCAGATATCTCAGAATTCTTTTGATTTCCATTAGGTGATTGTCTCTAGGATTAGTTGAAAATATTGCAACAATACCAACTACCAATCCAATATCAGGTCTGGTGTGAACAACATATTGCAATTTTCCAATCATGGATCTGTAGTTGGTATGATCTACCTCTTTTGAATCATCATCCTTTGATAATTTCTGTCCTGTACACATGGGTGTTCCAACAGGTTTGGAATCTTCCATACCAAATTTCTTAAGTATCTGCTTGATATATTTTGATTGAGTAATGTAGATACCATCCTTCATTTGATGTACTTGTAATCCAACAAAGAATTTGATCTCACCAAACATAGACATCATAAAATCTTTACTCATAGCTACAGAGAATGCTTTGCATAGATCATCATAACTAGTGAATAATATGTCATCAAAAAATATCTCTGCTAACAGTATTTTGTTTTGAGGTCCTTCTTTGATGTATAGGATACTGTTATAATTGGTTCTCTAAAATCCAACACTTATTAGATAGCTATGCAGTCTTTCATAATAGGCCCTGGGCACTTTCTTGAGTCCATATAATGCTTTGTGCAGCTTGCAAACCATATTCCTTTTGCTAGGATCAACAAATCCTTCAGGCTGTTCAATGTAGACTTCTTCTTCTAGGATTCCATTCAGAAATGTAGATTTCACATCCATATGATATACTATGTATCCTTTATGTATAGCATATTCCAGAAGAGTTCTGACTCCTTCAAGTCTTGCAACAAGAAATTTTTTTTATCTATAATCAATACCCTCTTCTTGAGCATATCCTTTACAAACTAGTCTGGCCTTGTTTCTAGAAACTTTACCATTTTCATTTATCTTGTTTCTAAAAACCCACTTGGTTCCAATCACATTCTTGTCCTTTGGCCTAGGCACAAGAGTCTAAGTTTTGTTCTTCTCAATTTGCTCAATTTCTTCATGTTAGTAATAACTGAGAGGGGGGTGAATCAGTGGCTTAAAAAAAATTTCTTTATTCTAACCACCAATCAAATAAACCTTAGATTATTATGTCCCTTACAAGATGCATGCCATGAAATACTTATAATAATTAACTATCTATCAATTTTCTTTTTCTGACCTTATTCTCCTTGATTATCGATAAGAAGTAAAACTTATTTATCGACACTCAGTAAATATGCAAAGTATACCGATAAATCCATAAATGCATATGTGAAATGTAAAATAGTAAAGTAAAAACCATACACACATAACACATGGATTTCAATGTGGAAACCATATTAAGGGAAAAAACCACTGGGACCGGTACCCCAAATTTTCACTCTTTTGAAGTGAGCCCTGTTAGGATCCAACCCTATTAAAGGTTACAAACACACTGTTAGGTGTGACCTTGTTAGAGGATTTTATACATAGAGGTTGTCACTTAGTATCAGGAAAATAATTTTGCTACCATCCTTGAATCAACCTCCTTTTTAGACTGTCAATAGGCTTTAGGAAAATCTAGTGCTACTTTCATGAATCAACCTTTTTGGCACTTCTTGGGATGTACCTCATTATATAGAAGACTATTAAGTCATGCTCTGTTAAGAGACTTGATGCTTCAATGGTTAAACTGAAACACAATGACCTATTTCTAATACAACTTGAATTGTAGATTTTTAGATCTATTTAAGTACATTACCTCTCTGATCAATGTATCAATTCAATTCTTTACGCTCCACACTTTCTGCTTTGTGATGTTGTGCTTCACTGTTTGTCAGTGTCTACATAATTATTTAGCTCTCCTTCAGTTTGATTCATCAGGACTGTATGAAGTTATCCTTCATCAGTTTCTCTTCAACATCCTCTTTCTATTCACCCCTGTTCATGTGATGATGATTGCGAAAATGGATTAAACTTGTCTCTTATATAGACATGATATTCACCATTTCTTGATTCTTAATTCTTGGCGTGAAACAAAATCTAGCCAATCTGATTTAAAGCTTAGCTCTTGATTTATCTTGTAGTTATATTTTTTCCAACTATACAAATCTTCTTTAAATCAATCACTTAACTCTGGTCGAATAAAATAATGAAAACAACCAGTTAAGTCTATCTTTAGCTCTTGCCAACTAGATATTTTGTCATTTTCTGAACTCTCTGTTCTTTTAATCAACTCTATAGTTAGTCATCAGTGACAACTGCCAGTTCTATCAGTGTGACTCTAGTCAGCTTTGGGATCTCCATCCATCAGGAAATATTGGATTTTACTCATCGCGCAACTCTGATCTTAGCTCGTCGGGCATCTTGTGATTTTGCTTTGTCGGGAAACACTATCTTCTACTCGTCAGGCATCACTGTGACTTTGGTTCTTTGCCTTTGTCGATGGTGTGCACTCCATCGGTGTTATCTGTCACTTAGTGAATACTTGACTTTTATGCATTGCTGAAAGCATAATCTTCATTCCATTGATTCTCTAAAGTCTTTTACATTATATACATTACCATACAGATGATATCAAGTTGACATCAATGACAATACAAACCATTAACTGATTTAATGTCTTGCATTATCTTCAACTTTAACATTATCAAACATTTAATTAGTTACATGTCATCAATCTCTCCCTTTGGCATTGATGCCAACATCCAATATTATCACACTATACTATTTCTAATACAATATGAAATACAATTGTTGAGATTCTTCAAACTACCAAACAGTTTGTTTTGATAACCGATAAAAATTTCTAACCGTCGATAAGCTCTGTGTTAGCTTAGATTTGATTCTTCCAGTTCTCTATGTTTCTTGTTCTTATGTGCTACATCCTTCCCTTGAGTCAATATCTCTCTTTTGACTGTTCTTCTATTAATGTCTTTGTCTCTTGTCAGCAACTCTCCCTATGGATATGATCTCTCCCTATTGGAGTAATTTGAAAATGGATAATCTTTATTCTTTTTCTAAAGACTGTGATAATATGGATATTTTCTCTCCCTTTGAAAACAATGCCAAACAAATATCTTACAGATATTGGACATTAATGTCTTATGATCTTTTTCTCTCCATCCATAATATATTCCTTGAATTTCCCTTATCCATCAGCAATACAACAATATGCTTTGGTGCTCAGTTCTCATATATACCTTTCCGTATATAGATGTAGCTTTGAAGTTCATCTTTTTTCTTGCATCAACATGAATGATATTCTGATAATATATAGGCTGATGCAGCCTTCAGTCTTTTACTAATTGGTAGAAAAGGGTTTGACCCCTAGTCACTTTCTTAGGTACTCAAATGTATCCTTGGGTAGTGGCTTGGTGAAGATATCAGCTAATTGTTCTTTTGTTTGCACAAACTCAAGTATCACTTCTTTTTCTTGAACTTGTTCTCTTAAATAATGATACTTGATTGCAATGTGTTTAGTCTTGGAATGCATGACTGGATTCTTAGAAATGTTTATTGCACTTGTGTTATCACAATAGATAATCACTGGTTCTGAGATCTTCATATGCATACCTTCCAGCAACTATTTGATCCATGCAATATTTGAGCAGTTTGCAATAACATCAATGTATTCTTCTTCTACGCGACAAGAAATACAAAATATGAAGTCTTTTTTTTTTTCTTGATTTAAATAAATCACGCTTTTCATTATTTGGTCAGCAGGTTATTTTTCTAACGCTTTACCTAAAAAAAGTTATCTTTTTTTTTTTTTTTCCTTTTGAGGGTTTTCAGGATTTTCTTGTTCCTCTTCTTCCTCTCACCTATGGCTTTGAATTCCATAAAGTCATATATGGCTTTGTCTTCCATAAAGCCACCTATGGCTTTGTCTTCTATTAGGTGTTTTAAAATTTCTCTTGAACTATATTGTAGACTGAGAGATGCATCCTTGCTTCTTGCTAATCCATGTGACAAGTCTGTCACCCATAAAGAATGCTCCTCCAGTTGTGCTCTTTTGGTGATCAATATTTCTAGCCCAATCAGCGTCAGTAAACAATTTTAGTTCAAATTTTCCTTCTCTTCTATACCATAAGAAAAATTCCTCAGTATTCTTTAGATATCTTAGGATTTTTTTCACAGCAATCATATGTGATTCCCTGGGGTTAGCAAACAATCTAGCAATAATTCCTACTACATGTGCAATATCTGGTCTAGTGTGTACAACATACATGAGTTTTCCAATCATTGATCTGTATAAAGTCTGATTTACCTATGTTGTCTTTTCTTCCTTTGTTAACTTACATCCAGTAGCCATCGGTGTTCCAACTAGATTGGAACCTTCCATCTTTAATGTTTTTAGGACCTCTTTGATGTATTTGGACTATGTAATGAAAATACCTTCACTTTGTTGAATGATCTGTAGACCAAAAAAGAACTTGATCTCTCCAAAAATAGACATCTCAAATTATTTTCTCATCTCATCAGCAAATGATTTGCATAGCATATCATTGCCTCCAAATATGATGTCATCAACAAATATTTCAGCAATCAAAGTGCTAGCATCAGTATCTTCCTTTAAATAAAGATTACTATTTTCACTAGTCCTTATGAATCCAATACTTATTAGATAGGAATGAAGTCGTTCATACCAAGCTCTAGGAGCTTGTTTTAATCCATATAAGGCTTTTTGAAGTCTACATACCATGTTCCTCTTGTCTGGATCTACAAACCCTTCTGGTTACTCAATGCATACCTCTTCTTCAAGTATTCCATTTAAGAATGCTGACTTGACATCCATTTGATATACTTTGAATCCTTTGTATGTAGCATAAGAAAGTAGTATTCTTACTCCTTCTAGCCTAGCAATGGGTGCAAAGGTCTCTCCATAGTCTATACCTTCTTCTTGTGCATACCCCTTGCATACTAGTCTTTCTTTGTTCCTTGTGACTTCTCCATTCTTGTTTAGCTTATTCCTAAATATCTATTTTGTATAGATGACATTCTTGTCATCTGGTCTTGGCACAAGTGACCATGTTTTGTTCTTCTCAATCTACTCAATCTCATCATTCATAGAACTTATCCATTCTTCATTATCTAGTGCAGCATTGACAAATTTTGGCTCAAACTCACAAATTAAATAATTTGAGTTTAAAGACTTACTTCTTGTTCTTGTACCATCTTTCTTATCTCCTATGATTTGGATCTATGGATGGTTCCTTCTTACATATCTTGCAAGTATAGGTACAGTTCTTTGTCTATCAGCTTGATCATTATCCTGATCTTCATTCTGTTCTTCATTACCTTGCACATTATCTTGACTTTTATCCTAACCGTTGGTAACAGCAGTCTGACCATCGGTTGCAACATTCTATTATTTTGGGATTAAGCATTTTTTCTCGGGTAGAGTGTTGGGTTATTCACAATATACAAACTTGTTGTAGTCCTCCGGTTCTTTTGTGCTTTCCAGCTCATTCTTTTCTACAAATTCATCAATCTTTACATTTGCACTTCAACTATTTTGTTAGAGGCCTTGATAAGACATTTAAATGCTTTGCTTTTGGTAGAATACCCTAGAAAAATACCTCCATCACTTTTGGCATCAAGCTTTCCATTTATATCATCCTTTAAGACATAGCATTGACTACCAAAGATCTTGAAGTAACTTACATTGGGTGTTTTACCATACCATAGCTCATAAGGTGTCTTCTTTGTGTCCTTCTTCAATTGTACTCTATTTAGTGT
>MU225779.1:79542-126075 GCA_018584345.1 Thuja plicata
GGGGTGAATCAGTGTTTGTCTATTTATTATACTTCAGCAACTTTAAACATAAACCAAATATATATCAATTGAAGCTTAATACAAGAACACATAACACATGATATGATTACGGGGAAACCTTGATCAAAGGAAAACCCTGGTGGGAATTAGTACCTACAAATATTACACTAGTATAATGAACTTTTTAAAGTTCCTTTGCCCTGTTAGGAGAAGTCTTTACAATGCAAGTACAATGACCTGGTTAAAGGTCTGACCCAATTAGGAGTCTTTTAAAAATAACCTGTTAGGCATGAGGACTCACTGTCCTAGAAGCTCACTTCTCAATAGGATGAAGGCTACAACCTCCTCGATAATAGATATACAATATATCCAAAAGTGAACTATTATATGTGACACACTTGTCTGATCAGTTTCGGTTATGCACTGATGCTCTTATACTCTTCAAGAGCTTTATCTCATTTAGACATCCTATACTGTTCTTTTATATCTCTGCTCTGCATATATCTTTGACACTTTCTAATACATCTTTTCATGTTATATATATATATATATATATATATATATATATATATATATATATATATGTTCATGCCTGAATAGACGCGACTATAAACAAGACCTTAGTCGACCCAAAACAACATTCACAATGCTTCCAAACAAATTGGCTTAAGCATGTTTACAATAATGTTTAATACATGATTACAAACTTATTATAATAGGCACTAATGGCACTCACAACCTTCTTGATTCTTTCACTGTATCTTGTAATGTCTTCTCCTTCTTTCATTTTCATATGGTCAAATTTTCCTCTTAGACTTTCTTCTTTGGCTCTCTTTACATTTGCATCTCCGCCATGAATGTCTTGTAATTTCTTCCACATATCATAAGCTATAGGGCAGTCCTTTACTTCATCAAGCTCTGAGTAGCTGAGTGAAGAAGCTATATCAATCATTATTATGTTATGAAGCTTACATTCCATCATTTATTCCACAGTCATAGTCCCTGTTGGCTCCACATATTTTCTTTCCAAGAATTGTAAACCAGCATCTCCGATAGTACATAGATGTAGCTTCATCAACTCTTGACATGATAGGAATTTGTCTTTGTTTAGGTTTGGGAGCTCCCTTCTGTAAGACATATCTGATATTTATCTTGGGTCTTGAAACCTTTTTTGAAAGCACTTGATGCTCTGATACCAATTGTTGTAAATGAGATAAGTAACTGAGAGGGGAGGGGTGAATTAGTTACTCCAAAACAAATCCTTTGTCCCTTAGGTGTCTTAAATACTTTATCATTGTTACTCGGTCAATTAAGATATTCTTCTGTAGCTCAGGTGTCAAAGCAATCTTTATAATATCCAATGTAATTATACTTTAGTGATTAAGTGCAGAAACATAAAGCATGAAACAAAGAACATATACATAGGTGACACCAAGATTTAACGTGGAAACCCAATATGGAAAAAACCACCAATGTAATTGTAGACACCTAAATCTTACTACCTTAATCAATCATATTTAGTGCCTTCTAGGACATATTAGCTAAGTAATTAAGCATTACCTAATTGACCTATGTCATCCCCTAGCCCTAATTAATTCAATTAATTGGTTATAGTCCTGGTTAATTATTAAAAGCAACCAATAGCTTAGTAATTAATTAAATCCTTATTCCTCCTATTATTGAATGAATATGTTAAATTATTTGATTCATTCATTAATATTCCCTTTAACCCCTAGCCTAACCTATCCCAACCACCTAACCTTGAGTTCTAACTCAACCAAACCTCTTCACACATGCTAACCTAACCAATCCCAACCACCTAACCCTAAGTTCAAACTAATCCCAACCTCTTCACCCTTGCTAATCCTTTCTTAAACCCTAACCCTAATCCTAAACTCTCCCCAATGATGTCACATTCCTAATCTTTAGATTATAAATTCAATCCCTTTCCAAAAGTCAACAATCTCAAGCCAAGCCTATCCATATGCATTTAAAGGCTCTTACACCTTCATAAATGCCTCTTACATCCTTCATTAAGGCTCTTACACCCTCTTTATGAGCCTTATCTTCTAGAGGTTTCTTGGTCCATTTTCCTAAATGGTCATATTCCTCCCTACTTGCAACCCAATCCCCTTGTGACAAGTGTCACAATTCAATTCACTTGAAGAAGAACAATCCATGTGCTCAGTTCTAGTGGCATCTAGACCTCTCTTTAACTTTGCATCTTGACCCTTGATTCCTCACCCATTTTCTATAAAAGGAACCCCTTTCCTTCATATTTTCAATCCACCTTCCATGTAGAATTATAATTCTATTTTGAGAGCAAATCATAAATCCATCTTTTAGAGAAGAGTTATAATGCCAGCTTGAGATCATAGCTTAAAGCTTGAAGCACATCCATGAGCACACATCTGCAACAAATGGACAAATCCAATGAACAAAATGGATTTTGAATGAGCTTGTAGGAGGTTTGCACTTTCTTCATTTAACTTATTTCAAGTTTTCATTTTATGTCTTAGCATGTATGTAGCTTAGATTCCTAGTTATTGAATACTTTATTTATTATTGTGTTCCTTTATAACTAATTTTCATAGGTCACAGTAACTAGTTACTATTTTTCACTCTTTTGAAGTGAGCCCTGTTAGGAGCCAACCCTTTTAAAGGTTACAATAACACACTATTAGGTGTGACCCTGTTAGAGGAATTAATCACCCTTTGAGGAGTGGCCTTGTTAGAGGTCTTCAACACTTCAACATAGAAATGCTACCTTGTGAGAGGATTTACAAAAAGACTGTTAAGTATACTCTGTTAAGAGATTTGAGATCGCTGCTATAATTGTTAGAGAGGAATAATGAATTAACTTGTATGTGTAAGCAACTGTCTTTGTTGATTCAGATCTCTATTCTAATTATGATTGGATCCTTGTTGATTAGATGTTCTATCATAGCTCTGAGTGATCAATTATAATCCTATCTAATTTCACCTTCACTCTTCATGTCACAGAATTCCACACTTCTTCTTTTTCCTTTTTAATTTTTCTTTTTACTTCAGAGACACACTCAATCCAAACTTGACCTTTCATATATATGATGAGCCCTGCCAAGTCGGCTTGAATATATTTCTAAATAAATCACAATTTAGTCGGCCTCATATAATCAATTAATTAAATCACTGTTAGCCGACTGCCATTGAATGCCCGACCATGACTAAAATTCCTGAGTGACTCAGTCAATATTGAACTTCTTCAATACCTGTCTGAACTCGGTCAACACTGAAATAACTCATTCTATTCACCAACTGTGATCGGTCTGAATGTAGACATTTGTGTAACATCACTACATAAGTGTATATACATGTGTAAAATCAATGACAATACATAATTGAATAATTGTCTTCAATAATTATTACTATGATGAAGATCTATAAATAATGTTGGATGACATGAGTCTGAAAAATGAGGAATTGAAAGAAACCAACAAGGAATCTAATACTTGTATCTCCAAGACGAGGGAGAATATTCAAAAATTCAAAGAAAGACACAAAGAGGTGAACCAAGAGATAAATGAATCAAAAGAGAATGTGGAAAATCTAAAACTACAACTAGATGATTGCAAAAACATTGAAGAATTTCTTGAGCACAACATCAAGCAGAAAATGGAAGAATGAAAGAAGAATGAAGGAAATTTTAAAGATATTATCAAACAGAAGACTAATGAAAATGAGAATTTGGGCCAAGAATTAAGGAAGCTAAGATCTAAAGAAATTTTTTGTGAGAATAGCACTATTTTTGATCAAATTTTGTCCCTACTGAAAAGTCACAAGGATAAGGAAGGACTAGGTTTCACCGGTGAACGTTCATATCAGAAGGCCACAAGTAAAGACAAGGAAGTTGAAGCTAACACAAAGTCTAAGGTAATGAGAAAGGTCCAGACTTCAGGAACACCTACAAAAAGACCTATGATCAAGAAACCAAATGCTCAAAGGTATTTATCATTTAGTGTTCATTGTCTTCTATGCAAGAATTTTTGACATAAGGTCGTAGAATGTAAGAGAACACAAGAATAGAATATTTAATGTTTTAGTTGTCACAAGTGTGGTCATAAGGAAAAACAATGAAAAAGAAAAGTATCTAATTTGGTTAAGATGAATTATATTCTATATATATCATAACTATGGTTACAAGTCTAATCAGTGTAGATCTAGGGCTCAATTAGTAAGACAGGGACAAAGGAATGTAAAATGTTTCAAATGTAGTTAACTTATTCCTTACACTAACACACGAAGATTTTCTATTTCTTAGGAAAAGTATAGAATCATAAGAATCTTATAGGTTCCGGTGAATCTCAAAAGATAGTCATGGTGTGGAAGAAGGAAGCTAGAGAAGATAATTTTGTGGCACTAGATTGTGATGCTTTCTCTTTCGTAAACTGAGCCTGCTACTTTGGCTCAAGGGAAGTGCTAAAAATTCTAAATATGTGAGTTCCTCCTCTCTAAAGTGATACCAGTTTCATCTAGTGTATCTTTGGTATGGTTTAACTAATGAGGTATATTATTCCTGGTTCGGTTGATTGATGTGATTAGATCATCGATATAAAAAAAATTTGGTGACAAAACTAATTATGAAGAGTTAAGTTTAAAAAGGTAAAATTTAATTTTAAATTATTGTCATTATTTGCGAAGGAGAAAATGAAGAATTTGTAGAGCTATTGAGGGTTTGAAAATCTAGATCAAGTGCAAAGATGGAATCTAGTTTGATTGTTCATGAATCCACTTTGAATGTTCCACAAATGCTGAAAAAATCAAATTGGAAGAGTTTTATCATGAGAAGATAATACAAATGGAAGTAGGGTTAAAAGTCGATGATTTGCAATGGGTATGGACTTATGGGGATAATTTCCCTAGTTTTTAGAGGAGTGAATTTTATTCTTGCTGAGTTAGTTATGTTGTAAATCAGTTGAGTAACTATGAGGGGAGGGTTGAATAAATTACCACAAAAACAAATCCAAGTCCCTTAGATGTCTTAAACAAATTTAACATTGTTGCTCGGTTAACATAGATATTTCACTGTCACTTGGTTAACATAGAAAATCTTAATATATTAACTATGATTATCTTTAGTAATTAATTGCAGAAACATAAACCATAAAGCAAATGAAATGTACATAGATAACACCAAGATTTAACATGGAAACCCAATATGGGAAAAACCACCAATAGCAACTAGTCACTATTTTTCACTCTTCTGAAGTGAGCCCTATTAGGAGCCAACCCTGTTAAAGGTTACAATAGCACACTGTTAGGTGTGACCTGGTTAGAGGATTTAATCAACCTATAAGGAGTGGCCTTGTGAGATGTCTTAAAATGCTTCAATGTATAAATTTCTCCTTGTTAGAGGATTTACAAAAGACTGCTAAGTCTACTGTGATAAGAGATTTTGATCACAGCTACAATTGTTAAAGAGTAACGATGAATTGACCTATTTTGATGAGAAACTATCTTTGTTGATTCAGATCTTTGTTCTAGGTTAAGTACTTGATCCTTATTGATTGAATATTATGTTGCATTCCTCTGTATTTTGGTCTCAATCAGAATCCCATCTAATTTCACCTTCACTCTTCATATCACACTTGACATGCAATTCCACATCATCACTTCTATCTTCTTTTCAATTCAATCCAAACTTGACCTTACATATATATGTTAACCCTTGTCAAGTCGGCCTTGATATCCTTCCAAATTAATAATAAGACTCATGTTTGTCAGCTGCATATGATAAATTATCCATAAAATATAATCCACTATTAGTCGACTGATACTAACTATTTTTCTCAGTCAACACTAAAATCCTTTAACGCCCGACCAATACTGTAATGCCCGAGTGAGCTCGGTTAGAACTAAAAAAAAATTTGGTCATCTTCAATGCCCAACTTAGCTCGAATAGGATTAGACATTTGTGTAAACATCACTATACTTGTGTAAACATCAATGACAATACAATTGAATAATTTTCATCAACAATCTCCCTCTTTGGCATTGATGGCAACACAACATGTTTTAATACAAATAATTATAGAGCAGTAGACATAAGAATGAAATATTATTAATTTCCTTAGCTTCATTTTGATTCTCATCCAAAACTCCCTCAATTACTGAAATACAGATTTATCCCTCTTTCATTAGTCTATGTCTTTGATAAAGTTCCCCTCTATCCTCAATCTCTCCCTCCATCATGAATTATTATGACATACTGTAATCTCTCCCTCTTTGACAACCGATGCCAAAGACACCAACTAAAATATCAATGAAATTGTAATGTACCTGTCTGTACTGATTCATATGCAATAAGCTCTAAATATCTGTATCAACATGTTAAGTCTGTTATGTAGCTTGGTTGATGCATCACTAAATTATGTTTTAGTGAGCCTCAATTAGGAGAATTACCCCTAGCTTTCCTCTAAGATAAATAAATTCATCCTTAGGTAGCGGTTTTGTGAATATGTCTACAATATGTTCTTTGGTATTCACATATTACAATCTTACTTCTTTGTTTTGAACTAATTCCCTCAAGAAATGATACTTTATGGAAATATGTTTAGTCTTGGTATGCATCACAGGGTTCTTTGAAATGTTAATAGCACTGGTGTTGTCACAATAGATAATGATTGGTTATGTGATTTCTACCTTCATACCTGACTACAATTGTTTGAACCATATGATGTTTGAAAAATTCACTACTACAAAAATATATTTTGCTTCTGCTGTAGATTGAGAAATGCAGTTCTACTTCTTGCTTGTCCAGGAGACTAGCCTCTTTCCAAGAAATAGTGCTCCACCACTTGTGCTCTTTTTGTCATCAACACTTCCTGCCCAATCCGCATCAGTAAAAGTATTCAAATCAAATTTTCCTCCTTTCTTATACCATAATCCATAATCTTCAGTACCCTTAAGATATCTCAGAATCCTTTTGATAGCCATCAAATGATTCTCTCTAGGATTAGCTGAAAACCTTGCAACAATACTGACTGCTAATGCAATATTAGGTCTAGTGTGAAAAACATATTGAATTTTTCCAATCATGGATCTATATGTAGTCTGATTTTCCTCCTTTGAATCATCATCCTTAGATAGCACATGTCTAGTAGGCATAGGTGTTCTGACTAGTCTAGAGTCTTACATCCCAAATTTCTTCAGTATCTCTTTTATGTACTTAGATTGAGTAATGTAGATACCATCCTTCATCTGATAAACTTATAAGCCAACAAATAATTTGATTTCACCAAACATAGATATCTCAAATTCCTTACTCAGGTCTTCCAAGAATGCTCTGCATAAGTCATCATATCTAGTAAACAATATGTCATCAACAAATATCTCTACCAATAGTATCTTGTTCTAAGGTCCTTATTTGATGTATCTCTGAAATCTAATACTTATCAAGTAACCGTGCAGTCTTTCATACCAGGCTCTCAGAGATTGTTTAAGTCCATACAATAATTTGTGCAGTTTGCAAACCATATTCCTTTTGTTAGGTTCTACAAAAGCTTTAGGTTTCTGAATGTACACTTCCTCTTCAAGAAATCCTTTCAAGAATGCAAATTTTACATCCATTTGATATACCTTGAATCCTTTATGTGCATCATATGCCAGAAGAGTTCTGACTCCTTCAAGTCTTGCAATAGGAGAAAAAGTTTCTCCATAATCAATACCCTCTTTTTAAGCATACCCTTTACATACCAGTTTGACTTTGTTTCTAGAAACTTCACCTTTCTCATTCATCTTGTTTCTGAAAACCCACGTAGTACCAATCACATTCTTGCCTTTTGGTCTAGGTACTATTATCAAAATTTCCTCAACCTATCAAATTTGGCTACAAGTGGAGAAAATGTGGCTCCCACAAGGGTAGAGCCCAGCTTGTATGAATTCTGCATGATTCCTTGTCTTAATCTTGCTCTCTGCATTTTTTCTAGGTCTGTTTTTTCCCCTTGTCCATGTTCTAAAACCCTACAAAATTCCTTAAAATCCTAAGTCTTTAGTGGTGGTTCTAATTCTTCATTACCTTTTGGCCACTTAAAGTTCCTATTCTTCACATGTTTTTAATTTGTCTAGCGGTCACCTTGTTCATTCATGCAGTCGAACTGAATTCAAACTTAAACAGTCATGTAGTTGCATAGTTGTGTTGTATTTGTTATGCGGTCATTTAGCTTTGCGAGTGAGCGGGTGAATGGATTATTATATGTTCGTGTAGTTGGGACGGTTTTGCTAATGTTACCTTCCAACTTGTGAGTGTGTGATCAAGGGAAAACATATATAGTCGCTCACTCGCAATGAAAATTCACTTAAAGCCTTTTAGTTTGAGAGTGTGCGAGCAAAGGAGTTTTATGCTTGTCACTCACTCGCTGAGCCAAACCACTTAACAGCTAGAGTTTTGCAAGTGTGTGATCAAAGGAAAAGGAAATCACTGCTCACTCATTGAGGGTTGTAAGAGCTCATCGCTCACTCGCCATGAATTTCCACTTTATGCCTTTGAGCTCGTGAGTGTGAAATCTAAAGGAATTTTATGCTTGTAACTCACTTGCTAAGTTAATCACTTAACATTTTGTTGTGTGAGTGTGTGACGAGGTCTCTATTGCAGTTATGAAATCTTATCGCTCCTTCACCATGAAATTGCACTTCAAGTCTTTGCGCTCATGAGTGTGTGACCAAAGGAGTTGTGCTTCATTGCCCGCTCGCTCAAGTTTAGTGGATAATAAGAAAAGTGTTACGGCCATGCGAGCAAGGGGATTTTTATGCATTCGCTTAGTCGCACAGGTTGAACAAAAAAAAAGGGAAAAATTGCAGTGAGTAAGTGACTGGATAAAAGGAAGAAGGATTTTTGCTCAGTCGCAGAGGAATTTTTCAATGCCTGGTTGATGCTGTGAGTGCGTGATAGGGTTCCATGTGGATAAATCAGATCTCATTTCAAAGACAGGGTAAAGATGAAGAAAAGAGATCAATGACTACATTTTAAACAGGAAAACAAGTCTTCATCTAGGCTATTAATCGATCTTCCATGCCACCTATGACCGTTAATATTTAAATTCAAATATTCAAAAGATCTGACTCTTAGATTCCATGGCGGTGGCATGATTTCTCAAGTTGCAGATAGAGAGATGGGTCGAGCTGACTTCTTTGATCGCATTTATGCCAATGTGGGATATTTTTCAAAGTCTATATCTAATCTTCTCAGATATTTCTACAATGTATTGATGAGCATAATTGACAATTTTAGGGTTTATGAATTGTTTATGCCGATCTATTGTAACCCTAATTTTTGAGAATTGGATTGACTCTTGAGCCTGCATGCTAGGGGAGGATGTATATAAGTAGTTTTTAGAGCTTTTAGAGCTTAGAGTTTTTCCAGCTGGTGTAATATTTTCTGTGGCATCTTCTTTGCCCTCGGGTTTTCACCTTGTTGTAATCTTTCATTTAATTCCATATTTATGTAAGAGCTTTTTGTGGCATTTTCTCTACCCTCAAGTTCTTCCTTTTCTGTATTTCTCTTACTCAATTTAATAAAGTGGCTTATGTTAGAGAAATCTTGAAGTTCTTGAGCCTTTCTTTCTTTCAGCATCTTTGTGTACTATTGTGTTTGATTTGATTTAGGTAATCTTGTGGATTTTTTTCATCCCTAGTTACTTTGTTTCATTCCTGTGCCTATTTGCTGGAGTGAATGTTTTCTTGCAGGTCACAGTCTGTGTCTACTCCCTTAGGAAAGCTATTGTTTAAGAAATTTTCTCTTTCCTTGAATAGCCTCTTTCTATTTTAGACCTCTCTGTGAAATACTTATGCAAGTCTATTTAGAAAGATTGTGTTCTATTAGATTTGAGAATCTTCATGCTAGTTTGATCATTATATTATGTTTCATGTTACCTTTGGTGTATCACCTAGTAGGATAATTTGCTTTCAGTTTTTTTGCTTTCAAGCATTCCATCTATCCCTTTCCCCTCCAAGTTTACTTTTCATTTCAAAAGAGTAGATTAGGTGATTATCCAAGAGGAAATTTCCTAGAACCCGAAGGCTTCACTTCAGTTAGCAAAGGGTCCCACAACCCTAAAGTGATTCCCATGTCATACTAGATTATCAAGACTACACGAGCTTGAATAGGGTGCAAAATTTAGTGTATAACAGTTCTGGCATGCCCAGTGGGACTACAAAAGATGTTTCATCTTTCAAGACTGTGTTATCTTTGATATGTTGATAACATAGTACAAAACTAGAAGTGGTCATTATCTACATATCTAATGACTCCAAAGGGTCTACTGGTTTCAAAGATCAAGTGTCCCAATGTGTATAACAGTTCTGGCATGCCTGGTGGGACCAAGCAAAAGAAGTCCATCTTTCAAGATATGTTATCTCTGATATGCTGATAACATAGTACAAACCTAGAAGTGGTCATTGTCTGCATATCTAGTGACTCCAAAGGGTCTATTGGTGTATTCAAATTAGATGTCTCCTATGATAGATGAAATACTACTACTATAAAGCTAAATGCAACACAATGAAGATTACAAATGATTAAATGAAATTAAAACAAGTTTACCTTCACTTACCCATTTTAGCTTGTCTCCATTGTCCTCCTAGCCTTGATTTCTTGGATGTGTTGAGCTCTCAGATTTCCAATTGAAGCTCCTTGCCCAAGATGTCACCAAAGTGTGGAGATTGATTGAATGTATGCAAAATGCAACTAGTGGATGATGGAATGGTATGAAAATGCTTGGATGCTTGATAAAATGCTTGGATGCTTGATTTCTTGATTTCTAGAATGCTTGAATGCTTGAAAGTTAGAATGCTTGAATGCTTAATTTCCTATTAGCTCACAAAGGGAGAATGAGGCTCCTTTTATAGGATTTTGGAGGAGCCAAGCCTAGGTGCCACAATCCTAGGGTGGAGATTGAAAGTGGAAGATCCTAGGGTTACTATTGACTTGGTTGAAGGGGTTGAGAGAAAGGGGATATAGTTGGAATGTGAGAGGAAGAATAGGGAGGATGTTCCTCCTACATTGACATAGAGGAGAAGAAGGTGGAAGGGAAAGACACATGTCAAGTGTCTCACAAAGACAATTGAGAGGAAGGAGGAAGGAATTTTTCCTCATGAGGACTCTTGGTACAAGTGTCCCATGAGTCACCTTGGACTCTTTGAGGTGGCTTGAGAAGCTCCTTAGGAATAGGGATTGCTTCTTGACTTAGTGTAGGGGAAGACATGTGGTCATGAGACTAGGTCTTATGAGGCCACATAGCCCTTAGGAATAGGACATGTGTGGATGAGGATAATGAATTATTAATAATTAATAATAATTAATTATTTTAGCCAAGGTGATGATTTCAAGTGACTAGGTCTATGAGGTGGACTAGGAGGCTTAGTCATATTTAGTGATTGTGTAATTAATCACTTTAATGAGACTAATTTAGAAGACTTGGGATAAGAAGAATAAACTATAGTAAATGTATTAAATAAATTAAATAATCTACTTAATAAATAGAAATAAATATTAATTAAATAATAAATATTTAATTAATTCATCAAGTCAATATAAATTAAATAATAAAAATTTTATTTATTGATTAATGAAGCCAATTTTTAGTGTATACATTTTGCCCCTCTTTGAAATAATGTGTTGGTCACATTGTTTCAAAGAAAAATCCATCTTTTTGCCCCTGCCCCAGATAATGCTGATGAAGACGACCTATGCATGACCCCTTGAGAGATTGATAAAAAAAATTTATGATTGTTTTGTTTGTGTTTTTTTTTTTTGGAATGTTCAATCAATCTCACGAAAAGAATTGGAAGAAATGTGAGGGAAAACGGTCTGAAATGGAATAATATCGATGGATAGGGTCCACACTTCTAGCAAAATGGGTCCACAGGCTATATATAGGGTCAAAGGGTCCACTATAGGATCATTGTACACACTTGTCATTTGGAGATTGGATCTTGGAGAGAGAGAAAAGCTAAGAAGATGTCATTCCCCCTGTCAGATCATCGCTTTGAGAGAGCCAAACGCTTCCATAAACCGCCATCAGCTGGAGAGCCAGTAGGTGACTCGATCTGCTTTGTCAATTTGTCAATTCTTGCATGGTTGGATAGGATTTGTCACATGTTTAGGATAGATTGAACCATAAATTAGGATAGAAATTTTTTGTGTTTGGAAGAAAAAAATAGATGCGCAGTTGCGGCGCATGTATGCACAACAAATAGGCATGTTTGCACAAATAGTATGAATACATTTAGGGTTCCTGTACATGCGTAGGATTTGAATTTTTACGATGCACATTTATTTAGGGATGTTGCACATTTGTGATATCTATGCAAATGATAGGGGATTATGCGCATACATGATGTTATGTTGCACATTCATTGAAAATGGTAGAATTTGGGCAAATGAGTAGGTCAATTAGGTCAAACATCATATCGATAGGCTGAGTTGATCTGTCAGCATTGTATTTTTTATCAATTGGTGTCAAGATAGGAAACATTATAGCATGGTCGCTAGTTAACCTTCCTGAGATTAGATAATTGATAGAATTATCTGTTGATACATGTGATAAACATGTGTTCGATTGATAGATAGGATAGATAGATAGATCAGTTTGATCGATGTCTGATAGTTTGATTTGTAGATTGTTGATGATAGGAAGATATTAATTATGTCTTGATGCTATAGGAAAGGTATCTCGTGACACAGAGTCTAAGATCGGCGTTGTTGGAGACTGACAAAGTATTGATTGGGGTGACAGGCTTGTATCATGTGATCTATATGCCCGAGATTTGGGTGAATCTGGGTATGCTGACTGCGTTGGTGAAGAGATGGAACTCAGAGACAATTAAATTTCATCTTCCTATAGGAGAGATGAATGTGACATTAGAGGATGTTTATCGCATCCTACGACTTCCTATCAAAGGAGAGTTGGTGCAGTATGACCGACATGGTGGTTTGACGGAGTGCAAAGGAGTATTTGGTGATGAGGACATAAATGAGCCAAAGATCAGCTGGGAGGATATGGTGGAGTTATATGAGCCACTTTCAATTGTGTTGGCTGGAGTGGTTAGAGGATATGTCTACCCAGATTGAAGATCACATGGCTTTGTAGTTGGGTGGTGTCAGACACTACAGAGGATGATGGACAAGGGGACCCATTTTTCTTGGGGGGTGTGATTGTTAGCGCATCTATATCATGATCTTCATCAGGTGGTATATCAGAGGGGAGCCTCTTTATTAGAAGGTGTTACATTGCTTCATGTGTGGGCATGGGAGCACATTTCCATCACACGACCTGCAACTTTGAGATTTTAGGGCGCTAGGAAGCCGTACATTTTTCTTTATGTATCGATCCAGTCTCATTGTAAGATGGGAAGATTAGAGTTTTGGAGATATAATTTTGATGCCATTGATGCTATTATCTAGAGATGCTACCTAGGATATGAGCCATGGGAATATGAGCGTTAGCTCAGATACTACTTCGATTCATGATGGTTTATAGGGAGGTCTCTCTTTATTATAAAGAGGTAGATGGTGAGCAGGGTCCTACGACAGTTTGGGAGGATTCAGGGGATGCCACAGGGGGTGACAGGGTTTGCACGCACCCACCCACTAGGAGAGATAAGACTAGGGGCCCATGGTTTCATATGAGGTCGCGAGGCAGGAGTTCCTAGATATGTCATTTCAGGCATTGTCGATGAGAGAGGGGGTCATAGACCCAGGCATGATGGCAGAGTATGAGAGATACTTGAGGGATCATCCATTCCCTAGACTGACAGACCCAATAGAGAGGCAAATACAGAGAGATCTAGAGGATAGACATCGAGCTTAGCGATGAGGTCATGATAGGAGAGGTCAAGGGGGAGGTAGAGGTGATGATGATGACCAACATGATGGAGGTGATGGTCTAGGTAGAGGGAGGGGGGATAGAGGGAGACCATAGGATTTGATTCCACCTCTAGACAGATAGGAGGTACACTAGCCACTGGCACAAAGACCAACAACTTCCCCGAGATAGGCACCAGTACAGGCATAGCTACAATTATAGGCATAGATACCAATATTGGTAGATCCCATGGGACATACACAAGTGGAGATAAAGAAAGGACATGGGAAGAATGAGGCCAATGTGATACTCAGTCAGGAGGGAGTGGTACTAGACAGAGTTGGACAGGATGATATTTAGGATGAGCCTATGCTTAATGTTGGAGAGGATGTACAAATGCCAGATATGGGGGCACAAGATATATAGGTGTCAGATGTGGGGGCACAGGATGTACAGGTAGAGGTTGATGTCAAGGGTTGGGATCCCTATTTATAGATGGATGTAGCAGATGAGGAGGACATAGATATTGATGCGTTGCTAGTTAGACTAGAAATGATACAGGTACAGGCCGACCACATCCCTAGATTAGAGAGATGGGTGGAGAGATTAGAGTGGGAGATCGCGAAGGTTAGACAGGAGAAAGATACCACCATAGAGTGGTTAGGAGAGGCAAAGACACTACTCGATGAGCTTGAGTCTACAGAGACATTGGGGCCTCATGCAGATAGTCTTCGGATGATGATGTGAGATGGTAGGGAGATCACCTACTGGAGAGAGGCATATAGATAGGTTGTTCCATGGGATTAGTAGATTGGGAGTTTTAGGGAGATCTCATATGAAATGCAGACAGTAGCACACCTAGTGACACCACCATCAGGTTCTGGAGAGCCATCAGTTGCAGGGACTTCTATTGAAGCACGTAGACATCGACAAACAGAGTTTGGAGGCAGTGGATCTTAGCTTGTTGATATACTTTGTATTTATGGCTCCATTGTATCATTATTACATTATCATTATAGACTTGATGGACACTTATGGACACATTGTTATTTTATGAGATATCATTGGAAATTTGGACATGTTATTTTGTTTTATGGACTCTTGATGATGGAATTTCTATATGATGTAGTTCTATTATGATTATTTCTATGATGCATAGCTTATGATGATGATATATATGTGGATACTAACACATGCAGGATGCGATGAATGACTTTGATTATGCAGTTCTTATGATGATATATATATGTGGATACTGACAAATGCAGGATGTGATGAATGACTTTGATTATGCATTATGGTTTATGACCAGTAATTTCACAATCTATCTCTATATGGATTTATAATGGTTATGATTTGATCATGTAATGACTAATGGTATATGTAAATAGATTGATAAATAATAATGATTGAAACAAATGATAATGATAATGATAATGAACTCAATGATATGTGATACTAATATAAAATGAAATGTATAATGATGGTAGTAATATAATGACCTATAATGTGATGAAATGACAAATATGATAAAATGAAATGATTAGAATATGCATGTAAAATTAAATGGTTATACAAAATGAACAACCCTAACAAAGAAAAACTAAGGACCTATACATAATGAACCATGATAAATGCTCTATTTTTGTTACCTAGAATGTCCTCAATTTTAAAACACCAATGTGCCTGACACAAGAAGAATAAACAAAGAGAAAAGGTGATTTAAGAAAGATATCCTATACAACCTTATAAAAGGAGCTTTTGTGATATATTAAATGCAATAAAAAATGATATGCGAAATGAGTATCTCCACAACTTCAGAAACATCTTAAAACTTCATAATTATGGGAATGTGATATTCATCATTGAGCCTGTATGTTGCAAGAAGATGCAAGCATCATGGTATAATTAAACTAGGATGACCTGAGCACTTCTTGCATGGAGTTTAATATAGAAAGCTTGAAAATCATCTAGGTATAATTGAGCCTATATGACCTGATTTTGGTTTGCATAATAGACAAGGAATATCCCCCCTCCATCAGGGAACAAATATTTGGAGTCGAGGTATGTGTGGCATATGACCATCAATGGTATTCACATAACAACATGATTTTTATGTTGTCATTACTTATTCAATGGATGAAGGCACTTACACATAGACACCCCAATTATTTGTTCCTTCGACTTCATTGGAAAATATCCCACAAACAACAATCAAATAAAATACCATGTTCCATCCCAGCTATTCTAATCAATGACATATTTGGAGTTTTAAACTCATGTTAAAGATATCTTGGAATAACATAGGAAACATGATAAAAATGAAATCCATATATGAATGCATAATCGTATAACAACTCATTCTAACATGCATGTCATGAATATACATTTCTTTTCCAAAATATAGTGTGAGGTTGATTGATCAGTTTGGTCGATGTGATGTTGTTGCAAATGTATAGATAAATGGTCACATTTTGAGATAGGTCACAGATTATGAATCATGATTAGGATAGCACTGTGTAAGGATAGTTGATTGTGTTTGCTTGTCTGGTGAAAAATACTCCATTCTATCCTCTAAGATTCATGACTAGCATAGATCCACTTCCCAAACTAGGTCGAGGACATGCCCCCAGCTAGGTAATGGACTGACTTGTTATGGGGGAAGAAAGACACACTAGACTAGGATGAAGACAAAGACAGTAGACCAAGCCATGATGGGTTTTTATTAGCGATTTATACAATGGAGAGGAGAATAATTTACTAGCCATTTTATTATGATATTTACAAGGTGAATGGTGACTTGAATAGCCACTCTATTATGGGTATATACAAATGGGACGATGCACTAGAAGAATCCTAATAGAGGGAGGAGCTAGCTTGTCACAAATGGCATCCATTTCCAGGTTTTCACCACATGCTTTTATTGCAATTTTCTTGTGATTTTTTTTCTTTTTGATTTTTTGATTTTTTGGTTTTTTTGCTTTTTTTATTCTTTGATTTATTTTATTTTTTTCATTTTTTCATTTTTTTATTTTTTTATTTTTCGATATATCCCTTACATTGGGATCTCATGCATAATACTTCTTGAGGTGCATGTTTTTAAGAGGCTCATCCAAGAGATCTCCCTCAGATGTAGACAACTGATAGGCCCCAAAACCATAGGCTGTTATAATCACAAAAGGACCTAACTAGTTAGGTTCAAACTTGCCCTTCTTCTCACGATGCTGCTGATTTTTGGGATTCTCACGAAGGACTAAATCACCCACTTGAAAGTCTCTGGGTTTCAAATTACTGTTATACTAATGAGACATCCTTTGCTGATAAAATTTCAAATGATCAAAGGCTCTTTGATGACGTTCATCCAGCAATTCTAACCTAGTTAGTCATGCAACTCTATACTCTTCATCTGGAATCAAATCTTTCAGGGACACATGAAGAGAAGGTAACTCAACCTCAAGGAGTAGGACAACTTCATACCCATATACAAGGGAATATGGTGTGGCTCCAGTGGGAGTACAGATGGAAGTGCAATAGGCCCGTAGGGAAGGATTCAATTAGACATGCTAGTCACAGCCAACATCATTGACAATCTTTTAAAGGATTTTGACAATGGTTTTATTAGACACCTTAGCTTGGCCATTACCCTGGGGTAATAAATGGTGGAATAATGGTGGGTGATGTGGAATTTAGTGCATAGTTCATCTATATCTTGATTTTGGAATTGCTTCCCATGGTCAGTAATAAGGTGCATTAGGATACCATATCGGAAAATGATATAATTAAGGATAAACATAGAAACCTGTTTGCCTGTGGTAGTGATCAATGGAATAGCTTCAATCCACTTGGTAAAATACTCAATTGTAGTTATAATGAACTTATGGCCATTGGAAGATGGAGGGTGAATTGTGCCCACAAGGTCGAGTCCCCACTAACTGAATGAAAATGTAGTTATAACAAGATGAAGCTTTTGTTCTGGTGCATGAATAAGATTCTCATGTATCTGACATTTCTGGCATTTCTGAGAAAAATGAAAGGAATCTATCTCCATAGTAGGTAAGTAGTAACCTATATGCATGAGCTTCTTAGACAATGGAGTACCACTTGAATGTGTTCCACAAATACCCTCGTGTACATCTTGTAAGGCAGTTTTACCTTCATCATTTTCAAGACATCGTAAGAGAGTACTGTCAAGACCTCGCCGATACAAGGTGCCAGATATTAGGAGATAGTGGGAGGTTTGGCATAAAAAGGTTCATTTTTGGTTTCTAGATAAGTCAGATGGAATGATATTGTATTTTAGGTAGGAATATATCTTTCCATAGGTAGGGGAATCTTTTCTAATAATATGACATGATATTTCTACCAGGATCATAATACGCAGGATAAGCCAAAGATTCCACTAATAACTCAAAATGGGCTTTGGTATCTTCCACATCAAGCAGAGAAGCAATTATTTCCATAGCATCTGCAGCCTTATTTTCATGTCTTGGAATTTGATCAAAGGTAATAATTGAAAATTATTGCTTAAAGTCATCCACCATGTGCTTATATGGTAACAACTTGTCATCTTTGGTCTGGTATTCATTATTAACTTGATTGATAATCAACTGGGAGTCTCCATAGACATTCAATTTAGTGAATTTCTATTACAGAGCCATCTTCAATCAAATCATCAAAGCATCATACTTAGCTACATTATTTGTACAAGGAAAGAGTAACTTGTAAGACTTTGGTATTGTATATCCTTGTGGTGTAACAAATAAAACTCCAGTTCCTGAATCATGCTGAGTATATGATCCATACAAATACAACCTCCATGTTTGTGTAGATAATGTTAAGATATGTACATCCAGGAATTCTGTATGTATAGGTTGATCATCTTTTAGTGGTGCCTCAGCTAGTTGAATGGCAATTACTTGCCCTTTAATAGTCTTCTGATCCACATACTCAATATCAAATTCACTAAGAAACATAACCCACTTAGCCAATCTTCCTATTAATGTTGTCTTTCTGAAAAGGTACTTTAAAGGATCAATCTTTCCAATAAGCTTGATGGAATGGGACATCATGTAATGTCACCACTTTTGTGAAGAAAATACTACTACTAGACATGCTCTCTCAGTCGGTGAATAATTTAGCTCATATCCCAAAAGGTTAGACTGATATAATATATAGCCTTCTCTTTTCCTTCTTGATCTTGTTGGGCCAAAAGAGCAATGAGTGAGAATTATGTAGCTGAAATATAGAGCAAGAGTGGCTTTCCTAGAATTGGTGACATAAGAGTAGGAGGATTTTCTAAATATTTCTTGATCTTAGTGAAGGCTTCTTCACACTTATCATCCCACTTGAATAAGATGTTTTTATGTAACAAGTGTTAAAAGGGATAACTTATGTCTGCTAATTGAGAGACAAACCTTTTGATTGATTGGAGGCATCCTTTTAAACATCTTAATTGACTGATATTCATAGGTGAAGCCATCTCCATGATCACCTTAACTTTTTCTAGATCCACTTCTATGCCCTTAGCTGAGACAATATATCCTAATAGTTTTCCTGATGTAACCTCCAATGCACATTTCTTTGGATTGAGTCTAATCTGGTACTTTTCCATTCGGGTGAATATCCTATCCAAAAATCTTAAATAACCATCTCTGTTCTTTGATTTTTCTAGGATATCATCAACATAATCCTCCATTATGGCATGCATCATGTCATGAAAGATTGTGGTCATAGCCCTTTGATAGTTCGGACAAGCATTTTTGAGCCCAAAAGGCATCACATTCCAGTAGTATGTGCCCCAAGGACATGTAAAAGCAGTCTTTTCCTGGTCTTCTGGTGCAATCTTGATCTAGTTATAGCCGTAAAACCCGTCCATTAAGGATAACATCTCATGCCCATCAAATCAACTATAATATCAATGTTGGGCAGTGGAAAGTCATCTTTAGGACAAGCCTTATTCAGATCTAAAAAATCTATACAAATCCTGATAGAATTGTCTGGCTTGGATACTAGTAAAATATTGGAAATACTTTCAGCATAATCAATGGCTCAAATGAATCTGACATCAAGTAATTTTTTCAATTCTTCTTTGACCATAAGTGCAATATGGGGATGCATTTTTCTGAGTTTTTTCTTTACTGGCTTGATTCCTGGTGCAATAGACAAATGATGCATAATAAGATTAGGATTGAGCCCAGGCATATCAGCATAAGACCAGGCAAATTTGACTTGCATTTCTTTGAAAAACTATGAAAAGGCTTCTTCTTCTGACTTTGTTAAGGATGCTGCTATCTTCAAAATATGTGGGGACTCCTTTGTTCTAGTGTTGAGGGGCAACGTTGGTTCAATAAGTATTATAGATTTTTCTAAATACATATAATTGGGGAGAGTGTCAATCCTTCCATCCTCAGGCACCTCAGAGAGGTTTTCACCCTCAGATACATGTTTTCTTTTTACCTTTTTAGGATCTAACACTGCCACTGAGTGGTTTTTACCGTTAGATCTATTGATTAATTTCACATTTTTCGAGTGAAAGGATTGGCACCCTCTCCAAAATAAGCCATGTCATTGAGTTCTATTGGAAATAGAGATTTATGATTCCCTAGTGGTAGATGATCTCTGATTCCAAGATAATCTATAATTACGTCATCATTATGGAAAACATCAAGTTATGGATTATTGGGAGAATCCCAAGCGATAAGCTCAGGATGGATAAGGGGTATTGGACCATTTGGTTCAATTTCAAAGGTTGAGATGGTATTGATGGAAAATTTCTCTAAGTTTATGATTGTATTAGCAAGGTCTATTTCCATACTCTCATTCAAATTGCCTATCTCAAGATAATTCTCACTTTCCTCACAATCGCCAAGAGTAGTATCATGTGAATCTAATCCTAGTTGTTTCATCCTTGAACTTTCCCGCTCATGATAATTGTTACTATAGGTATGAAAAACATCAAATCCTATCTCTTCGCTATAGTCAGATCATGAATCCCATTCATAAGCATTAGAATCATCATCCCCAAATATGTTAATGATTTCCGTCGCTATCCTTTGCTTTTCTGGATCTACATACATGCCATGTTTTCAGAACTGTAATGCAAGAGCTTTAGAATTTTTGTAGAAAGGTGTAATATTTTATTTACCTTAGATTCTTTTGGTCCTTCTCTTTTGTATCCTAATCCTATGGGGTCCCTTTGGTAATTTTTATTTTTCAGAATTGGTTTTATAACACCCTCTCTTTGCAACCCTATAGGTTCACTGCCTTGATATCCCATCTTTTGCAACAAAGTATATCCCTTACTATATACATTAGGTGATATATACTCATGTTTTTCCTCTTCTTGATCTTTATGGTGTTTAAGCAAATGATTATCATTACACTCAACTGCCTCTTTTGATATAGTGCCCCCACTTATAAATATGTCATAAACAAGTGTAGAAGGAGCTTCTGATCATTGTTTGGTAATCAAAGATTTTCCATATGACTTAGGAGATAAGGGTAACTCTCTGATAGATAAATTTTGACCCAAATTGTATTCTCCTATACTTTTCTCTTTTATGTCTATTTTAATCCCATGGGATTTAGAGGTTGATGCTTCATTAAAAGGATCAATGGGTGTTGGTATAGAAGATCCAATATGATTATAGGGTACCAAGGATTTAGGTGTTGTCTTCACAGTGTTGCAATACTGAAAAGGATTCAGATCTCCTTTTATAGTTATTTCTTACCATTATGTGGAAACTTCAGACATTGATGATAAGTTGATGGCATATCTTGCATAGAATGAATCCAAGGTCTCCCCAAAAGAATTTTATATGCTAAATCCATATCAAGGACTTGACAAAGTACATCTTTGACTATAGGACTGACTCTGATAGGAAGAACAAAAGATCTCTTGGATGACCTCTCTTCCTCATCATAATATTTAATTGTGATTTTCTTCTTTGTATCTACAACATTTTCAGAAAATCCCAATGCAAGGACTAGTTTTAAAGTGCATATATTCAAGCCAGCTCCTCCATCTATTAGTACTCTTTTGATTTTATGATTTTGCACAAGGCCTTCTATATGGAGTGAAGAATTATGTGGCTGATTAATGGCTAGATCATCATGCTTAGTGAATGATAGGTAATGTGGAGTTGTCAAATGTCCCACCATAGCTTGGAATTGGGCTTGATCTAGATTTGTAGGAACATTGGTTTCTAGGAGAGATTTCTCAAGGACATCCTTATGAGAAGGTGATAGATGCAAAAGCTCTAGTATAGATATTTGGGCTGGTTTTTTCTTCAATTGATCCAAGAGATTGTATTGATTGGAAACATTTGGCATGGACTTTGGAACATAGGCAGACTTTTTCTGAGAGGTGCCAAGTTTGGATGAGATACCTTGAAGAGTAACCTTGGATTGGGCTTGAGTAGTGACATTAGCTGGTTGACTCTTTTCTTTGATAGAAATCACATTGGCATAGTATTGGGAAGGATGACATTCATAAATTTGATTTATATACTGATAGGATGTGGTATGGTAGTTGGCTTGATTATCACCCTTAGCATTGGAAGAGCTTTCTTTGTCATGTTCGGGAAGTGGATCTTTAAAATTCGTATGTGACTCATTTGAGGTATGTCCCTCAACACCAATTTCTCCACTTTCGATCAAGTCTTGTATCGCATGTTTGAGTCTTTGAAAATAATTGGTTTTGTGACCTTTCCCTCTATGAAATTCACAATAATCATTATCATTCCACCAAGAAGGCTTCACTCTAGGCTCAAAATCTCTAGTTTTAGGAAGTGCAATGAGTTTCTTTGTGATCAACTTCCTTAATGCAGATTCAAGAGATTCACCCAAAGGAGTAAAAGTTCTTCTACGTGGCATAAAGGGTAATCTTGGTGAATTGTCATTGGTATTCTGATTTGCACTTTGATTTCTATGAGTATGATGAGTAGCATGGGATTTTCTTGTGAGATTCAAAATAGGTTGTGTTGATGTAACATGTCGATTGTCCACAATCCCATCATTGACAATGTTCTTGTTTTTGTTTCAAAATTTGGACTTGTCAGTATTGTTGTAACCACCTGGATTCGGTCTGCTCTTACCATAGACCCTATTTTCCCTAAGTGTGATCATACCCCCAATTATGTTCAGACAACTCTTCAATCGACTGACATAATTCATTCAAATCAAATTTAATCTCCTGAGTGATATAATCACTAAATTTTATTAATCACCTAAGCCAATCAAATCAAATCAATTTAAATCAAAACATTTCAAATCAATACATGGATAAGGTAATTAATTTAAAATTAATTAAATAAATCCCTATTTATATCTAATCACTTGCAAAAAACCTATCTTCTAGCCTAAATTAATCTAATTAATTGGCTATAGTCCTAATTAATTATCTAAAGTAATAAAAAGTTTAAATAATTAATATTCCTATTTTTGAATGAATATATTTAATATAATTCATTTCATTAATATTCCCCTAAACCCTTAACCTAACCTACCTCAACCACCTTGAACTTGGGTTCAAACCCATCCCAACCTATTCACCCCATGCTAAATCTAATCCTAATCCTAATCCCATTCTAACCCATCTCCTAATGATGTCACATTCCTAAAAATGTGATTAGGAACTCAACCCACTTGAGAAAGTCAACTTTCTGAAGCTTGACTCTCTCTAAGTCCACCTTCTCAAACTTGCTTCTTACACCCTCCCCATGCTTCTTAAATTCTCCCATTAATGCATTATTAATGGAGATTCCTCAAGCCCATGCCTCGTGAATGTCGTTGGTATTTATTTCTCTTACACCTCATTAATGGGTTTTACAACTCTATTAATGACCCTTGTCCTCCCTCTCTCTCCTCATTTCTTCTATAAATAGGAGTTTTTGAGCTCAAATAAGCCCATAATTTTAGATTTAAATGTATTGTTATGCTCTTTAGATCATTTTGGAATTCATATTGCATCTTAGATCTAATATTGTGCATTGTTATTATCTATCTTTTTAGAGCTAAATATGCATGTTTCTTTATCATTTAGACTAGTTTGATTCAAATCTTTCATGCTAGGTTGTATATGTCACTGGAAAAGGCATAATCTGATGGCTATTATGTTGTTTTTCATACTCCTCCTAGTTAGAAAACAATAGATCAATTTTAGTGGATTTCCATTCTTTACTAACCCTATTTTCACTAACGTAATGATCTATTGAAGTGTTGTGTCACAGGTAAAAAGTGCACTATTTCACACACACATTTCTGGTGCCCACTATGGGGCTTGATTCTGGATTTTGCCTCATTTTAAATCTATTTTTCACCAATTTATCTTCCCAATTTTCAGGTCCAGGGTCATTTCTGGTAGCAGAAGCTCGCATTTGGGATACGCCCTCACACCATAGAAATGAGGTCGCATCTAGGATTTCCAGGGTTGTTTTTAGTATAGGCTCACATCTAGTAAATACTTTGTCACATCTGGTAGCAGAGGCTCATATCTGGTTATTGCATCATTTCATGTATTTCTAGGATCACATCTGGTTGAAATTTTTGTGAACTTCATTGCCTAACCCTAACACTTTAACTAGTTGTTGATTTGATCTTTTGACAACCTAACTAATGCTTGGAAGTTGCTGATAAGGAAGTAGGAAGACTTGGCTAATGTGTGTGTTTGTAGGTGTTTTTAAACTGATTTTAGTACTAACCATTTACAAAGCTTTTTCAAAACTTAAAATTTTTTCTCAACATTTGTTAAATCGACCAGATTACTATGCTCTTTTCCTTTAAGGAAAATCAAAAAATCAAACGTTGGTTTTACACTTGTAAAGGAATTTGGGGATAAATGGACAAACAAACTCACACTTTAATTCATTTTGGAATCAGTAATTGAACAAGAAAGTCACTAAATCTTGTGGGATAATTGAACAAGTTACATCAGTTAATTCATTTTGGAATCTGAAATTGAACAAGCAAATCACTTAACATTGCGGGTAATTGAACAAAACAAATTTTCTTTCACGCATTCTATTTTCATTAACTTAGGAATATCTAAATCAAGATCAACATATCTTGAGGGAATGAACCTTTGATTGAAGTGTTTCAGGAGAAAATGGCATGGATTAGGAGAGTATGCTCTTCTTCTTTTGAAGAATCAGAAATCTAGACATCCTACACTCACCAATCCTTTGTATTCTTATTTAACAGTAGAGGGCCTACCGATTGAGGAAAAAATATCCTAGGAAGGACCCAAGTGAGGACAGGTTTTACGCCAACCCTTCCAAATCACTATAAATAATTTCTTCCTCGTAGGCCAAAGCCTCAAAAGACAGAATCAGTTTTGTTCTTGGAATTTTGACATCATTCCTTGAACATGCTTGGGTATGTGTAGAGTGGAGCCGCTTGAATCTTGCTTGCGAGACTACACATATTTGAGTACTCATAGGGCTATATGCCTCAATTTTTCCTTGTGCAATTTTATGGGAGATGGTTTCGAACGGATTTCCTGATCATAAACAACAAACTTCATAGACAAAGCTACCTAATTCACCTCCGAAAGAGTGATAATCCTTATGCAAGGCAAAAAGTAATTGCCCCAAGACACTCATCATATCATGCCCTCACTTGCGTTTGGAGTTGGCTAATACAGCATCATGACTGGAGCCATTGCGTACTTGGTGATGGATGTATTCTAATTAGCATTTGAGTGTGTACCTAAGTCAATGAGCAAGGATTTTCATCCTCCACCTATAAAATAGGACATAAGGATGTGTGTGTTCCCCTAACAAATGCAAATCTGCTTGATGTATCTGTAAGATCACTAACAAGATAAAATCCTTCAAACCAAGAAAAAAACTTCAATCCTTGGTCTACACATGTGTTTTTCACTCACCGGCAAACCTCCGAACATGATCACAAATCAAATGAACTTCACACACTTCCAAGACAAAATTTTCAAAACTGGCAAAATCTGACAAAGACATCATAAACTCGCATCCTGGATTTCCTGGCTCTTTTTTGGTATCCTAGCTCATATGTAGTATCCTAGTTTGTATCTAGTTAGCACATCATCGCATCTAGGGTTCAAACTCACATCTAGGGTCATCAATAGCTCGTATACTATATTTCCTCACTCGCATATATGAGCTCACATCTAGGAAAGTGGGCACTTGCAGAATAGTTTCTCAAGAAAACTCAGTTGATTTGGACACCCTTTTGGCTCTTTAGTCTGTCCTTATTGTCTTTTCTAGTTTCCCTATTTTTGTGTCAAAATTTTTTTTCAAATGTCTACCTTGCATGTCCTATCAGTTTCTCACAATTAGTCTCAATACGTGTGGTCTATCTGCCTTTTTAAAAAAAACTTGATTCTCAGCTCACTATCAGGGCATTCTAACACTCTGACACTGGAATAATTTACTTCCACCAAAATACAAATGATACTTCCACATAGACACACTCACTTGAACGATTCGAGATACTACGTGACACTATCGGGAAACTTTGACGAAGTTGAGATACAGATACATGGTTAACACAAGATGCAACAAGTACATGTCTAAAGGATTGAAAGTACTTTCTAAATCACTACACTTTCAAGGAGAAACACCTCACAATTCCCTACTTGATCTAGACTCTCTAGAAATGGACAGGCCCACTCGTGGATGGAGTGAGTCTTTTGATGAATATGACAATAGAAAAAACCAAAAGCATGAAGATATCGATGAAGAAGAAGAACCCACATTTGACCATCCTATATTTGAATCAGGCAGTGAGGAAGACATCACTGAATAAGAATATGATAAACTCAAATAGAGAAAGAGGTTCCACAAGATAATGGAAAAGATGATTGACAAAGATAAAGAGAAATACTTTCTCCATCTAGCATCCACTGGCCTAAAGTTGCCCAAGGATTATGATGTGGAACAAATAAAGGAAAAGGAGGTACCAACTCCTATTTCTATTATCGCCAAACAACTTACCTTAATGTAAATGAAGCTTGTGACTCTTAAGCAAGAGAAGGCTAAACCCAAGGAAAAATACTTTGTGGACTCCATTTGTCCATTTCCTTTCGACAAGAGTATCACTATGGTTCCATTCCCTCCCAATGTGGCAAGGTCAAAATATGAAAAGTATACGAGAGAGACCGAGCTACATGACCATGTTAGAGAATTTTTTTCTCTTAGCATAGAGTACCTGCATGAACCTACATACCTCATGCAGATTTTTCCTGGAAGTCTAGGAGGCAACGCCATGGAATGGTTCTCAAAACTTACACCTAAGGTAACAAATTTTGAGGAGTTAATTCAATAGTTTATCCAACATTACTCCTATAATATTTAGCATGATGTGACTATGCTAGATCTATGCAACACTAAACAAAAGACTGGTGAATCCTTTACCCACTTTCTACAAAGGTGGAGGAAAATCTTTGCATGGTATTCAAGAGCTATTCCCAAATTTGAGAAAATGGAAATCTTTGTCAATAACTTGGTGCCAGAATTGGACTATGCATTGCAAATGCAAGATTCCCCTAGCTTCAACAGGATGATCAAAAATGCCCTTCGTATCAAAAAATTTATGGTCAAAAAGGGAGATATCACTCTTCAAAGTGAAAACAAATCTAACAACTCCAACTCCAAACCTAAATGGTGGAGACAGAACAAAAATGTTGTTAACGATGGAGTAGTAGACACGTCCAATGTTGGTCCTAAACCTAAGGTGTTCAATCTGAATAGAATCATGCAAGCAAGAAAATATGCCAAGGTAACGACCCCCATACCCAAAGAAAACAATGATAACAACAAGGGTCGGCCATGGACTTCAAAACCTTAAAGAACATTCACTCCTTTGGGAGAACCTATCAAAACTATTTTGAAGACACTATTAGACAAAAAAGTTCTCACAATCCCAGACTCCAAACCATGGGAACCAATAGTCAAACCCATATGGTGGGATGATAATTCTTACTGTGTCTTTCACAAAAACAAAGGAAACAAGACTAACAACTATCTTAAAATTAAACATGTTATCCAAGACCTTATTGAAGGAGGAAAAATCAAAGTGGAAGGACACACTACCAAAAAAGATCATACAACATTAAATAAACTATTCCCTAATTATGAGAAAGGGGAAGCATCTAAAGGAAAAGGTAATGAAGTAAACTACACCTACTCCAATAATGATAACGTGATCAATATGCTAGACATTAAAACTAAAACAATTAATGTGGTCACAATCAAAGGTATTTATTTCCAATCGAATGCAGTGACTCAGAGCCAAGCATAGGTCACAATCAAAGGACCCAATTCCTCACCAAAACCTACATCAATGCCCAAGGTTCCTATTGTTACTATCCCCAAACTGGTAGCAAAACACATGGTTACTATTCCTGCAGAAAAGTATGACTTGGTGGACCAATTGCAACGAACCTCTACTAAAATTTCCATTTTTGAGTTGCTTAAAATTTCCATAGTGCATAGGGAAATCCTGGAACAAGCCCTACATGTGACACATGTACCAAAGGACCTTGATATAAACAAATTCCAATTGATGGTTAATCATGTCTCAGCGCCACATTATCTCTCCTTTTCTAAAGAGGATGACAAATCATTGAATCCACATAATTAACCCCTCCATATTGAAGTCCATAAATCCCATGTTAGACATGTATTGATAGATGGAAGCGTAGGATTGAATCTTTGTACCCTTAATCTAATCAAGAAATTAGGTCTTTCAGAACAAACCATTGACTCTAGAAGAAAAAGCACTATCAAAGCTTATGATGAGGAAGAAAAATCCTCTAAAGGTCTTATTGTTCTACCCATCAGAGTCAGGCCAATTGAAAGGAATGTCATATGTCAAGTTCTGTATCTACCCCTAGCTTACAACATACTATTGGGGAGACCTTGGATCCATGAAATGCAAGTTGTGCCTTCTACTTACCACCAATGTATCAAGTTCCCACATAATGGGGTAGAAATAACAATTCCTGCAGATGCTAATTATACCTGCAATAATATCAAAGAAGTTAGTATGATTCCACATAACAAAGAGGCTATGGATGAGATTTCTCCTAAGACTACCAAAGACATGGTGATGAAGATTTTTGGAAAAACATTAAAACTTGAAGAAATGGGTATGGGAGAATACAAGTTGGACATGACTCCATCACTAACAGAACTGCCAATATTGCCAAGATCCTCTGGAAAACCTTCCTCATCATTCACACCTGCTGCATCTAAAGAGCCAAAAATCCATAAAGCAACTAGCATGGTTAAGGCATCCACATCTTCTTTAGATAAGAATAGGTAGTCTTGGACTGGCTTTACAAAGGAGAACCAAAGGAAGCTGAGGTCAAACGTGTAGAAATATCCCTAGAACAGTATGGTAAAGGATACGACCTCCTCAAACAAATGGGATACAAAGGAAAAGGACCTCTAAGTGACACAAGAAGAGGAATTATTGAACCTGTACACATAGAGTTCGGGAATACCAAAGACAAAGCAGGACTAGGTTTTAATAACAAATCTGACAAACCTACTTCAACAGATAGTCTGATCTCTAACAAAGGGAGTGATGAAGCAGAAGAGATAGAACTAGAGAAATGGTCCTATGAAAGGTTATTACATGTTGGCACAGAGAATCCTAACTATCAAGGAGAGTGCTATGTACCAAGCTTTGAGGTACCACAAGATATTCACATACCTTTGTTACCACAGGCTCCTATTCAAGAGGTAGGAGAGACAACAAAAGATGATCTAGAGGTACCATTGATACAAACATCTACAGAGAGCACACACTAAAAACAAGATTCACACCGTAACTAGGGCCAGTTAGTCACAATCACACATGTCCTTGATTTACCACACTTTGATCCATAGGTGGCTAATTGGGTACATCAAAATACTATTGCTGAATTCTTAAATAGGTTTGATGATGAAATAACTGACTCTCATGATTATGAATGGGATGATCTATCTGTCACCATAGAGGACATTGAAATAGATGTGATCCACATGTTTACAGCTCCATCATCACCTAGAAAACATTCAAACACTACTCCCAACAATATTGAGACTCCTGAAGCAGATGAGGAGTTCCTTCCTCCAATCATTGATGGAGAGACTGGTGTTTTACTAAGTCTAGAAGAACTTTAGGGACGACAATAAAGAAGCCTCATTTTATGGAGAGATGATGATGAAAGTTCTACTAATGAGTCACTAGAGTTTGGTCCACATATAACTAACAATGACCCTTTTAATGACGATCTAACTCTTATTGATCTAAACATTGAAGAACTTAACTTAATAGGACATGTCATTCAAATCGATCAGATTTCCACAATCCATAAGAATTTTCAATTTGATTTCTAGTTTTGATTGTGTGTAATTTTTTAGCATCAATGGTTCGGATCACATTCCGTCATACATCCTGATGATGGATCACGAAGTGTGATCCGAAACATTGATGCTAAAAAATTACACACAATCAAAACCATAAATTAAATTGAAAGGACATGTCATGTCAATTGATAGTCTTGACGCTAATGCTATTCTATCCTTCCCAAATTCTGACTCCTTATCTTTAATAAACCCTGACCTAATTGATTGGGCTAATACAGATCCTACTCCTATCCTCAACTTTCCCAATAAGTACACCTTGGCTTTCTATCTAAATTCTTGTGAACCTTACCCTTCTTCCACCAATGCAAGGAGTGTGAACATGTCTATTAGTAAATAGATTTGTCTTCCAAGAAAACACTTAAAAATTAACCCTAAAATGCCCAAACAAGAAGAATCAATCAACACTAACAGTTGGGTCGCTTCATGATTTGGACAGCGTAAGCACTCTCTGAATTATTTCAGGTATAGCTCCCCGTACAAGATTTGTAATGAATCTTTAATGAAAATTTTATGGATTATCTTTTAACCTGGAAGCTTATAAAGGTTTCTATATCATTCTTAGATGATAAGCTACTGAACTATTGTAAAGAAATAAGAGCTAGATAATAAAGGAGAAGAAAAGAACACTTTCTTCCCTGACTGCATTTAAACAAATACAAAGAATCATACCATCAACAGGAATCAAAAGAAATGGAAAAGAATCAAGATGTTGTGAATTAAAATGCACATTATAGAATAGATAAAATATTAGCATAAAAAAATTATCTACTCTTCTCAAATGACACAGATCTGAGAATAAATGCTACGTCTTTTCTTTATAAAAATCTTGCTACACAAGCAAAGATACAAAACAAAGACTTTCCACAATAAAAAATTCTCCCCTCTATTCTTTCCAATTTCCCTCTACAACAAACAGAAAATAATTCTTCCCTCCTTCGTGGCAGCCCATAGACTCCCCCCCAAAAAAAACCCACACTCCTTCCTTGCTGAGGCATATTTAATATCTATCATTCCTGTAACATTTCGGTTATTAGCATAATCGTTTCTTGGTAAGCTCTTCTTTTATCTTCTTTTTGATGGTTATATTCTTGAGTAACTTAATCACCACTTCCACACTAAAATTAAAAACCATCAAAAAAATGCTCCCCTTCCCAATCACATTAGTTTTATAATATATGCACCCATTGGGGAAACCGGTGGCTACTAATGAAAACTAAATTTGGTGTCCATCTCATGGGAATTGTTATAGCTCATCATGATATGTTGGGTTTGCATATTAGGCATGTGCCTTCATATGTTGTTACCAAGATTATATGGAGTCTCCTGAGAAATAACTAATACATCTGGATCCATTAAACCTGTAGCTTCAATACCTTCATCCTTGATGGTTGATAGTGTATCTAATGCCACTAACATTCACAATAGGACTCAGATCACTTCCACCTATCCATAGAAACTCAAAATGACATGAAGAGTATATTGCTTAAGACTAGATATATTTTGTGTCGCAAAGAATTTCCATTGGACATGGGTATGAATGATATAGCTTCTGTTGCAGGATCGTACTTCAAAATATGAATACAATTTTGGGCCAAAGAATGGTACTTATATGCTTTGCTCTAACAAATCCATGAAGCTCCCCCATCGATCTGTCTTGGACTTGAACTCTGCATGCTTCAATTACTAGGTTCCTTCTATATGCCCATTGAGCTTGAGCATACTGTCAAACAGTTTGGTTACACCCCATGTATACTCATTTTTCCTTACATTGGAAACTAGATAAGGCATGGACTCTATAATATCTTTGCATCTATGATCTTCAATCATCACTACTGGTCTCATTTGAAAGTTTGTGGATAAACCTTCAGTCAAATAGCTTGACTAGTATCTTGTAATGCATGCTCACCTTTGAATCCTCTTAGTAAAAATTTGGATATCATGGACTTTCACTTCGGATGGAGACTCAAGGTCAGTGAAGCTAAATTGTTTAATGGGTAGCCACTTTTGTTTTTTGAATCATGTCAACAAATGAATTTTTCAATATTCTAAAATCATCTCAAACTGACAAGAAATCCATCTCACCATATGAAACTATTCAATCTAATTTTGAATTTCAACTGCACTTCTACATTTATGAACTTCTGAAACATTGCACATGAGGTTCTGACAATAGTCTTGCACATTCTGGAAACAATCATCTAAACACACCTGTTGTGCCATATCAAACCAACGAACTCGTTTGAAATGCAGATTGAAACTTTCACAAATCTGTGGCTCTATTAACTAATCAAGCATCGATAACTTATTTCATGAGGAATTACTATAATGAAATAAATCTTCTCCATTGATCAAGCTCATACTTTCATCAAGTTTTCCCCTGTATACATTTGTGAAGCTTGGAAATTCTGTCATACATGTCACAATTATTCACCATACTCCTTCTCCATGCATATTCCCTACCATTCAAAGGCAAATTGATGAAGATTAATCTCTTTCTTTCACAGTATGAAATTGGAATTTGGCTTGCGAAGGATTTGAAGACCCGATCATGTGATTCCAAATTATCATTTTAGGGGGATGTCAATTCCATAGCTCGGGTTTTGCTATTATTTTTCCATAACCATTTAGGAAGAAGGTGCTCATCCCATTACTTGTTCATCAATAATACGACGGTGTTCGAACATGTATCATGCCCGCCTCAACATCTTTGGTCGAGTACTCCACTTGTCTTTTGTTCTTTTATGGCTTGTGCATGTGTTGCCAAGCATATCTTATGCATTGGGTTTGAGGGAAATGCACACTCGGGCTTGGATATTGTTGAAAAAGGCACACCCCTATTTATGTCACCCGAGATATCCTATCTAACAAAGATTTGAAACAAAATCCTTGTCAACATAATGTGAGCCAATTAATTAACACATGTTGATGTAAGAAAATGACATTAAAATCGTGAGGTCAGGATTGAATTCTAAAATAAACTCTTGAACTGATGAGTCTGGACTAATCACTTACACCTCAAAATCTGCATTTTGGACTATGGGTCTGAATTTGAAAAACTGAATCTGCATCTTGAATTCACATTTCAAACCTGACAATGGCGTACATTTGAAATTGAAACTTGACCTTTGGCTTGACCTTTGGCTCTACAAACTTGAACTCCAAATCGTGTGAACCACTAAACTTTTTTAATAGGTAAAAATTGGTTCAGAAACACTTTGTACCATCTCAACCTAGTTTCTCGATCTTGAACTATGGCACATGGGTTCTTTAGTTTGCTGTTATGACAGTCAATCTAAACATTGCCTTCATAAAACAAGACTCCACAAAGCATTTTTCAATATGGATTAGGGGAGCCTGAAGAGAAACATATGAAAAATTTATCAAGAGGGCCAAGTTTCCAAGTTCAAAAATTGGGGGTCAAAACACCAATTAACATTGGCTTTGACTGGGAAGCATGTGCCAAAAAATGCATGAAGAATCCAACATTTCTGGTCAAAAGACTAGTGCCTTATCCATTGGGCGAATAGATTCAGTAAGAAAAGGAAAACCAAGAGGTGCTTGCATAAGGGTGGAGGGGAGCAGGGCAAAGCCAACCAGCCTAAACACCTAAACTACCAGCAAGCACGAAGCATGTACATTATTCCAACTAACACTACGCACAAAAAAAGAATATTTAAAATATATACAAAGGTAGGAAAAAAGCGTACCACAAAAGCTAGAAGTAAGAAAAAGTTATGTGAATCCATTTATCGGCTGGAAGAAGTAGGAGCCTTTCTAAAATAGCAAATCATGTCTCTATGGAGCAGCTCCAAACCATTGCCTACTAGCGACTTCTTCAATGTTGAACCTCAAGCTAAAGGCACATATAAATATGTTGACCAAACATTCCTTCCCAAACAGCCATAATTCATCATAGCATTATTTTTCCCCCAAGGATTGATCTTCACCATCTATCAGGCCAGATTTCAATTCAAACTAAAAAAAATGAAGTGTAGAAATCTCTTTAAGAAAGGGTGCATGATATCTGGAAAATCTGTCATCAAGACTCACCCTTTGCATGCTATTTGTTTTCTCTCCCAAAGTGTCATCAAATTTTCTAGCATTACTTCCACAACCCAAATCAGCAAAGCTACATAAAGAGGAATGAAAAGAGAAATCATTTATCTGTGTTTCATTTTCAACTTGATTTGGATGAATACCTGAATCATTTTGAGAGAAATGATCTAGTTTGAGTGATGATAGAAATTTGTGTATAATGTCTTCTTCTTCATTGAGAAGGGGATCTTTCAACACACCAGCTGAGTCACCAATAGGCTGGAAGTCAGCTTTATACCTCCTTTTCTCAAATAGAATTTCAGCATGAGATGATTTAGCCAAAGGTATCTTTACCTCATCACAAGTACAAATTTCATTTTCAGATTGACAAGATTTTTCAATGGGCTGACCACCAATTTCACAATGGGACTGGTTACTTTTAGCCTTCTCATTAAAAACAAAACATTCAAACTGTGGTAACATGTTATTGTCAAATTTTTCATAAATAGGAACTTTCGAAGCAAGATGACTATCATCTCTTTCAAATTTGAAACTTTCTACATCATGAGGAAATAAAGATTCAGATTCACCTATATCATCTTTATCCACAAGTTCTTGAGTTCCATCATGTTCATTAAAGACTGCATAGTTGCAAGAGATTAAATAAGATGATATTACCGAAGGCTCCTCATAATCAACTGTCAACTCTTCTTTCATCTTGGCTACCTTTCTTTCATACTCCTCAAAATCCTTGAGTTTATGGAACTGTACACAGAGACTTGTCCACAAAAGAGTGCTTGCATGATCATCTTCAAGACTGATATTTTCTCTGACAACTCAAGAGATACTTTCTTTGAAACTATCCAAGAAATTGTGCAACACTTTATCATGCATTGGATAGATTTCCATAAGGGTAGGATTAGGCCTTGTCTTTTTCATGACTTTTACAATCAACATGGTCATCAATAGAGTCTCCAATCCTGCATATACAAGATATTTCAAAAATGTCTGAGGAAATAAATTTAACACTAGTTTTCGATTCCTATCCCTAGTAGAGTCACCAAAATCTGTTAGTAAATAGATTTGTCTTCCAAGAAAACACTTACAAATTAACCCTAAAATTCCTAAACGAGAAGACTCAATCAGCACTAACAGTTGGGTCGCTTCACAATTTGGACAACGTAAGCACCCTCTGAATTATTTTAGGTACAACTCCCCATACAAGATTTGCAATGAATCTTTAATGACAATTTTATGGATTAGCTTTTAACTCAAAATCTTATAAAGGTTTCTATATCATTCTTAGATCATAAGCTACTGAACTATTTCAAAGAAATAAGAGCTAGATAATAAAGGAGAAGAAAAGCACAGTTTCTTCCCTGACTACGTTTAAACAAATATAAAGAATCATACCATCAACAGGAATCAATAGAAATGGAAAAGAATCAAGATGCTATGAATTAAAACGCACATTATAGAATAGATAAAATATTAGCATAGAACATTTATCTACTCTTCTCAAATGACATGGATCTGAGAATAAATTCTACGCCTTTTCTTTATAAAAACCATGCTACACAGGAAAAGATACAAAACAAAGACTTTCCACAATCGAAACTTTTTTCCCCTCTATTCTATCCAATTTCCCTCTACTACAAACAAAAAATAATTCTTCCCTCCATCGTGGCAGCCCATAGACTCCCCCCAAAAAAAACCCACACTCCTTCCTTGCTGAGGCATATTTAATATCTATCATTCCCGTAACATTTCAGTTATTAGCATAACCATTTTTTGGTAAGGTCTTCTTTTATCTTCTTTTCGGTGGATATATTCTTAAGGAAGAGTATATTTCTTAAGATTGGATATATTTTGTATTGCAAAGACTTTCCATCGGACATGGGTATGAATGATATAGCTTCTATTGCAGGATCGTGCTTCAAAATATGAATACAATTTTGGGCCAAAGAATGGTACTTATATGCTTTGCTCTAACCGATCCATGAAGCTCCCCCATCAATTTGTCTTGGACTTGAACTCCGTATGCTTCAATCAGTAGGTTCCTTCTATATGCTCATTGAGCTTGAGAATACTGTCAAACAGTTTGGTTACACCCCCTGTATACTCATTTTTCCTTACATTGGAAACTGGATAACACATGGACTCTGTAATGTCTTTGCATCGATGATCTTCAATCATCACTATTGGTCTTGTTTGAATGTCTGTGGATAAACCTTTAGTCAAACAACTTGACTAGTATCTTGTAATGCATTCTCACCTTTGAATCCTCTTAGTAACAATTTGGATATCATGGAATTTCACTTCAAATGGAGACTCAAGGTCACTGAAACTGAATTCCTTAAGGGGCAGCCACTTTTGTTTTTTGAATCATGTCAACAAATGAATTTTTCAATATTCTGAAATCATTTTGAACTGACAAGACATCAGTCTCACCATATGAAACTATTGAATCTGATTTTGAATTTGAACTACACTTCTGCATTTATGAACTTCTGAAACATTGCACATGAGGTTCCGACAATAGTCTTGCACATTCTGGAAACAATCATCTGAACACACTTGTTGTGCCATATCAAACCAATGAACCCATTTGAAATACAGAATGAAAATTTCACAAATCTATGGCTCTATTAACTAATCAAGCACCAATAACTTATTTCATGAGGAATTACTATAATGAAATAAATCTTCTCCATTGATCGAGCTCATACTTTCATCAAGTTTTCTCCTATATACGTTTGTGAAGCTTGGACATTCTGTCATACATGTCACAATTATTCACCATACTCCTTCTCCATGCATATTCCCTACCATTTGAAGGAAAATTGATGAAGATTAATCTCTTTCTTTCACAGTATGAAATTGAATTTGGCTTGTGAAGGCTTTGAAGACCCGATCATGTGATTCCAAATTATCATTTTTGGGGGATGTCAATTCCATAGCTCGGGTTTTGCTATTTTTCTGCCACAACTATTTAGGAAGAAGGTTCTCATCCCATTACTTGTTCATCAATAATATGATGGTTTTAGAACATGTATCATGCCCACCTCAACATCTTCGGTCGAGTACTCCACTTGTCTTTCATTCTTTTATGTCTTGTGCATGTGTTGCCGAGCATATCTTATGCATCGAGTTTGAGGGAAATGCATACTTGGGCTCAGATATTGTTGAAAAAGGCACACCCCTATTGATGTCACCCAAGATATCCTATCTAACAAAGATTTGAAACAAAATCCTTGTCAACATAATGTGAGCCAATTAATTAACACATGTCGATGTAAGAACATGACATTAAAATTGTGACGTTGGGCTTGAACTCTAAATTGAACTCTTGAACTGATGAGTCTAGATTGATCACTTACACCTCAAAATCTACATTTTGGACTATGGGTCTGAATTTGAAAAACTGAATCCACATCTTGAATTCACATTTCAAGCCTGACAATGGTGTACATCTAAAATTGAAACTTGACCTTTGGCTCTGCAAACTCGAACTCCAAACTGTGTGAACCACTGAACTTGTTCAATAGGTAAAAAGTGGTTCAGAAACACTTTGTACCATCTAAACCTAGTTTATTGATCTCAAAATATGGCACATGTGTTCTTTGGTTCGCTGTTATGACAGTCAATCTAAACATTGCCTTCATAAAACAAGACTCCACAAAGCATTTTTGTCAATATGGATTAGGGGAGCCTGAAGAGCAACATATGAAAAAGTTATCAAGAGGGTCAAGTTTCCATGTTTGAAAATTGGGGGTAAAAACACCAATTAACAATTTCACAGCAGGATATCAAGTTTCTCAGTCAAAAATTGAAAAATAAAAAGAAAAAGGGAATTGACAGTGAAAACCACATTGTGGCAGTGTCAGATCCTAAAATAGTAAAAAAAAAGATGTATCTAATGGTGATACCTCTCAGAGGCACCAAAGGATGAGATTATTGATATCCTCCTCGAGCACTTTCAAGAAAGGTCTTCAGTTTTGATAGAACCAACACAGCCAGTTAATTTGGGCACAACTGAAGTTCCTCAAATAGTACACCTAGCACAGTCTTTGTCAGAAGAGGAGAAGACACAGTTCATCGAGTTCCTAAAAGAGAAGGAGATCAACTTTGCATGGTCTTATACCGATATGCCTGGACTAGGTCCTGAACTAATAATGCATCACTTATCTATAGCTCGTGGGATCAAACCCATAAAAAAAAATTTAGAAAGATGCATCCTCATGTTGCATTGCTAGTAAAAGCAGAGCTAGAGAAATTATTGAAATCTCGATTCATTAGAGTCATCACTTACGCAGGATGGATCTCCAATGTGGTCCTAGTGTCTAAATCTAATAAATCTATGAGGATCTATACAAACTTCATGGACTTAAAAAAGGCATGTCCTAAGGATGACTTCCCACTACCTAATATTGATATGATCATAGACGTCACAATAGGATACCAAATGTATTCATTAATGGATGGTTTCTCAGGCTATAACTAGATAAAAATTGACCTTGAGGATCAAGAGAAGACTGTATTCACATGCGCATGGGGAACCTTTAGTTGGAATGTCATGCCATTTGGGTTAAATAATGTTGGTGCTACATATCAAAGAGAAATGACTACTATATTCCATGATACGATACAGAAAAACATGGAGGATTGCGTGGATGACACCTTAGCTAAATCAAAGGAAAGGAGAACTCACATTGCTAACTTAAGAAAAATATTGGATCGTATGGAGCAATTTCAACTCAGGCTCAATCCAAAGAAGTGTGCCTTTGGGGTCCAATCAGGAAAGCTCTTAGGGTTTATTGTTTCAGTGAAGGGAATTGAGGTAGATCCTGCAAAATTCAAAGCTATACTAGAGATGACTCCTCCCCACAACATTAGTCAAATGAGGACATTACAAGGGAGATTTCAATCAATCAGGAGGTTCATGTCACAACTTGTTGACAAGGCACAACCCTTTACCAAATTACTACATAAAGGGGTCACTTTCAAATGGGATGAACACTTTGAATCCAACTTCAAAGAATTAAAAGAGTACCTAGCTACTCCTATTCTTATGGCACCCATCCATGGAAAGCCATTCCTCCTATATATTTCAGCTACATCCACATCACTAGGAGTATTGCTCACACAAGAGGATGAAACTAAGAAAGAAAGAGCAATCTACTACATAAGTAGAACACTAGTCTCCTATGAACTCAATTACAACATTATTGAGAAAGCATGCTTACCAGTTGTCTTTACATCTCAAAAATTGAGACATTACATGCTCTCACATATAGTATGGCTCATTGCAAAGATAGATCCTTTGAAGTACCTCCTGAACAAAATAGCATTAACAAGACACCTAGAAAAGTGGGTCCTCATTCTAAGTGAATTTGACATTGAATATGTGGACAGGAGGGCTATTAAAGGATAGGTCCTCATAGATCAATTAGCTGATTCACCACTTCAAGATGATGAACCTTTAAGGATTGAGTTCCCAGATGAGACAATGATGCATCTAACTGAATATCCATGGAAACTGTACTTTGATGGTTCTTTCAAGAAACAAGGCTCTGGAGTAGGGGTTCTATTCATAACTCCTCAAGGATACAAAATACCAAAGTCTTACAAATTGATGTTTCCATGCACCAATAAAATTTCTGAATATGAAGCATTAGTCAACGGTCTTAAACTCGCTATGGAGTGGAAGATTGTAGAGTTGAATGTGTATGGTGACTCCCAGCTCATTATCAATCAAGTCAATGGAGATTATTAGATGAAAGATGAGAAGTTGATGCCCTACAAGCAACTGGTTGATGACTTAAAGAAGCACTTTGTCTTCATTACATTCCAGCGGGTCCCCGTAATAGAGAACAAATCTACAGATACCAAGTAATTTGTGCTTTAAATGCCCAAGACCAATCTTGGTATTCTAATATCATTTCTTACCTAACTGACCAAACCATTCCCAACAATCTATCAAGAAATGAAAAAAGATCCTTGATTAGGACAGCATCGCATTATGTCCTCATAACTAATAACTTATATCGATGAGGTCTCAACGGTATGTTTCTTAGATGTTTAGAACTCAAAGAGTTAGATCATGCATTAAAAGAAGTCCATGAAGGTGTATGTGGATCACATTCAAATGGCTTTTCACTAGCCAAGAAACTACTCAGAGTAGGCTATTACTGGCCTACTATGGAAAAAGATGCTATTCAATTTTCCAAAACATGTCATAAATGCCAGACACATGGAAATCTCATTCATGCTCCTGTCAGAGAACTTATACCTTTCATTACACATTAGCCATTTTATCAATGGGCCTTTGACTTGGTTGAACAAATATATCCCAATTCTTCAAATGGACACAAGTTCATCATTACAGCCATTGAGTATTTCACAAAGTGGGTTGAGGTCATGCCGCTAATCAAAGCCACTGGCAAACAGGTGGCTATGTTCATTCTGAACTACATTATATGTAGATATGGGATACCCTCATCAATTGTAATAGACAATGGGGGCCAATTTAAAAATCAAGACATTGATGACCTTTGCAAACAATTCCACATCACTCAACACTGCTCCTCAATCTATTACCCTCAAGGAAATGGACATGTTGAGGCATCTAATAAGAATATTCTCAAGATCCTACATAGAATTGTGAGTAAGTATGGCAGAGACTGACATTTACAACTAAATCTAGCACTATGGGCCTACAAAACAAGCATCAGAACACCAATAGGAGCCATGCCATTTGCATTAGTCTATGGCCCTAAAGCAATACTGCCTATTGAGGTTGAAATCCCATCTTTATAGATATCTTTACAAGGTCTTTTTACTGATGAGAAATACCGGATCGATAGGGTGAATTATTTAGACCTACTTGATGAGTGCAGACAATAGGTGTTTGATCATCTAAAGGTGTACCAAGCATGCATGTCCAAGGGATACAATAAAAAGGTTAAACCATGCCAATTTCAAGTGGGGAATCTCATCCTAAAGGAGAATCCTATGAATCAACCTATCAGAGAGTAGAAAGGAAAGTTTGAACCTAATTGGTTGGGACCTTATGTTATCACTGCTACTTTTGGGACTAGAACCTATCAACTGGCTACACCTGAGGGAGATGTCCTTCTAAATCCTATCAATGCTCTACATTTGAAGTGGTTCTACACTTGATATTTGGCTAGAAGAGCCTGTACAGTGAAATAGTTCTCAGAAAATATCAAAAACATTCAGAACATTGATCTTGAAGAAATCCAAAAACATTGGAAAAAGTCTTGAAGAAAGGTATCCTTGGTGAAAACTTGGCAAATAGGCACCTTGATACTACCAAAAACATTCAAAAAAGAAAAAATAGCAAAAAAATTTAAAAAAAATAAAAGTGCCTTGATGACAACCTGGTAAAATAGGCATCCTGGTAGCAAAAAGAATAAAAAGTTTTTCCAAGTGGTGATAACCTGGTAATCACGTGTCACTTGTGTTCTGCACTTCATCTATCAATGCATTACTGACACTAGGCCTTCACGATTACACCTATGCTAAGAGTTGGCTTTGTTTCCTTATGAAAACCTTATCCTTGGGATTTATCTGTATTTCTGTCTTAGGATCAAGTCATTCGACACTGGGGCATCTTTTGCTAGCATATTAGGTCATGTCTGCTAGGTTGTTATAGGATGTTTTGTCTCATGACACAATGATACTCGATGTTTTCACTAAAACCTAAGACCTACATTGGATTGCAAACAGGAAGAAAGTTATACACAGACATAGAACACATATTGCTTGAATTCCAAACTTTTGATTGATGAATCTCTCCTTACTTGAAAAATGAATCAATAGTATTTCTCAATACTAGCTAAACACAGTTTGACCTTGGTTTGGATTATAACTCTTTTATGTACCCATGATTTTTTAACTGGGGGCATCTAAGAAGTTATGAGTTTTCTATGATTGATTCACAATTGATAGTTGTTATGTCTTCCGAGTTATTCTGTGACGTCTGTGCAAAGACAAAGAGTCGCAAGGATGGGGGCATAACATTTTCTTGGTTTTCTACGTATGGTGATTTTTCCAAATGATCCTATACATTTCACCTAACTTGGATGTTTATGGTAAGAGTTGCCACCATGAGTGGATAGCCGCATATATCTTGATCTATGTTATGTGTAAACTAAGGTGAGGTTGAAACAATTTCCTTATCTATTTTCTAACTTAGATTCTCCCTAAGGTATATGAAGCATAATGTACCCAAGGATATGAATTTTCAAGATCATTGCGGGTCCAATATCTTTCCTTACACAGATTCTGATATAGTAAAAGGAAGGTGACTTTTTGTTATCCTGGCTTCTATTCCTTGATGCCTAAGTCTATTTCTAACATCTCATCTAATAAAAATAGTATTCATACTTTCATAATATCAATGGGTATTAGTGATGGTTGTACTATCAGGTGGTATCCATTCTGAAAAGCGCCCAATAATGATAAAAATGATCCAATATCTACAAATTAGTGACAGTCCTAGGAGTTTGCATGTAGATGCATTTAGAGATTGCATGATTCATTTGAAAGAAAAACATAAGGACGTGAGCTCAAAATCATTTCTATTTTTAATTCATTCAAAATCCAAGTTAATTACATAATCCATGATTCTCAAAATCTTTGATCTATCAGGAACAAAATCAAACTCACCTTTTAAACATGATTACCTTGGTACCCTTGTGTTTTCTCTAAACACACCTTCATTTCTTCACTTCTTCTAATCCATTATTTCTTGACCTACCCATTCCATGCAAGGGATACATTATTTCAAGAGAGGGATTTCATTATTTTCCTTTGATTTCATTTTCGAGGGGGCATCATCACACTATCATCGAATTCTTGCTCGAAACAGCATTGAAAACGACTTCGTTATCAAACAATTAGGGGCATGATAGTTTCCTTAACTAAGTCAGAACTGTTGGATAGAAAGATTTGGTTCTTATAAGCAAGATATCTTTTGTTTCCTCATTTTAAAATATTCTTATTAAGCTCATGGCAGCTTCATACTGAATTTTGGATGAAAACCAAGTTCAGAATCAGTATTATAAATCTTTGGATGACAACCAAGTTCAGAATTGGTATCTTTAAGCTCTTTTATTGACATTTGTATGACAACCAAGTTTAAATTCAATTCTATCAGTTTAGTTCAATCAAGTGCGAGACTGATCTCATTAGACATTTTGTTCGATCATGAGCGAAATTCTCAAAATTTCTGAAGTCAACATCAAAAACTTTCTTTAAATCAATGCGCTGCTCGCACATCTATTCAAAGAGGGGCAAATGTAACCACCTAGATTTGGTCCGCTCTTACTCTTCAATCGGTTGACATAATTCATTCAAATCAAATTTAATCTCCTAAGTGATCTAATCACTAAATTTTATTAATCACCTAAGCCAATCAAATCAAATCAATTTAAATCAAAACATTTCAAATCAATACATGGATAAGGTAATTAATTTAAAAGGAATTAAATAAATCCCTATTTATATCTAATCACTTGCCAAAAACCTATCTTCTAGCCTAAATTAATATAATTAATTGGCTATAGTCCTAATTAATTATCTAAAGTAATAAAAAGCTTAAATAATTAATATTCTTATTTTTGAATGAATATATTTAATATAATTCCTTTCATTAATATTCCCCTAAACCCTTACCCTAACCTACCTGAACCACCTTGACCCTAGGTTCAAACCCATCCCAACCTATTCACCCCATGCTAAATCTAATCCTAATCCTAATCTCATTCTAACCCACCTCCTAATGATGTCACATTCCTAAAAATGTGATTAGGAACTCAACCCACTTGAGAAAGTCAACTTTCTGAAGCTTGACTCTCTCTAAGTCCACCTTCTCAAGCTTGCTTCTTACACCCTCACCATGCTTCTTAAATGCTCCCATTAATGCATTATTAATAGAGATTCCTCATACCCATGCCTCATGAATGCCTTTGGCATTTATTTCTCTCAACCTCATTAATGGGTTTTACAACTCCATTAATGACCCTTGTCCCCCCTCTCTCTCCTCATTTCTTCTATAAATAGAAGGAGTTTTTGAGCTCAAATAAGCCCATAATTTTAGAGTTAAATGTATTGCTATGTTGTTTAGATCATTTTGGAATTCATATTGCATCTTAGATATAATATTATGTATTGTTATTATCTATCTTTTTAGAGCTAAATATGCATGTTTCTTTATCATTTCTTTAATCTTTCATGCTAGGTTGTATGTCACTAGAAAAGGCATAATTTGAGGGCTATTATGTTGTTTTTCACACTCCTAGTTAGAAATCAATAGATCGATTTTAGTGGATTTCCATGCTTTACTAACCCTATTTTTACTAACGTAATGATCTATTGAAGTGTTGTGTCGCAAGTAATAGGTGCACTATTTCACACACACACAATTGTTGTTGTTGGAATTTGGATTTGAAGATCCAACATTTTCCTTGGAGTAAAGCTTAATCTCACCTTTTCTAAACATAGCTTCCTCAATTTTGACTCCATTTTCAATGAGCTAGTTAAAGTTTGGAGGACATTGCAATTGTAACTTATAGCTCATTTATTTTGTAAGGTTATGCACAAAGATATCCATCTTTTCTTTTTCAAGAATTTTTCATGGATACTTGGAAAACAATTGACGCCATCTTTGCAAAAAAGTAAGGAAGGGTTCTCCATTCTTTTGTTGTGCATTGCAAATATCAAGCACAGTGACTTCATGTTTGATATGTTAGAAACACTGAGAGGGGGGGTGAATCAGTGTTTGTCTTATTAATTACTTTTCCGCAACTTAAACATAAATCAAACATACATAGAATGAAGCTTAACATAACAACCCATAACACATGATATGATTACAGGGAAACCTTGATCAAAGGAAAACCCCAGGGGGAATTAGTACCCACAAATATTGTACTAAGTATAATGAACTTGTGAGAGTTCCTTTGCCCTGTTAGAAGCAGTCTTTACAATATGAGTACAATGACCTAGTTAAAGGTCAGACCCTGTTAGGAGTCTTTTACAAAACCTTGTTAAAGGTATATGGCTCACTTCCTAGGCTCACTGCCCAATAAGATGAAGGCTACAACCTTCTGAAAGATGATATGCACTATATCAAAATGAACTGCTGTCTGATTAGTTCCGTGTATGCATGAATGCTCTTCCTCTCTTAAAGTGCTATATCATATAATGACTTCATAGTACTGTCCCTTTGTATCTTCCTCTTACATAATAATCAACACTTCTCTCATATCTTTATATTACATACTTATATATTCAAATCCGAATAGGCGTGACCCAAAAAAAAATATTAGTCGACCCTAAAACAAAATATACAATGCTTTCGAACAAGTCAGCTCAAGCGTGTTTACTACAATTTTAATTACATCATTAAAATCATATAACCAAACGTGCTTAGCCATTACATTATAAAATAACACACGCTGATCAAAACACTTAGTCGGCTTCCATGCTCTGTCTCCTAGACTGCTGGTCTATTGATCTTCTTGTAAATTTTCCGCACTATAGTTTCATACTATGCATGTCTAGATTTAGCATGTACATGTGTCATACAACTTATATCTGAATGCGCATACACTTAATCGATCTCTCGCACGTGCGCTGATGTGCTGATCACTGAGTATCTCTGTCTACCCTGTTTTCCTTACTTAGTCATTTTGTCTTTTAAAATAGAGACTAAACATGACTTTGTTTCCATGGTGACAACACAAAATGAGTCATGCATCCTCAGGTAGTCAACTTTCCAACAATCTCCCCCTTTTTCATTTATGGCAACAAAGGAATGTGGTCAAGTTACTCAAAATAACTTAACACAAAAAGTGACTATATAACATCATATATACATATACTTCTCCGCATATACACATTCTATATTACTCACCCTTTGACATTAATGACAAAGGTGTACAAAAAAATTGTAAGTCTACTGCATACTTACTCCATATACACTTCAGGGTACACAATTTTAAGAGATTGGATCTCTTTCTGCCAAAATACTTTCATAGCATCAACTATTTGTAGATGCGCATAGAATGCATATGTTAGCTTCTCCATTTTTATCAGATCCATGCAAGGACCTTGATCATATATCACAATAGTGGCATCAATCTATTTGATGTTCTCATTGAGGACTGCTAAGGATGGCGCAAGTGCATTTCTTAACTGGGTTTGCCTTACCCTTATCTTGCTGATTTCTAACT
>MU225779.1:134878-202759 GCA_018584345.1 Thuja plicata
AGTCATATTTAGTGACTGTGTAATTAATCACTTTAATGAGACTAATTTAGAAGACTTAGGATAAGAAGAATAGACTATAGTGAATGTATTAAATAAATTAAATAATTTACTTAATAAATAGAAGAAACAAATATTAATTAAATAATAAATATTTTATTAATTCATCAAGTCAATATCAATTAAATAATAAATATTTAAGTAATTAATTTATGAAGCCAATTTTTAGTGTATACATTTTTCCCCTCTTTGAAATAATGTGCTGGTCACATTGTTTCAAAGAAAAATATAGCTTTTTGCCCCTGCCCCAGACAATGCCGATGAAGACGACCTATGCATGACCCCTCGAGAGATTGATTGACAAAATTTATGATTGTGTTGTTTGTGTTTTTTTTTTTTTTGGAATGTTCAATCAATCTCACGAAAAGAACTACAAGAAATGTGAGGGAAAATGGTCTAAAACATAATGATATCGATGGGTAGGGTCCACACATCTAGCAAAATGGGTCCACGGGCTATATATAGGGTCAAAGGGTCCACTATAAGATCATTTTTCACACTTATCATTTGGAGATTGGATCTTGGAGAGAGAGCAGAGCGGAGTTGAGAAGATGTCGTTCCCCCTATTAGATCACCGCTTTGAGAGAGTCAGATGCTTCCAGAGATAGTCGGACTCTGGAGGGCCAGTAGGTGACTCAATCTGCTTTGTCAATTTATCAATTCTTGCATGGTTAGATAGGATTTGTAGCATGTTTAGAATAGATTGAACCATAGATTAGGATAGAAATGTTTTTTGTTTGGAAGTGAAAAATAGATGAGTAGTTGTGGCGCTTGTATGCGCAGCAAATAGGCATGTGTGTGCAAATAGTGCGCATACATTTAGGGTTCCTGCGCAATCGTAGGATTTGAAGTTTTATGCTACGCATTTATTAAGGGATGTTGCACATTTGTGATATCTACACAAATGATAAGGGTTATGCGTATACATGATGTTATGTTGCGCATTCATTGAAAATGGTAGAATTTGGGCAAATAAGTAGGTCAACTAGGTCAAACATCATATCGATAGGCTGGGTTGATCTGTCACCATTGTATTTGTGATCAATTGGTGTCAAGATAGGCAACATTGTAGCATGGTCTCTACTAACCTTCCTAAGATTAGATAATTGATAGAATTATCTATTGATACATGTGATAAACATGTGTTTGATTTATAGATAAGATAGATAGATAGATCAGTTTGATCGATGTCTGATAGTTTGATTTGTTTATTGATGATGATAGGAGGATATTACTAATGTCTTGATGTCGCGGGAGAGGTATCCCATGACACAGAGTTTGAGTTCAGTGCTGTCAGAGACTGACAGAGTATTGATTGGGGTGACAGGCCTATATCATGTGATCTATACACTCAAGATTTGGGCGAATCTGGGTATGATGACCGCGTTGGCAGAGAGATGGAACTCAGAGATGAGTACATTTAATCTTCCTATAGGAGAGATGAATGTGACATTAGAGGATGTTTATCACATCCTATGACTACCTATCATAGGAGAGTTGGTGCAATATGACTGACATGGTGGTTTGACAAAGTGCAGAGGAGTATTTGGTGATGAGGACATAGACAAGCTAGAGATCAGCTGGGAGGATATGGTGGATTTATATGAGCCATTTCCAGTTGTGTTGGCTGGAGTGATTGGAGGATATGTCTATCTAGATCGGAGATCACATGGCTTTGCAGTTGGGTGGGACCAAACACTACAGAGGATGATGGATGAGGGAACCCATTTTGCTTGGGGGATGTGCTTGCTAGCGTATCTGTATCAAGATCTTCATCAGGTGGTATATCAGAGGGGATCATCTTTATCAAAAAGTGTTACATTGCTTCATGTGTGGGCATGGGAGAACATTTCCTTCACATGGCCTACAACTTTGAGATTCTAGGGCGCTAGGCAGCTGTACATTTTTCTTTATGCATCAATCCAGTCTCAGCGTAAGCTGGGACGATTAGAGTTTTGGAGATATAATTTTGATACTGTTGATGGGGTTTTGCTGATTGGGTCCTCCAACAGTCATAAGTTGTCACCGAGTATTGGAGGTACCAGCCAACTTCGTCTGTAAAGGTTATCCAGGGAAGTTAGATTCCTCGGGCCTTCAAGCACCTGGGTGTCAGGTCACGACGGTGCGGGGCTTGGTTGGGAGAAGTGACTATTTTCGAGGGGGATAGCTGGTTTCTTCAACTCATTCCCTCTAGAGATTCAATTAGGTAAGGTTTCCCCTAGCATCCTACACTTAGCAAATAAAATGAAAAAAGATCCTACAGGGTTAGAAATACTTCATCTAACTATAGTCATGTCTAAATGTTTAGAACATCAATAATACTCTGATATACTACACTAAATACCAAAGAAATACACAACCATCAGCTAGTATTTTATCAGTAGCAAGGGAAAGAGGTCGTTAATCTATTTGACATATCAGAGTAAAAGACATAAAGAATATGAAACATAAAATACCATTAACTCAGAAGCATGAATGCCAACAACATCATTGTAAAGAATTCTCCCTTCTTCATTAATGTCTCTTCCAGCAAGCACTGGTGCGTGATACAATGATGGCTCCAGGGGAGCATCTAGCTATTGAAAATAGAACAATGGAGCATTGAGCTCTGCAACTAAAATGAGAAATCACCTTTCTATTACTGTGGACAACAAAATCATCAATTTCGTCGACCCTTGGAAATGGGTTGGTCTGGCTATTTATACACATCTCTTCTAACCCTAACCCTATTTTACATCATGTTTTAATAAAATACATTATCTGGGGGCCAGTACTACCTATGCCACCCTACAAAAGACCTTGAGATGGAATAGGCTTGTCCTGTCAGAAGAATGAGACAAGAATATATAGCGGAAGAATCGGCCTCGAGAAGAGAGCCAGGAAGGAGAAGGAAGAAAGTAGGTCCCCCGGGGGTCGAGGCTACATGCCTCATAAATGGAAAATGTGGTACCCTGTCTCCAATGCACTAGGTGTACCTCTGAACAGTGCCTTGAGAAGACCCCCTGTCAGAAAACCAACTTTTGAGTTGACGCCCTCTTGATGTATCCAACCACCTTCTGACAACCTTTATTAACAGCTCCTGAAAGTGACCAGTCAGCCTCGGGGACCAGGATACGGATCACTTGAAAGAATAAAAAATTTGGGATCTGAGACTTTGGGATCCAGGAACTTACGTTCCCAAAAGAATAAAGAATACCCAATGTTTGATTTTTCTCCGGCCTCCAGAGAAAGCTCAAGGTTGTTTATTATTGTTGAAAGCCTGGAGGAGGTGGGAGATGTCATCTTCATCGATATCCCTTAGGCTGGCCCTTCGGTACTTAGCCACCTCAATTTGTTCCCCAAGTTTCAGAACATTCTCCTTAAATTCATCGGCCATTTTTGCTGCGTCGTGACCACTAAGCACCATGTGAGTTAATTTTTTCATTTGGGAACCATTTATCCCCTTCGAGGATTGATACCAAGACTTCATCATTTCATCAAAACTCCCCAAAACTAAATCCTCTAGCGTGCATGTATCTGTACTGAGAGGGTCAGCCCCGGAAGTCTTTTCTACAAAAGACTTATATAAATTGAAAGAATATTTTACTATATTGACTTTATCCTGTAGAGTCCCTACCAATTGCTTGGTTACCTCCAATGTGCGGTCAAGTCTGGAGTGTTGGGTCCTCACAAAATCAAATGATTCATCCCCTAGAATTCCAGACTCAGAAATCATTTCCTCTCCTAGGCCAAGGAGTTCTTCAAGCTCCACCTTCCATGCTTGATAATTTTTGATATCACCCTCCCACAGGTCAATAAGAGTCTCCGCTTGGTGTATAACATGCAGGGTCATATATATGTCTGGGAGGGTGGATAACAGGAAACATCGGGTGTTTCCTATTTGTAGGGTGACCCACTCGTTGACTTCTTGGGCCTTTTTCTTCATAATTTGCAGGGAGTCTATGTCGCTCTATGGTAAATCTTCAGAGGTGGGAACCTCTGGAGGAGCGGCGCTGATAGGTCGAGCTAGCTCGGTAAGCAACCCCATAAGGTTTGCATTTTTTTCCTTTTCTGCTTTCAGCCTTTGGGCTTCCTTTTCATAACGGGCCTCTACTGCCCTAGCTTCCTCCTTTAGAAAGTCCACCTTGCCCTATTTTCCCCTTTTTCCCAGCGATACCTCTGCAACATTGTAATCTCCGGGCTCTGCAGTTGCTTCATCGACGCCCGGGGGAGGTGTCACCACAATGGCAACTGTTTCTCTGCCCGGCCTGGTTCGAAGAGTATGACCCATCCGGGCATTCTTGGCCTTCAGTGGGGCCTAGACCTGAGCCATCATTTTAGCCAGGGAGAGAGGAGTTCCGAGAGTGGACGGAGCTTTTCTTTTTCTGCTCTCTACTAACCACTGAGGCGGCAGGGGTGGCTTTTCTGCCAGAGTCTATTCCCTTGGTTCTTCCCCAGTGTCCTATGGCTATTGCTCCTCAATGGTGTGGACCTCATCTATCCCTTTCCCCACGTCTTCTTCTTCATTAACAATATCTTCCTTAGCAACCTCCATATCCTCATCCTTGTCCTCTATGTCGATTTCTCTATCTGGACTTCTGTTGGCTTCTTCGGGGATTTCTTCTTCATGTTGCTCTTCTTGTTGCTTGGCCTCTACCACTGGGGCTTCTTCTATCACAACATCCTTTAGCAGTAGGGGAAGTACTAGGCCAAGATTTAAAGTTTGGGCCACGGTAATTACCTCCCCAAAGGTCACTCCCAGGAGTGGCGCTTGGAATGTGGTGGCTGGGGTTACGGTTATTTCCAGAGGTCCGGTTCCCCCAGCAGATGCCATTTGTTCATTCTACCTTTGCTGGTTCACCCCAGGACTCTGCATTTCTGAAGCCTCGGAGGCAATCTCTGACTCTGGCTCCCTTTCCTCTATCTATTTTTCCTGCTCCTGCACAGGCTCTTATTCCATAGCCTCTTGTTTTGCAGCTTCTAGTTTTGTAGCTGCTGGTTCTACCTCTGGGACTTCTGTCCCTGCTTGTCTGGTGTGCCCCTGCATGTTTTTGAACTCGTTGGTTGCAAAGACATCATCAAATTATTCCTGTGAGGGGGGACTGGCTGGGACTTTGGCAAGCTTTGTTTCCTTCTCCGGCTCTGGGGAACTGGAAGAGAAGATTTCTACTTGTTGGGTCTCAGACATTCCCAACCCCGGCTCTATCTTCAGCTTTTGGTTAAGCCTCTTCTTTCTTTTGGTAACCAAAGGTGGCCCCGCATCCCTTATTTCTATTGATTCTATGGGATCCACCCCTGTTGCCTTCACCATTAAGGCTGCCAGCGATGGGGAGGAAGAGGGACGAATTGGCCCAGCCATTAGTACTGGAGTGGCCAGCCGTGTGATTAATTTCTCCCTCATCTATTGGGAGGCTACCACTAACTGCTTTATTTGTTCTTTTATGGGGAACTCTTGCACAGGAGGGGTCATATCTATCCCTTTTCCTTTATCTACTCTTTGCGAAGAAGTCTCGTCCCCCGGAGTCAATTTTGGTGCTGGCTGGGCCGCTCAGCGGGCACTTCCGAGGCACACCTTTTTGAAGTAGGCATGACTTCGCTCGACCACCTCTCAAGTGAAGTCCTCAATTCTAGGCCCTTCCTGGGCATCCCAATTTACCAGTGGGAGGGTCATTGTATCGATCCCCTTTGCCTTGTACTAGGGATCAATAGTGGGGGCAGCATCTGAGAAGTCCTCCGGGAACCTCTGGAGCTTCAACCTTTGCATCATGCTTGCCGTCATCTTGATGTAGTGCCAGCTCCACACCTCCATGTCATCTTGGAAATCTGCCCAGAAATCCTCCATATGGATGTGGTGGGGCTCTGAAGCCCGAGGAAGTGTCGCTCCAATCTTTTCATGCGGATCAAAATTTTTCTGTGCCAAGTAAAATTCTTCCAAGTTGTAGCTTTTTAATTTATTATCCACCTCTTTTGTGGTGGCTAGGACGCATGAGTAGTTCCCATAGATGATTGGGAATAGAATATTGGGTATCTTCTTCAAGGCAGAGTGCATGCACCTCCATTATTTGCCTGCAGTATTCCAAGAGCACAATCTTGTCCCCATAGTGTTTGGGCAACAAGTAGGGTTTCCTGGAGAAGCCGGTGACCCTAATATAAGTGTGCTATTGAAATTGGATGTTGTAATGTCCATAACTCTGGACCAAATTCATCACCTCTGAGGATAGGAGGTATCCTGCATCCCGGGTGGGTGTGAGCAGGTGATAGTAAACAATTGCATTGTTCACCCAACAAAAACTAGGGAAGCTGGCCTCCCATTGAACCTGTGGGAAATGGTCCCACGGTGCCTTCTGTCCTGGGCCAATCCCGAGCATGTCATCTGTAAGTATCCCATAGGCATGGGGCGTTTGCTACGTCAGGGCCCAGAAAACATAGGAAGTCATGTAAAATTTATTCTTCCTATCCAGTTGAAGGAACTGGGAGTCGACATGGTTGGAAATTATGGCTGCCTAGTCGAAGTATCCTCCTTTGGTGGAGATACCGAGGAGGAAGTAATACATCCATTTAGTGAATTCTTGGGTAGAGGGCTGCCCAAAGACCCGGGCCAATGCTATCATTCCCATCTGAATGCTCTCTTTGAACTCAGACCTAGGAATCTCTATCTTCATCCTCTTGGAGTCCCTCTTTGGAACCTTGAGCCAGTGAGTGTTCATGTATACCCGGGCGGCATTCTCCAACAGTGTGATTTGGGCCAAGGCATCTGACCTTGTAACCACAGAATCCTTGGTGAATTGAGGGATCCCCAGACCCGCCTGGAATGTGTCAGGGTCAAGGGATACTAGAGGAGTAGGGTATCTGGTTGGTTCTGCGGCAGTGAGCATAACAACCCGAACATAAGAGTTGTAATTGGCGGCTAGTGTTAGTATAAGCTCTAGAGATTGTATAGAGCATGAGAAATAAGCTGCCTTAAGGATCCTGGAGTCCCCGACATTGATGGCCAGCTAATCTCCAGCCTGTCGCTGGATGTACATGATTTTTAGTAAGGCCTACATTTCTGGCCATGTCCCGACGCTGGTGTCGGTAATAAGCTTAACTTTGGACTCAATCTTTGAGCCCATAATAACACTGTCTTACAAAAAAATCATGGTTAGGGGCATTTTCTCCAGGGCCTTTTCCATTTTCAATTTTATCGCCGCCCTGGTAGCCGTTGCGGAAGGTAGCTCTGGACTTCCGGGTGGAGAGGATGCAGATGCTTCAGACATGCTTGGGAAGTGAACTCTGGAAACCTACAAGGCAAAGTGACTGTTAGAACATATTAACAAATAAATACTCCAGGGTCCAGAGATCTTACCACCGCGATGCCTTCTTTTTCTGAAAAAGTTAGTTTCATTTAAAAGGAACTGAAAAGCACATGTATTACATGAACTTAAGATTTTTACTAGACATCTAGGTCCGGGAATTTTATCACACTTGGTAAAGACATGGGATGGATGATGGTAGGAGACCCGGAGCCTGAAGAAGTAACCATTGGTGAGGATGTGTAAAAAGGCAAGTCATCAAGCCCATGTGGGTGCCATGTCCATAGGTAATAAATAGGAGTTATGGCGATGACGGCGAGGCCAACTGTCTGAACGCGCAAAAAGTGAAGGCCACTTGGCTGGAATTGATTAACTGCATAGGACATAAATGAGGGTCTAGCTGGTTTTACAGAGGAGAGAGAAAACTTCCTGTCTAAAACTGGCCGAGAGCCGAGTTTCAAACAGGTGGTTTTCTTCCCTAAAATGAATTTATGAGCAGAAAACCAGTGACATAGGCAACTCGACCACCTGGCTAAGCTACTCAGAAGGATATACATAAGACACACATGAAGATTCAAGGGAGATATACACAAGAATAGAAGGATATACACCAAATATACACAAATGTACACATATATACACTATAGAACGACATCTATAGGAGACTAGGCAAGGTGTGAAGTATATACAGCTTTATACATAATCTACAAACTAGCCACTTCTACACAGAGCGTGGAAAACCCTCTAGTAGATCTGACCCACCAACGGGTGGCAAAACCAGGAAAAAGGAAATAACAGAACTGAAAGACAACAAACAAAAACAAAACAGAGAAAAGACACTAGACAAACGAAAATAAAATAGGCGGAAATAGAGACACCAAGTTGAGAATGCCAAAAGGTCGATGAAAGGAAGAAGTTACCATGGGAGCTCTGCAATAGCTACAACTGCCAAATGATCACAACCCGCCACCACGAAGTGCTCACAATCACCTGAAAAGGATGGAAGTGTTAAGCACTGATTATCGCTAATTCTCTACAGATTGCTCTGTAATCGCTCTGAAATTGCTCTGAGTGCTTGAGTTTTTTAATCATGATAAATGTGAAAGTGACATATAACTTCTATTTATACCTGTGGTAAAAAGGCATTCCACCTTCTTCTGGCAATCTCCAGACAAGCAAACCTCCAGTCCTTGGGCCAGGGATTCCCTGTGATGATCACCTTAAGAACATCATGGCAAAGAATCCTGGAGTCCGGAGTCTGGTTCCTGGCAAAGAACAACCTCCAGGACCAGAATCCTGGAGATGAGAAAACTGACCAAACAAAATATGACAACAGGGAAGAAAACCCTAGAGAAAGAAAACAAAAGGGAGAAAGACAAGGCAAGAGCCGCAAGCAAAAACAACAAAATAAACAAAAGAAGGGAAAAAAAAGGGGGGACCCAACATTTTGCACACAAAATGTAGGGACGGGGATGTAGGGCATAAAAAATGGTGACTATCTGGGACAAATGCCTTAGCGCATTTGAGAACTACAGAATCTCTTGTTAGAAAACCTAGAATAAGCCACTTTCTGAGGCATCTGACAGGTGAAGAGCAATATATCTGAGAGAATCTGACCACATGGGATCTAGTCCGTAGCCCTTCATCAGTGGTGTCATGTGTGCTTTGGAAGGAAATCAAGTTGATGACCTCTAGGAGGAGTAGAGAAGAGGCACTAATTACATTGAACCAGTCATCAATTTGCTCATTTCTATCGGAGACCAGAGTTTCATCCCGCTTTCCTTTTTCTTATTATTTTGTTTATTTCTAAGTGGGAAGGCGGTACTTCTTTCACCATTAAACTTAAGCTTATCTAATTTCAATGGTGGTACTTCTTTCACCTATCCACCTATACTTAGATGTTTGAAGAGGGGATAAAACTCCAGACCTGGAAATAATTCCTTAAAGTTTCAGACCTGGGTCAACCAACCAGTACAATTGATCTACCCTCAGTGTGTCCGATTACTTGTTCCTTATATTACTTGTGTTTACTAATTGCCAGACTCCTAGAGACAACACCCGATGGAGATTTCTCAAAATGTGCCACATCCTATGAAAAAACCCCGGGGACCGAGCCGACTTCACTATGCTAAAGATAGATTCTAAAGTTCACCATGTCGTAGACATCATACCAAAGGCCAGAGTTTATGCAAAGCATTCCAATTCCTACAAGATAGAACAAAACTTCGGGACCCCAGAAAAAAACAAAAAAAAATGAAAATAAAAATACCAAAAGTGGATTGCCCCGGAGGGCAGCTGACAAGGCTATTTACAAGACATGGTACCTCGCAGTGAGGCACCCAGGAGAAATATTTACAAGTGGAAGGTTTTACATAAAATACAACTTTGGACAAACTTACCCTATTCGAAGTAGTGTTTGAGAAACTGTCCATTAACGGGCAATGAGATAGGTTCACCAGTTGGGGCATTAAGGCGATAAGTATTTGCCCCGCAGATTTTTGAGATTAGGTATGGTCTGAGCCAAAGTCATTGGAACTTGGTATGTTTTCCTTTCTTCTCCCGGGCCTTGTCCCAAAATAGGACTAGATCCAAAATCTAAAAGGCTTTGTATTGGGCTCTTCTGTCAAACCATCATTTTACCACTACTTGATGATGCGCAAAATATTCAAGGGCTGCATCTTGTTGTTCTTCCATTCGCACCAGAGTCAAGAGCCGAACCTCCATGATGTTGTCCCTGTTGCTAAATTCCTGCATAAACTGTAAAACTAGGATCTATAAGTTAACTGGGAATACAGGGTTCTAGCCGTAAACCAGATGGAATGGGGATGTTCCTAGGGCAGCCTTGACATGAATGTGATCCGCCCAGAGGGAAAATTTCAAATTTTGATGCCAATCCCAGGGATTCTGTTCTAGCAGGTGTTTGATTACTTCAAGTAGATTTTTATTCGTTGATTTAGCAATGTCGTTCCCCTGGGGATAATAGTTTCTGGAAAACTTCAGAGTGATCCTCCAGTTGTAGGTCCATTCAAGTAACTGTGCCAAAGAAAATGCTGGACCATTGTCACATACCAAAGCAAAGGGCATTCCAAACCTTATGACGATGTTTTCTTCCAGGAATTTGATAACTACGTCTATCGTGTTATTTTTGCATAGTATAGCCTCAGACCATCGAGTGCATTAATCAGTAGTAGTGAGAATGTATTGGTGATTGGTAGATGAGTTGGGGTTGATTTCCTAGATAAAGTCAAATGCCCACTGGGTGAAGGGCCTAGCCTCGTAGACTAGTTGTAAAGGCATAGATGGGTTACGCTCACGATGCGCCGTGGTTTGGCAAGTGTGGCATTTTATAACATGAGTGTAAACATCTTTGAATATACAGGGCCAATAGTATCCAGCCTAAAGGATCTGATGGGCAGTGGCATCGGCTGAGCCATGCCCGGTTCCAAATTGCCCGTGAAATTCATCAATCACCCTTACAGCTTGGTCTCTGTCGATGCACTGGAGGTACACTCCTTCATAGTCTCTGCGGTAGAGTGTGGAGTTTTTGATCATGAAGTGGGCGCTTTTCATCTGTAGGGCATGACGTTTATGGGGAGGTAATCCCTCTGGGCATTTATTATTTAGTAGCAAGTATACCAAATTGGTATACCACGGGTCTTGGGTGATAGACTCCACTATGTAAGCTTGACATTGTATGCAGGGAATCTCTTCTACCATCGCTCGACTTAGTCCCTGGCCCTAGACTATCTTCATGGGCTACATTTCTAAATCATATTCCTGGAGGATGGTCATCCATTTCTCCCGTCTCTCACCCAATTCACTCTACATCAGCAGAGACTTGACGGCTTGGTATGGAATGATAGTGTGTACCTTGCTCTAGAGAATATAATGCCAGAATTTCTTCACGATGTGAACTAGAGTAGAGGCCTATTTTTCTAATGATGAATATCAGACTTTGGCATTCTTGAAGGGGGAGCTCATGAAATTTATTGGTTGTTCTTCCCCTTCAACCTTTTGAGTCAACACTACCATGGCAGAATGCGGTGAAGCAAAGGAGTAAATGTAAAATGAAAGGGAATAATCTGAACTAGCCAGGATAGGTGATTCCATTATTGTCTGTTTGATCTGGGTGAATGTCTACTTTGCTTTAGGACTCCACTCTATCTTGGTATCCTTCTTCATCATCTCATTGAGCGGTTTGACTATTTCTACGAATCCTATGATGAACTGTCGGACGAAGTTAATCTTTCCAAAGAAGGATCGCATCTCTTTCTTGCTGCCAGGCATTTGTAAGTTTAGTAATGCTTCAACTCTATCAGGGTCTATGGATATGCCCTTCTCAAAGATGATATGCCTAATCAACTTCCTCTCAGTGACCCTGAATATGCACTTCTTGGGGTTGAGGGATATTCCATACTGGCGACATCTCTCACAGATCTGAGCGAGATGGGTAGAATGGTCACGCCTGTCTTGAGAAAAGATGGTCAAGTCATCCATGTAGATGATTATGCACCAATTTTCAAGGCTCTCAAACACAATGTCCATGGCCTTTTGAAATGTAGCCCCTGCATTAATTAGACCAAAGGGCATTCTCTTGTATGCAAACGTTCCCCACGTGGTGGTAAACATTATTTTCTCTCTGTCTTCATACTTAACCATGACCTGGTTATATCCAAAGTACCCATCCAAGAAGGATATCATCTAGGATCCATTCACTATCTGCAACACCTCATCCAAAAAAGGGAGGGGGTGATTATCTTTCTTGGTGGCCTTGTTCAAGTTTTGGAAATCCACGCAAAGGCGGATCTCACCATTCTTCTTTCTCACAGGGACTAGATTGGCAACCCATGTAGTGTGCTAGATTGGGAACATTATCCAGGCTGACAGCAGTTTTTCTACCTCTTGACGAATCAGAGGCTCGATTAACAGGTTGACCGGTCTTTGCTTTTTCCGAAAGGGCTTAGCGTCAAGTTTCAGGGGAATAGTATGAGTCATGATGGATGTGTCATACGTTTCCAAGTCTTTGTAACCCCATGCAATTACATCAATGTATTTTCGAAGAACCACAAGAATCTTCTCCTTCTCCTCAGGGGAACAGGAGGTACCAATGTGAATCATCTTTTCTTCACCAAGCTGGCTGATGTTTACCTTTTCAAACTTTCCTCCCTCAGAGGAAGATGACACCTTCTCCCAGGCCTGAGGGTCCGAGTCAAAGATTTGCTCCAACACAACCATCCCCTTCGGGATGGTGTTAGTAGGTAGGTCCATGATCCCATCACCTTCATCACCCTACCCAATATTGTCATGGTCTCATTCTTCCACTATCTGGTTTTCAAAGATGCCAGCATTCACCATGAAGGCTAGGATATGTTGATCGTCCTCAAAAACTTGAAAGTGGGTGACATTGTCTGGAATGGATGGGGTGGGGACCATCTCAACTGAAAATCTCCAGATTCACGAGCCGGCCATTGGCTCAAGTGTGCTGGCAGAAATGGCGAGGGCATCTGGGACATAGTTCTGTCGCCGGGGAATGAGGTCAATGCCAAAGGCATCAAAATCTTCAATAAGGCTCCAAGCCTAGTTGCGGTATGCGGCCAGCCTTTTGTCGTGGCATGTGCATTGACTCTGGACTTGTTTAATAATCAACTCTGAATCACCCAGAGTCTGGAGGTAGGTGACACCTTTCCTTAAGGAAAATAAGAGTTCAAGGACCAAAGCCTTGTACTCTATGACATTGTTTGTACAGTTGAACAGTAGTCTATAGGACACGAGGAAGGACTTCCCTTGCAGGTTGATTAGCTCTACCCCAGCCCTGCAGCCTTGTTTGGATCAGGACCCATCAAACTTGAGGGTCCACAAATCATTGTTCATAATCTAGGGCTGGGGAGGGAGAGTAGCCTTTGGATTGCCGTTGGGAGACTTAGGAGCTCCCTCCTGAACTACTGGCGTGAAGGTAGAGTTTACCTTCGGAGGTGTTTGGATTTGGGATTCCCGGGGAGACAGTACCAAAGGAGCACATCCCATAGGAGCACTGGGCTCTGGGGAATTAGCTATATGTTTTTTATTCTAGAAGGTATCAAGGTGCTGGTTAGCGACCGAAAGGCAGGGCTCACACTCGAGTTCTGAATGTTTCTGATAGTGTACCCGGCACCAAGTGCTGAATAGGAGTGTATCAAGGGTCGCTATGGTACCTTGAGAGTCAATCTCAACTCTCACCTTTTCTTCTAGGTCCTGGGCTCTCTACAACACTGTGGGATCCTCTCTGGGGATGAAATTGAATGTTAAGATTTCAAAGGGTCGGTACACCCCCGGGGAAGTCTCAGAGAAGAAGACATCATTAACCCTCAAAACCTTGGTAAGGGCCTGTTTCATCCGGGGTTTACTTTTGACCCAGATCTTATTTGATTCTCCCTCCCAAGGGACCCACAAATGGGTGAAGTCGGTCAAAAAGTATCCATTCAAGGACTTAGACCAATTCTGACTTAATAGCATCCCATAAGTCTCTGGGATGTCCACCACTTGGATGTCAATTATGCTGGCTATCCTGGGGTCCTAGATAAGCTGTATCTAGACATTCTTCAATTCCCCCACCATTTTTATAGCAGTCTTATCCAGCTAGATCACTGTACCATTAGATGGGGTGGGATGGAATCCGAGCTTCTGGCAAATAGACAAGGGCATGATGTTACCCGAAGCTCCAGAGTCTACTAGCCAATTGTGTACAATTTTGCCTTGGATATTTAGGCCTAGTAGGAAGGGAGGATCCTCATTGTTCCCCCAGAAGACGGTCGCGTTAGCATCTTTGAATGAGACAGTCTTGGGCAGGCGGCTGACGGCTTCTAGGTTCCCCAAGAGATTCAAAAGAGACTTCTTCTACTTAGGACAGTTTAGCAAAACCTCCATCAAGGTCATGGAGGTGGTGGTCTGTTCCAACACCTTTGTAATTTCAAATCTTCCTCCTGGAAACTAGTGATTTCCCTTGGCTAGGTCTTTTTCTTGGTTAGAGCTAGGACCTTTTGGAGGAGCAGGTCGGTCAGTCATGTTATTCTAGGGAGGAGGGGTGTCTTTGATAAGAGGCGTGGGCATGTAAGCTGGTCCTTTACCGACCTGACTCTGAGTATTATATGGAGTCCGCGGGTTGGTAAAGGTGTTGGCCTCGAAGGGTAGGATAGATTCATCAAATAATCCTTGTAATTTAGACTCCTCTTCATCCTCCCTGGAAGTTCTTAAGAAGATGGTGTCACAGGTGAAGGCACTGTGGGTTGGCTCTTGAACAAGAGGCTCTAGAGGGGTGGTATCATGCGACTGTTGTCTATCTAGCTGGGAGATCATGATGAACTTTTCCAACGTGGCACAATTTACCTCGTTGTGTGAACCCATGTCGTGCAATCTACACCAATTAGTCATGGGCTGGAAGTCTGCAACTAGTGTAAAATGTGATGGTCCAACACCATTTTGGTTAGCATTTTGGTTTGGAGGTGGGCCTCCGGTGTTCATGTTATTATTCCATTACTGTTGATTGGGCCTAGGCCCATTGTTGAAGTTTCTTCCCCTAGCATTGTTATTTTTTTGGCCAGAGAAAATGTTTCCCCTTTAGGAATTTGAATTCTGGGGCACGTTAGACCTCGCCTTCAGTTGACCCATATCCACAGTCAAGGTAGACAACATTCGCCAGAGGGATTCAACCTCAGCAGTCAACTGAGTGTTGGCATCACAATGTAACGGTTGTTGTTGTTGGTTTCCTGAGAAGGCAACAGTGTTAGCCAGAGTCGAGGGTGGTAATCCTCCAGTCGCAGATGACTTAAAGAAGGGCAATCTGGACAGTTGTGTCTGAGACTATTGTGCCTACTGTGGCTGACTCTAAGGGAAAGTTTCCAGACCTGGTACTGCCTGGGTTTGCGTGGGGTAAACATACCAGGCCTGCTAGTCTATCAGGGGTGGTGGAGGATTCATTTTAATCGAGGGGGCACCCATCACCAGATTGGGGTTATACCCCCCGACATACGCAGTTCCACCGGGGATCATGTTGAAGGGCGTACTCTACCCAATCCTATCCGAGGATTTGTTGAGACCATGAGATAGTTCTAAAGCTAGGTTGTAAAATTTTTCCAAAGTGTCACGGTCACCCGTGGTGGTTGTTCTCCAAAGGAGAGTGGCGATGAAGGGGTCCATTGCATTAAGGTAGGTCTGTATGGTTACTTCTGGGGATGGAATAAAAGGGCCCGTGCACCACTTCAAGGCATGCTAGAACTGATGGTTGAATGCTACAAGAGGTTCATTGGGTTCCTTCCTGATGGAGATGAACTCACTATGGGACTAAGCTAGGTCCATGTGTACGCGAAAGGCGGCCAGGAAGGCGTCCTCCATGTCCTGTCAACTGTTTATGGAGTTGGCAGGAAGGTTAAGGTACCAGTTCAGCTCACCTTATCCTAAAGACAAGGGAAACATCCGAGTCACAATATCTTCATGCTGGATCCGATGTCGGTTCATGGCATCCTTATATGCCTATAAATGCTCTTCTACGGTCCGTGAGCCTAAGTGCTTGTATCATGGGTAGATCTTCTCCGGGTGCGAGGGTAAGTCGTTGATTGCGCCCAGAAAAGTTCCCATTGGGGACCTGGTGTTTCCAAAATATGCGGCCATTGGGGGAACTCAATTTTGGGCAACTTGGGCACTGGTTCCCGGGATTGCCTGAGAAGTTTGGGTATCCTGGGGTATGCTAGGCCCCTAGACAATAGTGGCTGGTGTGAGTATCGGTGTCTATTTTTTTTGAGTAGGAGGCTCGAGTTTGACAAACCTTCCAAGATTTGGGGTAGACCTAAGGATTCTTTCAAATTTTGCTGGGGAGAAAGACCCAATCCCGCTGAAGGCTTGACTCTTAAAACTATAACTCGGGGAACCCTCAAGAGGTGTAAAATTAGAATCTTGAGAGGAGGATGAGTTCATGCCTTCCTTCTAGCGCCAGTTTCTGTTGATGGGGTTTTGCTGACCAGGTCCACCAATAGTCATAAGTTGTCACCGGGTACCGGAGGTACCGGCCAACTCTGCTTGCAAAGGTTATCTGAGGAAGTTAGATTCCCTGGGCCTTCAAGCACCTGGGTGTCGGGTCACGACGGTGCGGGGCTCGGTTGGGAGAAGTGACTATTTTCAAGGGGGATAGCTAGTTTCTTCAACTCATTCCCTCCGGAGATTCAATTAGGTAAGGTTTCCCCTAGCATCCTACACTTAGCAAATAAAATGAAAAAAGATCCTGCAGGGTTAGAAATACTTCATCTAGCTATAGTCATGTCTAAATGTTCAGAACATCAATAATACTCTGATATACTACACTAAATACCAAAGAAATACACAACCATAAGCTATTATTTTATCAGTAGTGAGGGAAAGAGGTCGTTAATCTATTTGACATATCAGAGTAAAAGACATAAAGAACATGAAACATAAAATACCATTAACTCAGAAGCATGAATGCCAACAACATCATTGTAAAGAATTCTCCCTTCTTCATTAATGTCTCTTCCAGCAAGCACTGGTGCGTGATACAATGATGGCTCCAGGGGAGCGTCTAGCTATTGAAAACAGAACAATGGAGCATTGAGCTCTGCAACTAAAATGATAAATCACCTTTCTATTACTGTGGGCAACAAAATCATCAATTTTGCCGACCCTTGGAAATGGGCCAGTCTGGCTATTTATACACATCTCTTCTAACCCTAACCCTATTTTACATCATGCTTTAATAAAATACATTATCTGGGGGCTAGTACTACCTACGCCACCCTACAAAAGACCTTGAGATGGAATAGGCATGTCCTGTCAGAAGAATGAGACAAGAATATACAGCAAAAGAATCAGCCTCAAGAAGAGAACCAGGAAGGAGAAGGAAGAAAGTAGGTCCCCTAGGGGTCGAGGCTACATGCCTCATAAATGGGAAACATGGTGCCCTATCTCTAATGCACTAGGTGTACCTCTGAACGGTGCCTCGAGAAGACCCCCTGTCAGAAAACCAACTGTTGAGTTGACGCCCTCTTGATGTATCCAACCACCTTCTGACAGCCTTTATTAACCGCTCCTGAAAGTGACTAGTCAGCCTCGGGGACTAGGACACAAATCACTTGAAAGAATAAAAAATTTGAGATCTGAGACTCTAGGATCTGGGAACTTACATTCCCAAAAGAATAAAGAATTCCCAATGTTTGAGTTTTCTCTGACCTCTGGAGAAAGTTCAAGGTTGTTTATTATCGTTGAAAGCCTAGAGGAGGTGGGAGATGCCATCTTCATCGATATCCCTTAGGTCGGCCCTTCGGTACTTAGCCACCTCAATTTGTTCCCCAAGGTCTGGAACATTCTCCTTAAATTCATCAGCCATTTCTGCCGCGTCGTGACCACTAAGCACCATGCGAGTTAATTTTGTCATTTGGGCACCATATATCCCCTCTAGGGATTGATACCGGGACTTCATCATTTCATCAAAACTCCCCAAAACTGAATCCTCTAGCGTGCATATATCTGTACTAAGGGGGTTATCCCCAAAAGACTTGTACAAATTGAAAGAATATTTTACTATATTGACTTTATCCTGTAGAGTCCCTACCAGTTGCTTGGTTACCTCCAATGTGAGGTCAAGTCTAGAGTGTTGGGTCCTCACAAAATCAAATGATTCATCCCCCAGAATTCTAGACTCATAAATCATCTCCTCTCCCAGGACAAAGAGTTCTTCAAGCTCCACCTTCCATGCTTGATAATTTTTGATATCACCCTCCCACAGGTCAATAAGAGTCTCTGACTGGTGTATAAGATGTTGGGCCATATATAAGTCTGGGAGGGTGGATACTAGGAAACGCTGGGTGTTTCCTATTTATAGGGAAACCCACTCGTCGACTTCTTGGGCCTTTTTCTTCATAATTCACAGGGAGTCTATGTGGCTCTGCGGTAAATCTTCAGAGGTGGGAACCTCCGGAGGAGCGGCGCTGATAGGTTGAGCTAGCTCGGTAAGCAACCCCATAAGGTTTGCATTTTTCACCTTTTCTGCTTTGAGCCTTTGGGCTTCATTTTCATAACAGGCCTCTACTGCCCTAGATGCCTCCTTTAGCAAGTCCACCTCACCTTGTTTTCCCCTTTTTCCCAGTGATACCTCTGCAACATTGTAATCTCCGGGCTCTGTGGTTGCTTCATCGGCGCCCGGGGGAGGTGTCGCCGTAATGGCAACTTTTTCTCCGCCTGGCCCGGTTTGAAGAGTATGAACTGTCTGGGCTTTCTTGGCCTTTGGTGGGGCCTGGACTTGAGCCATCATTTTGGCCAGGGAGAGGAGTTCTGGGAGTGGACAGAGCTTTTCTTTTTCTGCTCTCTACTAACCACTGAGGCGGCAGCGGTGGCTTTTCTACTAGAGTCTGTTCCCTTGGTTCTTCCCTGGTGTCCTGCGGCTATTGCTCCTCAGTGGTGTGGACCTCATCCGTCCCTTTCCCTACATCTTATTCTTCATTAGCAATATCTTCCTTAGCAACCTCCATCTCCTTAGCCTTGTCCTTTGTGTCGATTTCTCTGTCTGGACTTTTGTTGGCTTCTTCGGGGATTTCTTCTTCATGTTTCTCTTCTTGTTGCTCGGCCTCTACCACCAGGGCTTCTTCTTATGTCGCAACATCCTTTGGCAGTAGGGGAGGTACTGGGCTGAGATTTAAATTTTGGGCCACGGTAATTACCTGCCCAAAGGTCACTCCCGGGAGTGACACTTGGAATGTGGTAGCTGGCGTTACGGTTATTCCTGGAGGTCTGGTTCCCCCAGCAGATGTCATTTGTTCATTTTTCCTTTTCTGGTCCACCCCCAGACTCTACATTTCCAGAGCCTCGGAGGCAATCTCCGGCTCTGGCTCCCTTTCCTCTATCTATTTTTCCTGCTCTTGCGCAAGCTCTTGTTCCACAGCCTCTTGTTCTACAACTTCTGGTTCTGGAGCGGCTGGTTCTGCCTCTGGGAATTCTGTCCCTGCTTGTTTGGTGTCCCCCTGCAGGTTTCTAAACTTGTCAGTTGCAAAGACATCATCAAATTCTTCCTGCGAGGGGGGACTGGCCGGGACTTCAGCAGGCTCTATTTCCTTCTCCGGCTCTGGGGAAATGGAAGAGAGGATTTCTACTTTTTAGGTCTGGGACGTTCCCAACCCCAGCTCTGCCTTAGGCTTTTGGTTAAACCTCTTCTTTCTTCAGGTAACCAAAGGTGGCCCCGCATCCCTTATTGCTATTTCTTCTGTGGGATCCACCCCCATTGCCTTCACCATTAAGGCTGCCAGCGACGGGGATGAAGAGGGACGAATTGGCCTGACCATTAGTACTGGAGTGGCCAGCTGTGTGATTAATTTCTCCCTCATCTGTTGGGAGGCTTCCATTGACTTCTTTATTTGTTCTTTTATGGGGACATCTTGCGCAGGAGGGGTCGTATCTATCCCTTTTCCTTTATCTACTCTCTGCGAAGAAGTCTTGGCCCCCGGAGTCAATTTTGGTGCTGGCTAGGCTGCTCAGCGGGCACTTCTGGGGCACACCTTTTTGAAGTAGGAATGACTTTTCTCAACCACCTCTCAAGTGAAGTAATCAATTGTAGGCCCTTCCTGGGCATCCCAATTTACCAGTGGGAGGGTCATTGTATCGATCCCCGTTGCCTTGTACTGGGGATCGATAGTGGGGGCAGCGTCTGAGAAGTCCTCTGGGAACCTCTGGAGCTTCAACCTTTGCATCATGCCTGCCATCATCCTGACGTAGTACCAACTCCGCACCTCCACATCATCTTGGCAATCTACCCAAAAATCCTCCATATGGATGTGGTGGGGCTCTGAAGCCCGAGGTAGTGCCACTGCAATCTTTCCGTACGGATCAAAAAAATTTCGCGCCAAGTAAAATTCTTCCAAGTTGTAGCTTTTTAATTCATTATCCGCCTCTTTTGTGGTGGCCAGGCTGCATGAGTAGTTCCCATAGATGATTGGGAATAGAATATTAGGTATCTTCTTCAAGGCAAAGAGTGCATGCACCTCCATTATTTTCCTGTAGTATTCCAAGAGCACAATCTTGTCCCCATAGTGTTTGGGCAACAAGTAGGGTTTCCTGGAGAAGCTGATGACCCTAATATAAGTGTGCTATTGGAATTGGATGTAGTAAAATCTATAACTCTAGATGAAATTCATCGCCTCTGAGGATAGGTGGTATCCTATGTCCCGGGTGGGTGTGAGCAGGTGATAGTAAATGAATGCATCATTTACCTGGCAAAAACTGGGGAAGCTTGCCTCCCATTGAACCTGTGGGAAATGGTCCCATGGTGCCTTTTGTCTCGGGCCAATCCCGAGCACGCCATCTGTAAGTAGCCCATGGGCATGGGGCCTCTGCTGCGCCAGGGCCCAGAAAAAATAGGAATTCATGTAAAATTTCTTCTTCCTAGCCAGTTGAAGGAACTGGGAGTCAACGTGGTTGGAAATTATGGCTGCCCAGTTGAAGTATCCTCCTTTGGTGGAGATGCCAAGGAGGAAGTAATACATCCATTTAGCGAATTCTTGGGCAAAGGGCTTCCCAAAGACCTGGGCCAATGCTATCATTTCCATCTAAATGCTCTCTTTGAACTCGGACCTGGGAATCTCTATCTTCATCCTCTTGGGGTCCCTCTTTGGAACCTTGAGCTAGTGAGTGTTCATGTATACCCGGGCAGCATCCTCCAACTGTGTGAATTAGGCCAAGGCATTTGACCTTGTAACCACAGAAGCCTTGGTGAATTGAGGGATCCCTAGACCCGCCTGGAATGTGTCAAGGTCAAGGGATACTACAGGAGTAGGGTATCCGGTTGGTTCTGTGGCAGCGAGCATAACAGCCCGAATAGAAGAGTTGTAATTGGTGGCCAGTGTTAGGATAATCTCCAGAGATTGTATAGAGCACGGGAAACAAGCCACCTTAAGGATCCCAGAGTCCCTGACATTGATGGCCAGCTGATCTCCAGCCTGTCGCTGGATGTACATGATTTTCACTAAGGCCTGCATTTCTGGCCATGTCCCGATGCAGGTGTCGGTAATAAGCTTAACTTTGGACTTGATCTTTGAGCCCATAATAACATTGTCTTGCACGAACTTCATGGTTAGGGGCATTTTCTCCAGGGCCTTTTCCATTTTGGATTTTACCGCCGCCCTAGTAGCCTTCGTGGAAGGTAGCTCTGGACTTCTAGGTGGAGAGGATGCAGATGCTTCAGACATGCTTGGGAAGTGAACTCTGGAAACCTGCAAGGCAAAGCATCCATCAGAACGTATTAACAAATAAATACTCTGGGGTCAAAAGATCTTACCACCATGATGCCTGCTTTTCCTGAAAAGTTAGTTTCATTCAAAAGGAACTGAAAAGCACATGTATTACATGAACTTAAGATTTTTACTAGACATCCAGGTCCAAGAATTTTATCACACTTGGTAAAGACACAGGATGGATGATGGTAGGAGACCCGGAGCCCAGATATGTAACTGTTGGTGAGGATGTGTAAAAAGGCAAGTCATCAAGCTCATGTGGGCACCACGTGCATAGGTATTAAATAGGAGTTATGGCGATGATAGCGGGGCCAACTGTCTGAACACGTGAAATTGAAGGCCACTTGGCTAGAATTGATTACACGCATGGTACATAAATGAGGGTCTAGCTGGTTTTATAGAGGAGAGAGAAAACTGCCTGTCTAAAATTGGCTGAGAGCCGAGTTTCAAACGGGTGGTTTTCTGCCCTGAAATGAATTTACAAGCGGAAAACCAGAAACATAAGCAACTCGACCACTTGGCTAAGCTACCTGGAAGGATATACATAAGACACACACAAAGAGCTGAGGGAGATATACACAGGAACAGAAGGATATACACCAAATATACACAAATGTACACATATATACACCACAAAATGACATCTGCGGGAGACCAGGCAAGGCGCAAAGTATATATAGCTTTATACATAATCTAAAAACCAACCACTTCTGCGCAGAGGGCAGACAACCCTCTAGCAGAGCTGACCCACCAACAGGCAGAAAAACTAGAAAAAAAGAAACAACAGGACCGAAAGACAACAAACGAAAACAAAACAGAGAAGAGACACTAGAGAAATGAAAAGAAAACAGGAGAGAACAGAGACACCAACCTGAGAATTCAAAAAGGTGGAGGAAAGGAGGAAGTTACCATGGGAGCTCTGCAATAGCTATAGCTGCCAAACGATCATAACCTGCCACCATGAAGCGCTCATAATCGCCTGAAAAGGATGGAAGTGTTAAGCACTGATTATCGCTAATTCTCTGCAGATTGCTCTATAATCACTCTGAGTGCTTGAGTATTTTAATCATGGTAAATGTGAAAGTGATAGATAACTTCTATTTATACTCGTAGTAAAAAGGTAGTCCACCTTCTTCTGACAATCTTTGGACAAGCAAACCTCTGGACCCCGGGCCCAGGGATTCCCTGCGACAATCACCTTAAGAACATTTTGGCAAAGAATCCCAGAGTCTGGAGTCCGGTTCCCGACAAAGAACAACCTCCAGGACCAGAATCTCAGAGATGAGAAAACTGACCAAACAAAACACGACAATGGGGAAGAGAACCCTGGAGAAAGAAAACAAAGGGAGAAAGACAAGACAAGAGCCGCAAGAAAAAACAACAAAACAAACAAAAGAAGGGAAAAAAAAAGGGGGACCCAACATTTTGCACACAAAATGTAGGGATGAGGATGCAGGGCATAACAGATACCATTAATGCTTTTATCTAGAGACCCTACCTGGGATGTGAGCTATGGGAGGATGAGCATCAGCTCAGATACTGCTTCGAGTCACGATGGTTGATAGGGAGGACTCTCTTTATTATAGAGAGGCAGATGGTGAGCAGGGTCCTGTGACAGTTTGGAAGGATTCAGGGGATGCCACAGGGGGTGACAGAGTTTGCACGCACCCACCAAGAGAGACAAGACTGGGGACCCATGGTTTCATATGAGGTTGTGAGGCAGGAGTTCCTAGTTATGCCATTTTAGGCATGGTTGATGAGACAGGGGGTCATAGACCCAAGCATGACAGCAGATTATGAGAGATACTTGAGGGATCATCTATTCCCTAGAATGACAGACCCAATAGAGAGGCCACCATAGAGAGATCCAGAGGATAGACACCAAGGTAGGCAACGGGGCCGTGATAGGAGAGACTGAGGGAGAGGTAGAGGTGATGATGATGATGGAGATGATGGAGGTGATGGTCCAAGCAAAGGGAAGGGGGATAGAGGGAGACCATAGGATTTGATGCCACCTCTAGCTAGATAGGAGGTACACTAGCCATCAACTTAGAGGCCAGTAGCTACCTCGAGATAGGAACCGGTACAGGAAAAGGTGCAGATACAAGCACAAATACCGGCATAGATACTGATACTGGTAGATCTCGTGGGACACAAAAAGGTGGGGATATAGGCATGAAAGGGGTAGGATGAGGCTGATGTGATACTAAGCCAAGAGGGAGTGGTACTGGGTAGAGTTGGAGAGGATGATATTAAGGATGAGCCTATGCTCAATGTTGAAGAGGATGTACAGATGCCAAATATGGGGGCACATGATATACAGGTGCCAGATGTGGGGGCATAGGATGTACAAGTAGAGGTCGATGTCGGGGGTTAGGATCCCTATTTATAGAGGGACGCAATAGAGGAGGAGGACATAGATAATGATGCATTGCTAGTCAGACTAGCAATGATATAGGTATGGGCCGACCGCATCCCTAGATTAGAGAGACAGGTGGAGAGACTTGAGGGGGAGATCGCGGAGGTTAGACAGGAGCGAGATACTGCCATAGAGTGGTTAGGAGAGGCAGAGACACTACTCAATGAACTTGAGTCTACAGAGACATTGGAGCCTCATGAAGATAGTCTCCAGATGATGATGCAAGCTGGTAGGGAGATCACATACTCGAGAGAGGCATATAGATAGGTTGTTCTATAGGATTAGTGGATTGGGAGTTTTAGGGAGAGCTCATATGAAGTACAGACAATAGCACATCAGAGACATGGGTCGATGGGTAGTGGAGGTACATCATCATGCCCAATGAGACCACCATCAAATTCTGGAGAGTCATCAGCTGTAGGGACTTCTATTGCAGCACGCAGACATCAACAAACAAAGTCTGGAGGTAGTGGATCTTAGCTTGTTGATATACTTTGTATTTATGGCTCCATTGTATCATTATTACATTATCATTATAGACTTGATGGACACTTATGGACACATTGTTATTTTATGAGATATCATTGGACATTTGGACATGTTATTTTGTTTTATGGACTCTTGATGATGGACTTTCTATATGATGCAGTTCTATTATGATTATTTCTATGATGCATAGCTTATGATGATGATATATATGTGGATACTAACACATGCACGATGCGATGAATGACTTTTTTTATGCATTTCTTGTGATGATATATATATGTGGATACTGACAAATGCAGGATGTGATGAATGACTTTGATTATGCATTATGCTTTATGGCTAGTAATGTAACAATCTATCTCTATATGGATGCATAATGGTTATGATTTGATCATGTAATGACTAATGGTATATGTAAATAGATGGATAAATAATAATGATTGAAACAAATGATAATGAACTTAATGATATGTGATAATGATATAAAATGAAAGGTATAATGATGGTATTAATATAATGACCTATAATGTGATGAAATGACAACTATGATAAAATGAAATGATTAGAATATGCATGTAAACTTAAATGGTTATACAAAATGAACAACCCTAAAAAAGAAAAAACTAAGGACCTATACATAATGAACCATGATAAATGCTATATTTTTGTTACCTAGAATGTCCTCAATTTTAAAACACCAATATGTCCGACACAAGAAGAATAGACAAAGAGAAAAGGTGATTTAAGCAAGATATCCTATAGAACCCTATAAAAGGAGCTTATGTCATCTATTAAATGCAATGAAAAATAATATGTGAAATGAGTATCTCCACAACTTCAGAAACATCTTAAAACTTCATAATTATTGGAATGTGATATTCATCATTGAGCTCATTATGTTGCAAGAAGATGCAAGCATCATGGTATAATTAAACCAAGATGACCTGAGCACTTCTTGCATGGAGTTTAATATAGAAAGCTTGACAAGCATCTAGGTATAATTGAACTGAGATGAACTGAGTTTCATTTGCATAACAGACAAGGAATATCCCCCCTCCATCGAGGAACAAATATTTGGAGTTGAGGTATGTGTGGCGTATCAACATCAATGGTGTTCGCATAACAATATAATTTGTATGTTGTCAATACTTATTCAATGGATAAAGGCACTTACACTCAGACACCCCAATTCTTTGTTCCTTCGACTTCATTGGAAAATATCCCACAAACAACAATCAAAGAAAATACCATGTCCCATCCCGGCTATTCTAATCAATGACACATTTGGAGCTTTAAACTCATGTCAAAGATATCCCATAATAGCATAGGAAACATGATAACAATGAAATCCATATATGAATTCATAATTGTATAACAACTCATTCTAACATGTCTATTATGAATATACATTTCTTTTCCAAAAGATAGTGTGAGGTTGATTGATCAGTTTGGTCGATGTGGTGTTGTTGCAGATCTATAGATAAATGATCACATTTTGAAAGATAGGTCACAGATTATGAATCTTGATTAGGATAGCACTGTGTAAGGACAGTTGATTGTGTTTGCTTGTCTGGTGAAAAATACTCCATTCTATCCTCTAACAGTCATGACTACCATAGATCCACTTCCCAAACTAGGTCAAGGACATGCCCCGAGCTAGGTAATGGATTGAATTATTATGGGGAAAGAAAGACACACTAGACTTGGATGAAGACCAAGATAGTAGACCAAGCCATGATGGGTTTTTATTATGGATTTATACAATGGACAGGATAATCATTTACTAGCCATTTTATTATGATATTTACAAGGTGAATGGTGACTTGAATAGCCACTTTATCAAGGGTATATACAAATGGGATGATGCGCTAGAAGAATCCTTATAGAGGGAGGAGCTAACTTGTCGCAAATGGCGTTAAGTTCTATGTTTTCACCACATGCTTTTATTGCAATTTTCTTGTGATTTTTTTGATTTTTTATTTTTTTTATTTTTTTGATTTTTTGATTTTTTCATTTTTTTTATTTTTTTTATTTTTTATTTTTTTTATTTTTTTATTTTTTGATATATCCCTTGAATTGGGATCTCATGCATAATACTTCTTGAGGTGCATGTTGTTAAGAGGCTCATCCAAGAGCTCTCCCTCACATGTAGACAATTGATAGGCCCCAGAACCATAGGCTTCTATCATCACAAAAGGACTTAACCAGTTAGGTTCAAACTTGCCCTTCTTCTCACGATGCTGCTGATTTTTGGGATTATCACAAAGGACTAAATCACCCACTTGAAAGTCTCTGGGTTTCACTTTACTATTATACTAACGAGACATCCTTTTCTGATAGACTTTCAAATGATCAAAGGCTCTTTGACGATGTTCATCCAACAATTCTAACTTAGTTAGTCGTGCAACTCTATACTCTTCTTCTGGAATCAAATCTTTTATGGACACACGAAGAGAAGGTAACTCAACCTCGAGGGGCGGGATAGATTCATACCCATAGACAAGGGAATATGGTTTGGCTCTAGTGGGAGTACGGATGGAAGTGCAATAGGCCCATAGGGAAGGATTCAATTGGACATGCCAGTCATGGCCAGCGTCATTGACAGTCTTTTGAAGGATTTTGACAATGGTTTTATTAGACGCCTCAGCTTGGCCATTACCCTGGGGGTAATAAATGGTGGAATAATGGTGGTTGATATGGAATTTAGTGCATAGTTCATCTATATCTTGATTTTGGAATTGCTTCCCATGGTCAGTAATAATGTGCATTGGGATACTGTATCGGAAAATGATATAATTAAGGATAAACATAGAAACCAATTTTCCTATGGCAATAATCAATGGAACAACTTCAATCCAATTGGTAAAATACCCAGTTGCGGTTATAATGAACTTATAGTCATTGGAAGATGGAGGGTGAATTTCTCCCATGAGGTCCAATCCCCACTGACTGAATGGAAATGTAGTTATAACAAGATGAAGTTGTTGTGCTGGTGCATGAATAAGATTCCCATGTATCTGACATTTCTTGCATTTTTGAGCAAAATGAAAGGAATTTATCTCCATAGTAGACCAGTAGTAACCCATACGCATGAGCTTATTAGCCAAGGAAGGAACGCTTGAATGTGTTCCACAAATACCCTCATGTACGTCTTGTAAGGAAGTTTGAGCTTCATCATGTTCAAGACATTGTAAGAGAGTACCGTCAAGACCTCACCGATATAAGGTGTCAAATATTAGGAGATAGCGGGAGGTTTGGCATAAAAAGCTTTGTTTTTGGTTTCTGGATAAGTCGGGTGGAATGATATTGTCTTTTAGGTAGGAATATATCTTTTCGTAGATAGGGGAATCTTGTCTGATAATATGACATATGATACTTGTACTAGGATCATCGTACACAGGATAAGCCAAAGATTCTGCTAAGAACTCAAAATGGGCTTTGGTATCTTCTCATCAAACAGAGAAGCAATTATTTCCATAGCGTCTGTAGCCTTATTTTCATGTCTTGGAATTTTCTCAAAGGTAATGATTGAAAAATATTTCTTAAAGTCATCCACCGTGTGCTTATATTGTAACAACTTGTCATCTTTGGTATGGTATTCATTATTAACTTGATTGAAAATCAACTGGGAGTCTCTATAGACATTCAATTCAGTGACTTTCCATTGCAAAGCCATCTTTAATCCAATCATCAAATCTTCATACTTAGCTACATTATTTGTGCAAGGAAAGATTAACTTGTAAGACTTTTGTATTGTATATCCTTGTGGTGTAACAAATAATACTCCAGCTCCTAAACCATGCTGAGTATATGATCCATCAAAATACAACCTCCATGTTTTTGTAGATAATTCCAAGATATGTGCATCTAGAAAATCTATATGTATAGGTTGATCATATGTTAGTGGTTCCTCAGCTAGTTGATTGGAAATTACTTTCCCTTTAATAGCCTTCCGATCCACATACTCAATATCAAATTCACTATGAAACATAGCCCACTTAGCCAATCTTTATGTTAATGTTGTCTTTCCCAAAAGGTACTTTAAAAGATCAATCTTTGCAATAACCTTGATGGAATGAGACAACATGTAATGTTGCCACTTTTGTGAAGCAAAGACTACTGTTAGACATGCTCGCTCAATCGATGAATAATTGAGCTCATAACCCACAAGGGTGTGACTGATATAATATATAGCCTTCTCTTTTCCTTCTTTATCTTTTTGGGCCAAAAGAGCACCAAGTGAGACTTCTATAGATTGAGAGACAAACCTTTTGATTAATTGAAGGCGTCCTTGTAAAGATCTTAATTGACTGATATTCATAGGTGAAGCCATCTCCATGATCGCCTTAACTTTTTCTGGATCCACTTCTATGCCCTTAGCTGAGACAATATATCCTAACAGTTTTCCCGATGTAACCCAAAATGCACATTTCTTTGGATTGAGTCTAATCTGGTACTTTTTCATTCGAGTGAATATCCTATCCAACACTCTTAAATGACCATCTTTGTTCTTGGATTTTGCTAGGATATCATCAACATAATCCTCCATTATGGTATGCATCATGTCATGAAAGATTATGGTCATAACTCTCTGATAGGTCACACTAGCATTTTTGAGCCCAAAAGGCATCAAATTCCAGCAGTATGTGCCCCAAGGACATGTAAAAGTAGTCTTTTCCTAGTCTTCTAGTGAATTCTTGATCTGGTTATAGCTGGAAAACCTGTCCATTAAGGATAACATCTCATGCCCAGCCATCAAATCAACTATAATATCAATGTTGGGCAGTGGAAAGTCATCTTTAGGACAAGCCTTTTTGAGATCTCAAAAATCTATACAAATCCTGATAGACTTGTCTGGCTTGGATACTGGTACAATATTGGAAATTCATTCAGCATAATCAATGGCTTGAATGAATCCAACATCCAATAATTTCTTCAATTCTTCTTTGATCATAGGTGCAATATGGGGATGCATTTTTCTAATTTTTTGCTTTACTGGCTTGATTCCTGGTGCAATAGACAGATGATGCATAATAAGATTAGGATCAAGCCCAGGCATATCAGTATAAGACTAGGCAAAGTTGACTTGTATTTCTTTGAAAAATTGTGAAAAGGCTTCTTCTTCTTACTCTGTTAAGGATGCTGCTATTTCCAAAATATGTGGGGACTCCTCTGTTCCAATGTTGAGGGGCAACATTGGTTCAATAATTATTGCAAATTATTCTCGATACATATAATTGGAGAGAATGTAAATCCTTCCATCCTCAGGCACCTCAGAGAGGTTTTCACCCTCAGATACATCTTTTCTTTTTACTTATTTAGGATCTAACACTGCCACTGAGTGGTTTTCACCGTTAGATCTATTGATTATATTCACATTTTTTTGACTGAAAGGATTGGAACCCTCTCCAAAACAAGCCATGTCATTGAGTTCTATTGGAAATCATGATTTATGATCCCCTGGTGGTAGATGATCTCTTATTCCAAGGTAATCAATAATTGCATCATCATTATGGAAAACATCAAGTTCTGGATTATTGGGAGAATCCCAAGCGATAAGCTTGGGGTGGATAAGGGGTATTGGACCATTTGGTTCAATTTCAAAGGTTGAGATGGTATTGATGGAAAAGTTCTCAAAGTTTATGATTGTATCAGCAAGGTCTATTTCCATACTCTTGTCTGGATCACCTATCTCAAGATAGTTCTCACTTTCCTCACAATTGCCAAGAGTAGTATCATGTGCATCTAATCCTAGTGGTTCCAACCTTGAACCTTCCCGCTCATGATAATTTTTACTATAGGTATGAACAAAATCAACTCCTATCTCTTTGGTATAGTCAAATAATGATGCCCATTCATAAGCATTAGAATCATCATCATTGTCATCATCATCCCAGATTCTGTTAATGATTTCTCTCACTATCCTTTGCTTTTCTGGATCCATTAGCATTATGCTCAGCTGCCTCTTTTGATATAGTGCCCCCACTTATAAATGTGCCATAAAGAAGTGTAGAAGGAGCTTCTGATCATTGTTTGGTAATCAAAGATTTTCCATATCACTTAGGATATAAGGGTAACTCTGTGATACATAAAGTCTAACCCAAAGTGTATTCTCCCATACTTTTCTCTTTTATGTCTAATTTGATCCCATGGGATTTAGAGGTTGATGCTTCATTACTGGGATCAATGGGTGTTGGTATAGAAGATCCAATATGATTATAGGGTACCAAGGATTCAGGTGTTGTCTCTACAGTTTTGCAATACTGAAAAGGATTCAGATCTCCTTTGATAGTTATTTCTTGACCATTATGTGGAAACTTCAGACATTGATGATAAGTTGATGGCACAGCTTTCATAGAATGAATCCAAGGTCTCCCCAAAAGAATGTTATATGTTAAATCCATATCAAGGACTTGACAAAGTACATCTTTGACTAGATGACCGACTCTGATAGGAAGAACAACAGATCCCTTGGATGAGATCTCTTCCTCATCATAAGCTTTAATTGTGATTTTCTTCTTTGGATCTACAACATTTTCATAAAATCCCAATGCAAGGACTAGTTTTAAAGTGCATATATTCAAGCCAACTCCTCAATCTATTAGTACTCTTTTGATTTTATGATTTTGCACAAAGCCTTCTATATGGAGTGGAGCATTATATGGTTGATTAAGGGTTAGATCATCATGCTCAGTGAAGGATAGGTAATGTGGAGTTGTCAAATGTCCCAAAATAGCTTGGAATTGGGCTTTATCTAGATTTGTAGGAACATTGGTTTCTAGGAGATCTTTCTCAAGGATATCCTTATGAGAAGGTGACAAACGCAAAAGCTCTAGTATAGATATTTGGGCTGGTGTTTCTTGAATTGATCCAAGAGATTGTATCGATTGGAAAGATTTTCCATGGACTTTGGAACATAGGCATACTTGATTTGAGAGGTGATAGGTTTGGATGAGACACCTTGAAGAGTAACCTTGGATTGGGCTCGATTAGTGACATTAGCTGGTTGACTCTTTTCTTTGATAGAAATCACATTTACATAGTATTGGGAAGGATGGCATTCATAAATGTGATTTATATACTGATAGGATGTGGTATTGTAGTTGGCTTGATTATCACCCTTATCATTGGAATAACTTCCTTTCTCATGTTCAAGAATTCGATCTTTAAAAGTTGTATGTGACTCATTTGAGGTATGTCCCTCAACACCAATTTCTCCACTTTCGATCAAGTCTTGTATCGCATGTTTGAGTCTTTGACAATCATTGGTTTTATGACCCTTCCCTCTATGAAATTCACAATAATCATTATCATTCCACCAAGAAGGCTTCACTCTAGGTTCAAAATCTCTAGTTTCAGGAAGTGCAATGAGTTTCTTTGTGATCAATTTCCTTAATGCAGATTCAAGAGATTCACCCAAAGGAGTAAAAGTTCTTCTACGTGGAATAAAGGGTAATCTTGATGAATTATTGTTGGTATTTTGATTTTCACTTTGATTTCTATGAGTAGGTTGAGTAGCATTGGATTTTCTTGTGAGATTCAAAATAGGTTGTGATGGTTTAACATGTTGATTGTCCACAATCCCATCATTGGCAATGTTCTTGTTTTTGTTCCAAAATTTGGACTTGTCATTATTTTTTTTGTTGGAATTTGAATTTGAAGATCCAACATTGTCCTTGGAGTAAAGCTTAATCTCACCTTTTCTAATCATAGCTTCCTCAATTTTGACTGCATTTTCAATGAGCTTGTTAAAGTTTGGAGGACATTGCAATTGTAACCTATAGCTCATGTCTTGTGTAAGGTTATGCACAAAGATATCCATCTTTTCTTGTTTAGGAATTGTTCATGGATACTTGGAAAACAATTGATGCCATCTTTTAAAAAAAGTAAGGAAGGGTTCTCCATTATTTTTTTGTGCATTGCAAAGATCAAGCATAGTGACTTCATGTTTGATATTATATGAATAATGAGTCACAAACTTGTCAATAAGCTCATTGAAAGACTTGATACCGGGGGGTAGTTTGGAGAACCATTCCATGTCTTGTCCTCCTAAACTTCATGGAAATAGTCACATAAGATATGTGTCATTGTGGGTGACTTCAATACAAGCAGCAAAAAACTCACGAATGTGATCTTGTGGATCAGAATTCCCTTTATATTTATCAAATTTTGGTACCTCAAAGTGAGGGAATGGAATCATAACCAACTGCTTATCAAAAGGATAGGGACATATATCATCTAAGGAATATTTATTAGTTGAAGATCTAGTTTGTATGTCACACATTTTTTGTTGAAGCATTTGGATTTGTTATAGGATGGGATCCAAAGGTGGTGAAGGTCCTTGGGTGTTTTGGAAAGCACTATTTTTCTTGTCTTCCTTTTCTCCATGAGCATGCATCTCTTGAGAACCACCAGGGTTTTCTTGATCATTTGCGATAGGTGGTTTTGTAAGAGTAGAGACATCAAAATCATTGGGTAGTTTTTGTCCTTATTGAACAAGCATAAGGAAATACATCTCTTTATCCATGTCTAAAATTATTTCCATGACATTGTAGAATCTAGCATCTTGCATAGCATGTCTTAACTCTTGGTTTGTGGGTTCATGATCTGATGTAAACATTGAAGTTTTCTTAGACCAAGGGTTTTCCTCATTGGTATTTCCTCCTTCCATCTTGTCTACGAATTCTGGATTAATGATTTGTTTGAGTTTCTGAGATCAAGTTTGAACCATAAAAGGTGAAAGATGAAATAGATGAAGATGTGATGATAGAAAAGATGGGAGAGATAGATTCAAAAATTGTTGAAGTAGATAGGGTAACTTGATAATCTAAGTCAATAGGGGGTATGGATCTCACTATGATATGACAAAGGAAAACCAAGAGATAACCTAGGTAATTTTTTATTAAGGATGATAGATCCTGATATGATAAAAACTCACAAAAGCCAAAATCTGATAATCAGGGTAATTTTCCAACACTTAAATGTAGATTTTGAAGATTGAGGAATGATTTGGTGAATTTTGGATGAAAGAAAGATGAAGAAAAATGATGAAGATGGTCAAACTGAAGATCAAAGGTCTTACAAAATGGAATGTGTTTCCAAAATCGTATTCAGGAAAAAAATGGGTATCTGGAAAAGTGCTTTTGGAATCTTGAGGGTCCGTACAAAGGCTCATTGTTATGTATGCGCAGAAACAAATGCATAGGCAGAGTGGACAAATGCACAACACGAAGTGATAAATGCATAGGTTCTAATTTTTTTTCTTTTTTGATAGTTTTGTGGATGTTTTTTTGGAAATTTTGTAGTTTTCAGATGATTTTGAAAAAATGAAAATGCAGAAACACACACACACAAGACATAAATGATCTAATATAATTTAATCTAGAATGTATGCACAAACATGCTTACAATTCCTAAGGTTGGCAAGGACAGTATCTGTTGAATCCCCACTTGGATAATAAAATCCAGCCACGCAAATTCAAAGCGGACAGCCTAGGAACTTGGAGGCATGTGCTCCTCCTTATAGTACACTCACTTCTCTGGCACACCAAGTTCCAAATTTAATGGGTCATTGCTTCCCAAAGAACTACTATCTCTACTATGAATCGCGAGTAATGTGGGGTGTCTTCATAGGTTGGGCTACCCGTTGAACCATCAAATAGAAGGGTTTTAGCCACTAAACAAAATATTTTAGTAAGGACATCTATTCAGGTGGTTGTGATCAAGTCATTTTCCCTATTAAGGGGGCTCTCCCAATCCTTTCAAAGTAATATTTTCACCTTAACAATATAGGGACTTTAACGCACCATGTGGGTACTAGAGGAGATTTTGGTTGCCATAATGAATTCACACTTGTCCACTGTGACATTAATCACAATGACATTTTTTGTATACCGGTTTGGAGGGGCTTGGCTTTAGCCTATTACCAGTTTGGTCATTCCTTGGGGTGAGTACCTCTTTTCCCACCAAATACCGCCCTCTAAAGATTATAACAGTTTCTCTTACACCCAAGGTTCATGAATGGCGAGGGGAGAGGATATGTTGTTATAACCTGGGATTACAATTGAGCTATAAAAGCAAGACACAACAGACAGTTGGCTAAACTAAAGAAAACACACGAGTTTGAAAAACATGTCATATTTTAAAGCCCAAAAAAAGGTTATAGTTTATTTTGCAAACACCTAGGAACCTGCAAGTAAACTATCAATGATTTTAAGATTGAAGTCTTCAGATTTACGACCTACAAAATAGCCTAAAAACTACAAGAACGAACAAAAACCTGTTAAAATAGTTAGCCAAAATAGAATGATGAGAAAACAAACTTCTACTGGTGAAAGAGATGAATGCGCCTCCACAAAAAATGAATGTGCAGGAACAGAGAACCAATGCGCAGAATGTGTCAATGCATAGTAACAGAGCATGAAAGCGCAACTTGATGGAATGGATGTGTAGTTTTAGCAAAAGCACAGTTGAATGGATGTATGCGCGGGTATCAGGGATGAATGTGCCAAAAAATCCTATAGAATCCTTCACACAGAAAAACTAAAAACAAAATGTCAATTTCATGGGGATGGCCCCACGGTGGGCACCAAAAATGTATGCAAATTAGATGTCTCCTTTGATGGATGATATACTACTAGTTTAAAGCTAATAAATCTATCTAAATGCAACACAATGAAGATTACAAATGATTAAATGAAATTAAAACAAGTTTACCTTCACTTACCAATTTTAGCTTCTCTCCATTGTCCTCCTACCCTTGATTTCTTGGATGTGTTGAGCTCTTAGATTTCCAATTGAAGCTCCTTGCCCAAGATGTCACCAAAGTGTGGAGATTGAGTGATTGTATACAAAATGCAACTAGTGGATGATGGAATGGTATGAAAATGCTTGGATGCTTGATAAAATGCTTGGGTGCTTGATTTCTTGATCTCTAGAATGCTTGAATGCTTAATTTCCTATTAGCTCACAAAGGGAGAATGAGGCTCCTTTTATAGGATTTTAGAGGACCCAAGCTTAGGTGGCACAATCCTAGGGTGGAGATTGAAAGGTGGAAGATCCTATGGTTACTATTGACTTGGTTGAAAGGGTTTAGAGAAAGGGGGATATAGTTGAAATGTGAGAGGAAGAATAGGGAGGATGTTCCTCCTACATTTACATAGAGGAGAAGAAGGTGAAAGGGAAAGACACATGTCAAGTGTCTCACAAAGACCATTGAGAGGAAGGATGAAGGAATTTTTCCTCATGAGGACTCTTGGTACAAGTGTCCCATGAGTCACCTTGGACTCTTTGAGGTGGCTTTGGAAGCTCCTTAGGAATAGGGATTGCTTCTTGACTTAGTGTAGGGGAAGACATGTGGTCATGAGACCAAGTCTTATGAGGCCACATAGCCCTTAGGAATAGGACATGTGTGGGTGAGGATAATGAATTATTAATAATTAATTATTTTAGCCAAGGTGATGTGTCAAGTGACTAGGTCCATGAGGTGGACTAGGAGGCTTAGTCATATTTAGTGACTGTGTAATTAATCACTTTAATGAGACTAGTTTAGAAGACTTAGGATAAGAAGAATATACTATAGTGAATGTATTAAATTAAATAATTTACTTAATAAATAGAAGAAAAAAATATTAATTAAATAATAAATATTTAATTAATTCATCAAGTCAATATTAATTAAATAATAAATATTTAATTAATTAATTAATGAAGCCAATTTTTAGTGTATATAACTAGTTTCAAAGATCAAGTGCTAGTATGTTTTAAATGTTTTATATATTCAAAATTCCAGTAAATTACATGAGTAGACATGTCAAGTCATTGTGGACAGTTAGGATAATCACCATCCTATCATAAAAATAGTGCTCAATGGGCTAGGCGGCAACCATATGAAAATCATCCAAAGGTAGTTTTTAGTCCAAGCTATCATACCATAGCAGGTTGCCAATATGTTCAACATGCCCCAAATCAATATTCCCTTGCACAGGCCTATGAGAAGGCTCTCCAATAAGAAGGATCATGGGATCAAAGGAAACAATAATAGAGTCAAGAGAAAATAGCTCATCATGCTTACCACCCATCCTCCCTTGCTCAGACTGATTGGTAGCATACTCAGAATTATAACCAGTCCCAAGGAGGCTATTTCATGCCTAATCAACATGAAATTTTTTCCAATCAACCTCAGAGCTCAAACTTTGTTGAAATGAAGGAGTGTGAAAAGAAAAATAATATGTTGCTTAACTTATCTAAACAGTTGTATGAGATTTAGGGAGCAACAATACATGGAAGCTCAAGGTTATGATCAGGAATTAATTTCCAACCAAGTGGCAGAGACTCTAAGTGATGAGTAGCAAAGGAACCAATCGGAAGAAGAGCTTGATCAAAAAAGTGCTGCCACAACAGAAAACATGAGATCACAAACTATTGAAGAAAAGGCTCTTAATTACAAGGTTCCAAGCTTTAGGCCTTTTGGGCAAGGTGAGTCTCCTAAGCCTCATGAGGTTACGATTCCAAGCTGGAGTACTCCTATGTTCCAAGAACCTACAAATGAAGAACCTATAGAGCGTTCATTTCAAATATTTAGTAATATCCTTCAATAAAATGAACCTATTATAGAACAGTTGCAGCCTTATTATGGTTATCAGTAGCCTAGGGATTGTATTGAGACAAAACTAGTTGCAAGAGAGTAGCAGATGTTAGATAAGGTCTGTTAGGATTGGATAATACTTTAGAGGGGGGGTGAATCAATATTATAGAATTTAATTAAATTATTCAACTATTTAAACATTAACCATAAACTTGCAGTAAAGAAAAGAATGTAAGCAAATGACATAGTACTCATAACACCATATTTTGTTTTTGAGGAAACCCTGGCCAAGGGAAAACCCTAGTGGGGATGGTACCCACAAGCATGTACTAAAGTATAATGTCCCTATTAGGAGACCTATCCCTTTTAGGAGATGAATATTACATAGTACATTTCCTTATTAAAGGAATTACAACCCTATTAAAGGTTCACAACACTCTGTTAGGGGCCAACTGAGCTTACAGCTCTTACAAAGTAATTTTGTTTACAAAGTGTTCTTAGTTATGAACAAAACAAGCATCACTAGTGCTTAGATAGTTCCTTTATAGTTCATCAATGATCTATGTCATTCTCTACTCTACTATTCGCTCAGCACATTCAACCAACCAACATACATCTTTATCAAAAAGATCTTACATATATATCTCACAACTTTACAAAGTCAGCTCCCAATGCAAATATTACATAGTCGGCCTTCAATAAAAAATAGATTTAATATAATAAATATCAAATGAATAGTTGGATTTCTTACATAGTTATTGTGTAAGTTATCAACAACCAAAATCCAACTCTGATTTCCTAGAGTCCATGTCATACTCTCTCAATCTTTGCTACTGTCCAACTTCTTTGTATCGTTGTTCTACTGTAGTCTGTTTGTCTTCAATTCTTTCTAACTCGCCATAGAATTTACCAAAACCAAATAAATCTTAGGTGGAGGTAACACATACCCCATACTATCTTCCTCTAAGCTCGCTTTCCCTAAATCATCAATCTTGATCTTCGATATCCAAAATACTTCTGTATCTCTACTTATATACTTAGTCAATTTTTGAATCAACAAAACTTATCTTTATAGGAATCGATCTGTAACCCAGATGTGTTGTCATAAATGACAACCAAAAATTGAATCACTTTACACAAAATTGATGACTTTCCAATAATCTCTCCCTTTGGCATTGATGGAAACACTTAACAAAAAAAATGAATAAGTGTTCCAACAAAAAAAAATTGTCTCCTCTATTCTCTCCTTCCTCTACTTGTCTCTTCTCCCATTTTATTCTCTTCTCCTATATTATATTTTTTTTTCTCTCTTCTCCCCCTTTAACAAAAATGACAAAGGTGCATACAAAATAATAATATTTAGTGCTTGCTCACCAGTTTCAGAATATCTTGAAAAGAAACTTCCAAGATCTTCACTTTTGTACTCCATAATTTGAACAATATTTGACTAATATGAATTATGTCATTCAATGCAAATGATGTGGTCTCAGCTTCTTTCAATTATGTGGGCATAGATTTAGTCAATGAATCTATTACTTTATCCAACTCTGATAGATGAACCTCAAGTATGGATAGCTTAGGAGTGATTAAAATCTTCAGCAAATTAAATCTTGTCAATACTCTCCCTTTCTCATTATCCAATATACTGAGTTTTGCCAAAATTCTTGTGACTTCCTTGTCTAACTCTATTATAGATTGTGAAGATGCTTCACAACTATCCATCATACTGTTTAGAGTTTCCCTCTCTTTGGCAATAATGTCTTCAATATTCTGAACATGCCTAATAGGATTCATGCAGTAGCTAAATAGTTTGCTTCCATGTCCAATGTAGCTCTTTGCATTTGTCAAACAAGTTTTCACAATGCCTAAGTCCCATGTGATTGACTTGGAAACTTTTGATAGCTTCTTCTTTGAATATTTCTTCTCTCCCTTCTCCTCTACAATCTTTATGAAATTCTCATAATTTCCATCAAATTCATCAAGTGTTATTCTCATATTTTCAATGTCATCTTTGTGCTGATAAACAATAGGTACTGGAAGCAATTTGTTCACAGTATCATTTGCTCTTGTAATCACTTTAGCCTTTTTGTCACCTTTCTATTCTGATCTTTCCTTAACTTTTTTTAGTGTAGTAAATGCCAATTTAACTAACTCATCTTCATCCATGCTAGCAACATTAACATCATAGCTTGCCAACAATGAGATAGAAGATGTGTTTACCTCTTTCTGTTCATCCTCTTGCTATTTTGTCTTCTGTTCTTCTTCATTTTTCTTCTCCACTTCCTCTTTCTATTCTTCTTCATCTGCTATAGTGTTGTCCACATTCCCTAAAAATGGGTCATTTTCATCTTGTGATGTGTCAAGAGTCACTTGCACACCAGAAACATAGAAATCTAGTTGTGGATCTACTTCACCTTTCTTAGCATTTGTCTCAGTTTCTTTTGAGCTTTCTCTCATTCCTAATTGTGTAGGCGAAGTGGTTTTAGGAGGTGGAGGCTTGTCAGAAGTGGTGTTCATCAATATTTTCTTTGGTTCCTTCTGAGTTTCCTCAGTGACTTCATCATACTTCCTCGCCATGATTTTCAACAATCTTAGCTTGGTCCTTAGCAAAGGTTTCAATTCCTTGAATATTATTTCTCTTTCTTGTGAGGATATTATAGGAAACATGTTATTAATTTCTTGAAACTTGATTGTATCATCCTCAATCTGTGCTAAGTGTTTTCTTGTCTCCAATCTCCCATACAAGTGTTTAGGTATACTTCCTTTAATTTCTAATAGAGTATTTTTGAAAGTAAGTAAATGATCAATCACAATGTCTTCAATCTTAAGTTTGTCTGAATATCCATACATGTCATAGTATCTGTCAATTGTGACTAGTTTAACTTGTTCTATTTCTCTCTTCTCTATCATCTTCATGTCAGGCTTCCATATGTGCTTCTCAGTTTTCTTCTCTTCTCTCACTGTGCTCTTTTCTTTAGGTGATGTCTGCTTGCTCGATCTGGTGTTTACTCTAGGAGTAATGTTCTCAGTTTGTGATGTCTTCTGTGATGGAGGAGGTGGAATGTCTACCAGTTCTACCTCAGGAGTGGGAAGGGTTGTATTACTTCCACTTTCCAATCCAAGATTTCTTTCTGTCATTTTATTTTTCACTTCTTTTAGTTCTTCTGTCAACTCTACTTTTACTCCATATTCATGTACAAGGTTTTCAATTTTTCTTTTCCTCAAACCTCTAGTTTGTTCCTCTCTCACCTTAGTTTATTTATCCTCATATGTTCCCCATCTTTCTTCTTATGTATCAACTTCTAATGCAAGAGCACATTCTACTTACATGAGAAGTACCTCTGAACATACTTCATAACCCATGGGATAACACCATTTCTTTCTAGGTTTGACTACTTCAAAACATACACAATCAGTTTCAACCATGAAATAGATTGTATCCTTGTATTTTTCAATAATATGCTCATGTATCCTGTACTTGGTTTTCATCTATCTTTATAGTATTTTGATCATACCAAATATTTCACCATCAACCCATGTACTATTATGTCTTTTGTAGCTCTGTGAGATTAGAATACCAGTAGGTATCCTTGATTTCCAATCACTAGGGTGCAAGCCAGGAAATTTGTGCTTGATGTGTAAAAACATATGCATCAATAGTGAGCCAAATATGAAGTTCTTAGTTCTGTCTTTCTTCACTAGTTTCACATTTTCAAGAAATTGTTGTGCCAAAACTTTGCATAGGTTATATTTTGCATTTTCCTTCACTATTATCCATGCCATCATGATTACTCCTACAGATACTGAGTTAGGTCTACTACTGTAGTAGAATTTATATCCAAGTATCATAGAAATTAGTCTCACATCTTGCTGAAAGATGTCATTCATAGTCATTTCGTGCCTGTCCCATTTAAAGTGAGTTAGGGTTTCAACTTCTTTCTTTACATGTTTTTCTGCAACAAGAATGATTCCGGTGTTGTCCAGTCTAGTGATTTCATGAATTAGGTCACTACAAATTGTCACAGTCTGATCACCTATCCAAATGAACAGATCATGTACCCTTCTCAACAATATATTGAACCATTCATCTTCATCGAATTCGCATAAGTCCAGAATTTTCATTATGCGCAACTGATCAATGTGTTTGTATTCTTCTTTCATGATTCCATTATCAATCATATACTCCATCTCATTTTATATCTCATCAATTCCCAGTATATCATACTTACAATGTATGTAAGCCCTAATATCTTCTATGTGTAATACGCCATAAGGGGTTTGAGAAAATGCTCCTTCAGGATCCTCCATAGGACTTGAACAGATGTTTCTTAAATTTGTACCTAGGTCGATCTACAACATCGAAAATAATAGGTGCATCCATAGCTAGATGATGTAAATACCTTTCTTCCACTGAATTCTGAGTTTTTTCTTCAATCGATCACGCACGACAATTGTAGAATAGACTGAATCTTTTTTCTCTTTGATCTCCTCAACTTGCTCTTCATCAAATGGTAAAGAGATAGGTCATCGAATGGTGGTTTATACAAGTTTAAGTCATAAATTTCACTTTGCTCAATACTTTCTAGTTGGTTGTTAGATCTCATGAAAAAATATATATGTGTCGGCTAATGTTGTGCTCTTAGATGTATATTTCATGATGTCAGCCAAGTTCATACCTAAGCTCACTCGAGATCAATCCACAAATTTTGGGGCAGGATATATTCTGATGTCTGTATCCAATACTCCCCCTAAGGCCATGATCGACTAATTAGGTCGATTCTATTTTACTACCATCAGGCGAAGATCCAGTAGCATCTACTGACACTCCCTGAACTGATGTCTCACTTGTTTCTTTGATCTTCCATATCTTACCACTGATGTTATCTTCTAATTTATTAAAACAACATTCGAAAGCATTCTTCAAATCTATAACACTCTTACCAATATCATTTCCATTCTTCTATGAATTCATAGAAGGTGGTGCTCTTCTATTATCTAATCCATTATACCTACAAAACTTTGCTATATGTCCTGGATTATTGTATTTGTAACATATAGGAGGTCTTCTTTCCTGATTAACTTGCAGCTTACAGTACTTTGCAATGTGTCCAATGTTATTACATTTTTAGCATGTAGGTTCGAGTGTAGAATCTCTTCCATTGTCTTGTCTATAATGTAAAAGCACAATAATCTATCACCTTTTAGGCTAACTTATCAGCACAGCTGAATTTTAGTATTTCTAACTAAAAATTAATTTTGGTTAAACATCTGGTCTATCTAGATTCATTATAGTTAAGTTAGATAAGTTCTTTAACGTTTCCAATTGCAAATGTATATTAAATGCATGTTTTATACCACTTTGAGTCCAATTACTGTAGAAATAAAATTATTTCAAAAAAGTGACATTGCAATAACTCTAAGTATTTTTAATGATATTTTTTTAAAAATAAAAAAAATACCCTTTTGTGGAGATTAGAGTCAAGAATATCTCTTATAGATTTTATAGTGTTTTAATTAGACATAGTCTATTATAATTAATAAATATTACAAGTAGGTATTTTAACAGTCAAGGAGATGTTGATTCAGAGAAAGAAAAAAAATAGTTAGACATATTAAATAAATTTTAAAAACATATGGTGCACTAGAAGAGAGATTCCTCTTCAAGAATATATATTTCTTTGTTTGATTGGGATATATTTGTTATGAAAAATATGGCGGGAGATGAAAACTATCGATTTTAGGTGAGTTGGAATTTGAATTGTTATAAAAGAGAAAATATAGGTCACAAACCAATTTTTATTTCTTCATGCACTAGCTATATATGTCATCTATAACATATTTTGAAATTAGGGGAAAAAATGTTTATTTACATATAATTTTTTGGCGGGAACTAGACCCCTAATTTTCAGTATGTTTCTGCAACTGAAAAATCGTCTTTAAAAATTAAAAAAACATATCAAAACTTATTCAAAAAAAATATTAAAAATATTAATCATAAAATTCATCCATTTTAAAACATTTTATTTGTTTACATCATCTTCAAATTCCAAACATAAATGTCACTTTTATAGTATTGAAGTTGAACAACCTTGATTTTGTTAGCCTTTTCCTTTACAAAAGGGTGACAGTTTTGTAATATATATCCAGATTGATTAGGTTTTCTGCATTCTTCTTTCTTGTGCCCATATCCATTACAATTAAAACAATAACCAGAAAAAGTTCTAAAAGGGGCATTACCTTAGCATTCTCTTTTCATGTGTCCAAATTTGTTGCAACCAAAACATCTACCTCTGAAGGGTCTGATATGCTCTTTAGATTCTTCAGTAGAAGGTTTCTCAGCATCAATCTTCTCATTGGATTTCTCTTCCTAATTCTTTGAATATTCAGCTTCATTGAAGCCAATACGAGTCATATCACCTTTATGTTTCTATTTGTCTCTTTGTTCATCAATCAAATCGCTGCTGGTGTGAATTTTCTCAATGTGTTTCTTTGCTTCAACAAGTTCACTTTTTATAATCTAATTGTATCTCTCCATTTCTAGATACTTGTTCTTGTAGTTGTCAACCTCATTCTTCATTTTATCTAATGCACTGTTTAGAGCTTCTTCAAATTTCTTCTTAGCATCCTTCTGTATCTATATTTTTGTAGTCATAGTCTCATTCTCAAGTTTCAGAGTTTCATTCTCTTCTTTTGGTTTCCTCACTTGATTTGAATTGTCTTCATCTGAATCCTCTTTTATCTAAACCATAAGATCTTGTCTTTGATTTCTAGAAATCTCAAGTTGTTCTTTGAGTTTCTTTATAAATTTCTCAGCTCTTTGCTTGTTGAATCTCAACTCTCCATTTTTTCTTTTTCTTTATCAAGGTATTCAAGTGCAGCATCAAAGTTTTCTTGCAAACTATCCAAATCCATTCTGATCTCCCTCAAGCTGTTAGACTTTCTCTCTAAGGGCCAGAAGATTTGATACCAATTGTTAGGATTGGATAATACTGAGAGGGGGGTGAATCGGTATTATAACACTTAATTAAATTCTTCAACCATTTAAAAATTAACCATAAACTTGCAGTAAAGAAAAGAATGTAAGCAAATGACATAGTACTTATAACACCATAATTTTTTTTTGAGGAAACCCTGGCCAAGGGAAAACCCCAGTGGGGATGGTACCCGAAAGCATGTACTAAAGTACAATGTTCATGTTAGGAGACCTAGCCATGTTAGGAGTTGAATATTACATAGTACATTTCCTTATTAAACAAATTACAACCCTATTAAAGGTTCACAACACCCTGTTAGGGGCCAACTGAGCTTACAGCTCTTACAAAGGAATTATGTTTACAAAGTGTTCTTAGTTATGAAAAAAACAAGCATCACTAGTGCTTAGATAGTTCATTTGTAGTTCATCCATGATCTCTATCATTCTTTGCTCTAGTATTTTCTCAACACATTCAAACAACCTACATACATCTTTATCAAAATGAGCTTACATATATATCTCACAACTTTACAAAGTCAGCTCCCAATGCAAATATTACATAGTCGGCCTTCAATACAAAATACATTTAATATAGTAAATATCAAATTCATATTCGGTGCTCTTACATAGTCAATGTGTAGGTTATCAACAACCAAAATCTAGCTCTGATTTCCTGGAGTCCATGTCATACTCTCCCAATCTTCGCTACTGTCCAACTACTCTGTATCGTTGTTCTATTACAGTTTGTCTGTCTTCAATTATTTCTAACTCATTGTAGACTTTACCAAAACCAAATTGATCTTAGGTGGAGATCACACATACCCCATAATATCTTCCTCTAAGCTCTCTTTTCCTAATTCATCGATCTAGATCTTCAATATCCAAAATAATTTTGTATCTCTGCTTCTATACTTAGTCAATTTCTGAATCAGCAAAACTTATCTTTATAGGAATCGATCTATAACCCAGATGTGTTGCCATAAATGACAACCAAAAAGTGAATCACTTTACACAAAGTTGATCACTTGCCAACATGGTCTTCAATCTTCCAAGCTTCAAAAAGGTATGCCTTCTTTGTCTACATGTGAACACTTTGGATTTCAAATCCAAAGTTTTAAGGGAAATCATTCTTTCCGAGAACCTATGCTTAAAACTCAGTTTACCACTCTGCAAGGGAAGTCTGTTCAAGACATTTGTTTATCCCAAGAGACCCATCTAGTCTCTCAAGATACTAAACTTTTATGGAAACCTCCATGGACTCTACCTCCTAGCTGTTAAATGCCAAGTCTTTTCAAGGATACTAGCCAAGCATCAGAGAAAGGACTTGTGGTGATTAATCCTTTATGTGGTGAAGATATGGAGATTGATGCTCAACTAGACCTCTTGGTGGGTTTATTTAATGAGCTTCCCCTTTTTTTTGATAAAGAAGAAGACATGCCATTACCTATGGCTAAAGGTCAATTAGAATAGAAGGATCACTATTAACAAGGGATTGATCGAAAGGAAGATGGCATGTCCTTGTTGGATGAGCTGCCAATTTTTGTTGAGCATTATGAGGAGGATAGAGTCATGACCACATCTATAATTTTACAGCAGCTAGAGGGAATTGATCCTGATGATGTGCTAATTCATGAGCCTATAGTTATGGAAGAGATTTTTCAAGGAAAGAACATGGACAAAATCCTTGAAGAAGATGATTTTTCCAATATCATACAAGGTTTTTGTAATAGATATGTGAGGAATCTTTGTCCCCTGGGGCAGATGTTCAAAGTTATGTGATTGTTGAAACAGGCGTAGTCTTGGATTTCTCTCTTCTGAAAGACCTTATAAATGAACATGAGTTGGAATCAATTCCAGACCTTCAGGGAGTTGATAGCTTGTTGAGATTTTGGTCTGTTTAATAGAAGATGATGATCCCCTGACCGTAGAAGAGGAGTTGACATGGCTATCCATAATGAAGGACAACCATGAAGATTTAGAAAATAACAAGGTGAGATCCAAGTATGTCATTTCAAGAGGCTGCCCCATTAGATACTTGGCCCAAAACAAGTTTACTAAGATATCCTCATATGATCAATTTGAGGTGAGTGAATTTGATCTCAGTTTTCAAGAGGCAGTTTTGTATTATTTGACATACTTTTTTGTGCCTCATGTCGTACTAGCTATCCTTATTCATCTAATGCAAAATATCCTAATGAGGAAGGGTAGTTATTTCAACATTCTAGTTAATGGTTTTGTTTAACCAGTTTCTGTAATGGTTAGTTTAGATTTGGTTATTTGTTCTGATTTCCTCCAAGTGCTTGTGCACAGTCAGTAGTTTTCTTATGCTTGTATAGTCTTTTCCTATTTTGGTTCATTGTCCCTCCTCTTGGCTTCAATCCTTTTCCTTTCCCAGGAAATTTTTGTGTTCTCAAATGTAGAATCCTATGCCCAATGAATGTCAAAGGCCACTAGTTTTCAATGTCTAGCATGCTGACATCCAGCAAAAATTGCCAAAATGTTATCCATATTTCCCCATCCTATCAAATTTGGCTACAAGTGGAGAAAATGTGGCTCCCACAAGGGTAGAGCCCAACTTGTATGAATTCTAGATGATTCCCTATCTTAATCTTGCTCTCTGCATTTTTTCTTGGTCTATTTTTCCCCTTGTCCATGTTCTAAAACCCTATGAAATTCCTTAAAACCCTAATTCTTTAGTGGAAGTTCTAATTCTTCATTACCTTTTGGCCACTTAAAGTTCCTATTCTTCACTTGTTTTTAAGTTGTCCAGCGGTCACCTTGTTCAGTCGCGCTGAATTCAAACTTAAACAGTCATGCAACCCTGTTGTATTTGTTATGCATACATTTAGCTCTACGAGTGAGTGGGTGAATGGATTATTATGTGGTCAAGTAGTCATGATGGTTTTTCTAATGTTACCTTCCATCTCGCGAGTGTGCGATCAAGGTAAAATAGATGCATTCACTCACTCCCAATGAAAATTCACTTCAAGCCTTTTAGTTCGTGAGTGTGTGAGCAAAGGATTTTTATGCTTGTCACTCACTCTTTGAGCCAAACCACTTAACAACTAAATTTCTGTGAGTGTGCGATCAAAGGAAAATGAAATCATTGCTCACTCGCTAAGGTTTATAAGACCTCATCACTCACTCGCCATGAATTTCCACTTTATGCCTTTGAGCTCGTGAGTGTGCAATCCAAAGGAATTTTATACTCATTGCTCACTTGCTAAGCTAATCACTTAACATTTTATTATGCGATTGTGCGACAAGGTCTCTATTACAGTTATGAAAGCTCATCGCTCACTAGCGATGAAATTGCACTTCAAGTCTTTGAGCTCGTGAGTGTGCGACCAAAGGAGTTGTGCTTCATCGCCCATTCCCTCAAGTTTAGCGGATAACAAGAAAAGCATTGTGACCATGCAAGAAAGGGTATTTTTATGCAATCTCTCATTGGCACAGGTTAAAGACCCAAATCAAAAGGTGTTGCGAGTATGCAATAAAGAGGAAAAGCTAGTCATCACTCAGTCACACAGGTTGAACAAAAAAATGAGAAAAAGTGTTGCGAGTAAGCGACTGGATAAAAGGAAAAAGGATTGTCGCTCACTTGCAAAGGAATTTTTTAATGCCTGGTTGATGTTGTGATTGTGTAATAGGGTGCCACATGGATAAATCAGATCTGATTTCAAAGACATGGTAAAGATGAAGAAAAGAGATCGATGGCTGCGTTTTAAACAGGAAAACAAGTCTTCATCTTGACCGTTGATCAAGCTTCCATGCCACCTGTGACCATTAATATTTAAATTCAAATATTCAAAAGATTTGATTCTTAGGGTCCATGGTGGTGGCATGATTTCTCAAGTTGCAGACAGAGAGATGGGTTGAGCCAACTTCTCTGATCGCATTTATGGCAAAGTGGGATATTTTTTAAAGTATATATCTGATCTTCTCAGATGTTTCTATGATGCATTGATGAGAAGAATTGATAGTTTTAGGGTTTTTGAATTATTTATGCAGATCTATTGTAACCCTAATTTCTAAGAATTGGATTGACTCCTGAGCCTGCGTGCTAGGGGAGGATGTACATAAGTAGTTTTTAGAGCTTTTAGAGCTTAGAGTTTTTCCAACTAGTGTAAGATTTTATGTGGAATCTTCTTTGCCCTCGGGTTTTCACCTTGTTGTAATCTTTCATTGAATTCTAGATTTATGTAAGATCTTTCTGTGGCATTTTCTCTGCCCTCATGTTCTTCCTTGTCTGTATTTCTCTTACTAAATATAATATAGTGGCTTATGTTAGAGAAATCTTGGAGTTCCTGAGCCTTTCTTTCTTTCAGTATCTTTGTGTACTATTGTGTTTGATTTGATTTAGCTAATCTTGTGGATTTTTTTCATCCTTGGTTACTTTGTTTCATTCCTATGCCTATTTGCTAGAGTGAATGTTTGTTTGCAGGTCACAGTTTGTGTCTACTCCCTTAGGAAAGCTACTGTTTGAGAAATTTTCTCTTTCCTTGAATAGCCTCTTTCTATTTTAGACCTCTCTGTGAAATACTTATGCAAGCCTATTCATAAAGATTTTATTCTATTAGATCTGAGAATCTTCATGCTAGTTTGGTCATTATATTATGTTTCATGTTACCTTCAGTGTATCACCTAGTAGGATAATTTGCTTTCATTTTTTTCCCTTTGCAGAATTCCTTCTATCCCTTTTCCCTCAAGGTTTACTTTTCATTTCAAAAGAGAAGATCAGGTGATTATTGAAGAGGAAATAACCTAGAACCCAGAGGCTTCACTTCAGTTAGCAAAGGGTCCCACAACCCTGAAGTGATTCCCATGTTATACTACATTATCAAGACTACGAAAGCTTGAATAGGGTGCAAAATTTAGTGTATAATAGGTACAAGAGTCTAGGTTTTTTCTTTTCTATCTGCTCAATTTATTCATTCATTGCTTCAATCTAGTTCTCATTATTCAATGCATCTTTAATAGTTATAGGTTCAATTTCACTAAGTAAACATGTACCTTTTATTTTTCTCCTTGCCATTACACCTTCTGTCTGATCTCCAATTATTTATTCAGGTGCATGATGCCTTCTAACATATTTTGCAAGTACAAGATCCTTCCTCTTTGATTTTGGGCTTGATCCACTATGTTCACCATGCTCAAGTATTCTATAATTTTATTCTATCTAGTACTCGGGTTCCACTGTCTGAGACTTGGGTGTATCTATCTGTGACTTGGGTACCTCTGTCTGTGACTCAGGTGCCTCTGTCAGTGACTCAGTTTCTTCAGTCTAAGACTTGGTTCCCTCTATTTATGACTCGGTTTATTTAATTAGCATCACTGGTTGCATAGGTTGCAACAAGGTTTGTGTTGATGAATCAATGGTTGACATGCTTTTTGTCCAATCACCATTGCCTGTGTCTTAGGTATAGTATCAGGTTCATAATACACAAATTTTCTATAGTCTTCAGGCTCTTTACTGCTTTGTTCTTCATTTCTCTCTGCAAACTCATCGACCTTTACATGTACACTTTCTATCACTTTATGAATAGTAAGATTTAAACATTTATAGGCTTTTATTTTGTTGGATTAGCCTAGAAACATACCTTCATCAGCTTTTACATCAAATTTTCCATTTCTTGTTTCCTTCAAGATGTAGCATCTACTTCCAAATACTTTGAAATAATGAACATTAGGTTTATAGCCATACCATAATTCAAAAGGTGTCTTCTTAGTACCTTTCTTTATTTGAACTTGGTTGAAGGTGTGAATTGCAGTGCTAATGGCTTCCTTCTAGTATTGGGTAGCAACATCCTTCTCAATCATCAAGGTTCTTGCACAATCCATAATGTATTGGTTCCTTCTTTCTGCTATACCATTCTGTTGTGGTGTACCTGGGGTATATACCTATCTTTTGATTCCTCTTTCATTATAGAACTCATTGAATTCATTAGAGATGAACTCTCCTCCTCTATCAGATCTTAAGCATTTAAGTTTCTTTCCTATTTATTTTTCAACTCTGGCTAGGTACCATTTGAACTTCTGAAAGGATTCTAATTTTTCTTTGAGAAACATAATAGTCATCATTCTAGAATGATCATCAACAAATAGATTGAAGTACTTCTCACCTGTGTATTTTTTTATTCCAATTGGTCCACATAAGTCAGTATGCACCAATTCCAAGACTTCTTTTATATTGTAAGTCTTGCTCTTGAAGCTAGTTTTCCCCATCTTCCCAATTTGACATTGTTTGCATATTACTAGTTTAGGTTTCTGCAGAATAGGAATACCTCTTACTCTTATGTTCTTACTTATGTTGATCAGGTTGTCAAAGTTCACATGATACAACCTTTTATGCCATAAACAACTTTCTTCTAATTGTGCAATAAAACATGAACTTTCATTGATATCAAGATAAAATAGATTACCTTTGTTTTTCTGCCAGTTCCAACTAGGTTTCCTCTACCATCCAGGAGCTTGGCCTTTCCATTCATGAATTCTACCTTGAAACCAATGTTATTTAGTTGTGCCACACTTAGTAGATCACACCTTAGTCCTTCAACCCAATAAGCATTATCACATTTGATTCCTTCAATAAGAGTAATACAACCTTTATATTTTACATAGAAGGGTTCATCATTCCCAAAACTAACACTCCCACCATCATAGTGTTCAAGATGTTAAAATTTGGTTTTATCACTAGTCATGTGGTGAGAACAATCACTATCAATTATCCAGGTGTCATTTTTACTAATATGAGAATATAGTGATGTCTTTTCATTGTCTTCACTATCTGACTCATCCTTAATAGCAATGTAAACCATTTCATATTCATCTTCATCACTATCAGAATCTTTAGCAATATAACAAGATTTCTTACCTTTGTCTGTGTAGCTTTTCTAGCTTTTGTAATCTTTCTTGCCTTTATACTTGTTGAACTTTTTCTCACCTTTATCTTCCTTGTTCGAACATTTAGCAGCAATGTGACCAACTTCATCACATGAAAATAAAATCAATGGTATTCTTCCTTTGTATTGTCCTTTTCCTTTGGCAGCTCTCCTTGCAAGTAATTCTTCAATGGTTTCTAGATCCTCATCATCAGAATCATCATCACTATCACTGTCAATCTGTTTTCCTTTCATCTTTCCAAGGTTTAATTTAGCTTTGAATGTTGACTCAAGATTGCTAGGATTAGGAGAATAATTGTCAAAGTTATCCAACTCAAAAGCTGATAATCTTCCAATCAATCCATCTAGAGTTATGTCATTACTGCATCTCATCTCTTGAATAGCTGAAAATCTACTTGCATAGAAAGGAAATAAAGTTCTTAATACCTTGCTGACTATTTTTTTGTCTTCAATTGTTCCACCAGCAGCTCTGATTGCACTAACACTTTTCTTGATTCTTTGACTGTATTTTGTAATGTTTTCTCCTTCTTTCATTTTCATCATATCAAATTGACCTCTAAGACTTTCTTCCTTGGCTCTATTTACATTTTCATCTCCTCCATAGATATCATGCATTTTGTTCCACATATCAAAGGTAGTAGGGCAGTCCTTGACTTCATCAAATTTGGAATAGCTGAGTGCAGAGGCTATATCAATCATCATTATGTTTTGTTGCTTCATTTCCAACATCTGATCCACAAACTTAGGTCTCGGTGTTTCCATATACTTGTGATCCATAAATTGCAAACCAGTATCTCCAATAGTAGATAGATGTAGCCTCATCATATCTTTCCATGCAGCGAAGTTGTCCTTGTTGAGCTTAGGGATCTCCCTTCTGTAAGACATCTCTGATATTTAGCTTAGGCCATTAAACCTTCCCTGTAAGCACTTGCAGCTCTGATACCAATTGTTGGAAATGAGTTGAGTAACTGAGAGGGGAGGGGTTAATCAATTACCACAAAAACAAATCCAAGTACCTTAGATGTCTTAAACAAATTTAACATTGTTTCTCGGTTAACATAGATATTTCACTGTCACTTGGTTAACATAGAAAATATTAAGATATTAAATGTGATTATATTTGGTAATTAATTGAAGAAACATAAACCATAAAGAAAATGAAATGTGCACATATAACACCAAGATTTAACGTGGAAACCCAATATGGGAAAAATCACCAATAGCAACTAGTCACTATTTTTCACTCTTCTGAAGTGAGCCCTATTAGGAGCCAACCCTGTTAAAGGATTCCTTGTGAGAGGTCTTCAAACACTTAAATGTAGAAATGTCACCTTGTTAGAGGATTTAAAAAAGACTGTTAAGTCTACTCTGATAAGAGATTTTGTTCACTGCTACAATTTTTAAAGAGTAACAATGGATTAACCTGTTTTGATGAGAACCTGTCTTTGCTGATTCAGATCTTTGTTCTGGGTTAAGTACTTGATCCTTACTGATCGGATATTCTTTTGCAGTCCTATGTATTATGTTCTCAATCATAATCTCATCTAATTTTTCCTTCACTCTTCATATCACACTTCAGATGTAATTCCACATCATCACTTCTATCTTCTTTTCAATTCAATCCAAATTTGACCTTACATATATATGTTAACCCTTGTCAAGTTGGTCTTGATATCCTTCCAAATAAATAATAAGACTCGTGTTTATCAGCTGCATATGAAAAATTATCCATAAAATATAATTTATTGTTAGTCGATTGACACTGACTATTTTGCCCGGTCAACACTGAAATCCTTCAATGCCCGACCAATACTATAATCCCCGAGTGAACTCAGTTAGAACTAAAAAAACACTTTGGTCATATTCAATGCCCAACTAAGCTTGGATAGGATTAGACATTTGTGTAAACATCACTATAGTTGTGTAAACATCAATGATAATACAATTGAATAATTGTCATCAAAAAGTTCAAGGATGCAAGTTTAATATTGGACAAACCCTATGTGTTTACAAGGGAATTGATTGAGGTTATTACTAGTTTGTGATGTATTAGATACCTTCTAGGGAAGAAGACAATGAAGTATAAGGAAGTGCAGGAGATTAATTGCATAGACAAAGACCCCTATGATCTATTGATAAATACCCTTGTTGATCTGGTTGTAAGGTATGTTGCATATGGAATTATAAATAAAATCTATTTCTGCAACCGTAAAGGTGCTATGTCTTCTATATTTGTATATTTGGTGCATAAGATAGTAAAGGAAAGTGTACATTTTGTTTTATGTATTTTTATATTGGATAATTTATTTGAAAATGTCAAAATGTCATTAGTATAAGGTTATGCCTTTAGGTTTGGATCTATGGTTATGTGTTTGGTATTCTTTTTCCTAAGATCATTATCAGGAAGAGAAAATATAGAATGGAGGTACGACAATCCTGTCAGAAAATAGATTTATAAATACTTGGATTATCTGGAAACTAAAATAGATTCTTGCAAAGTTTATTTCTTATCTCTATAGATGAATTTTTTCTCTGGTGTGGTTGTGTTTGGCATTGTGCCTATTGGTTATGATGAGGATGGCTTCTCCTCTGGTAGGAGAGGACTAGAGAATATAATTGGAGGTTCCCCTCTAGAACCTAAGAGAAGGAAGGAAAGTGCTAAAAGAAAAAAAAATCACTACCATATCAAAAGAAGAAGAGAAGGAAGAAGAGGAGAAGGAAAATGATGATGTACTCGATTTGAATCATGCTCTGTTGATTCAAATATGATTTATATGATGTTGGAAGAAGTAGAAACTGACAAGATTGGTGAAATCTGGTGTGTTTTCTTTTTAGATAGTGGGACTAAAATTAAAAATGTAATAATGGATCATTTACTTAGTAATGGTACTTCTTTTTCTAATGTTTCTAATGTATACCGGATGATCTGATAAAAATTGTTACAGGAAAGTTCTGAAGGATGTACGAGTTCAGGTATGTGATTGAGAGGAAATGTGCTAATGCAAAAAAAAAAATTATGTAAACATATTGGAGAGAGATGTCAAATATCTACCAGTATTGTCTCTGGTGGCATGCTCTTGTTGATAATTTCAGTAGTAAGATTGAAAGTATTGAGTCTGAACTGAATAATATTGATAAGAATTTTTATTTCATCAAAAATAAGGCTAGAAAAAGAGAATAAGAGTTGGTAATTTAAATATGAGTTTTCATATGTCCAAAGACAAAGGGAAGATTTGGTGAGGACTTTTTAGTTGGTGAAGGACATGGTTGAGGTCTGGTTAGAACATCTTTCCAGAATTATTTTTGATGTAGAGGATTATGAATGTGAGTACTGGTGTCTAGACTCATCATCATCATGTGAGTTTTTGGTTCAACATGATAGCTTGTGTGCTCGAGTGAGTTCTATTGTGGATGCTTGGAAGAGGAATCTTCTAATTATAAAAGAAATGTACAAGCTATTTTTTCTTGTAAAGACTACTATTTTAATCTGATTTGTTGTAATATATTATTTTTCTTTTTGCCATTATTGGAAAAAAGGGGGAGAAAATATAGAAGAAAAAATGAATTGAAAATAAAACTACTTAAATCAGGGGGATTTTTTAGTTTTTGGATGTTTTGGAGGTTTTTTTTTTGTTTTTGTTGTTTTTCCATCAATGCCAAAGGGGAGATTGTTGAGATGTTTTTTTTCACATTGTTGTCATTGGTTTCAAAACCTATGTACCATATGGTTATGCTCTGTGTGATGTATAAAATTGATCTATCCTATGCAGTATTGTATGGTTATCCTTGTTCTGGTAATGGTGTTATATCATTTTGCTACATCTATAGTATTCAACGGGTATATAATCATGAAGATTGGATGGTTATAATTGGCCATTGTGTTCAGAGTTATTTCTGGTTATCCGTGCTATCTAGACATTCAAGAAGTATGTCAGAATATTTGAGCATGTCAGTTGTATTCATTTTTGGGAAGATGCTACTCTTTTCTATCCATTAGTTTGTGCCCAAATTTGTGGTGCTCAAGACATGGTCTTGGTTGTGGTGTTCCCATCAGCCCTAGAATATATTTATCTTTCATTTTTTTGTTCTATGTAACGTTCTTATCTTATGTATGACCTATCATTGGGTCTCGTGGTAGAATGGTATATATTTCTCATGTGTGACCTATATTTTAGGTATGATGATAGAATGTTGATCTTTATTGTATATATAAAGATAATTATCTTGTATTCAATCCAAAATATTTTACTAGATTGGCATATGTTTATGGTTCAATGGATATGTGTTTATATAGAACACCTTTTTGGATTTGAAGTAATGTGTGTGTATATGCTAAAGGTAATATGATGCTACAAGTGTGGTTGTCGCTACACCATAATATCGACCTATTAATGTCAGATACAACCACTAGACTTATAGAATCCACATTAGGTGGTCATTCCCTTATCACGAATCCCGAGGAGGGTGCTGGCTATTTTTCCAATAGGGTCAGCACTAGTAGTCATAATAAGATAGAGCGGGAAAGGAAATAGTACTAAAGGAAAATGCTTGAAATTAAATAACATGAGTGCTAAACATGAATCAAAAACTAAATAGGATTGAAATTGATAATATAAACGTAGTTATTAGAAAACAAACAGGAAGTTACTTTGTTATTCCTTGTCTGTAGGAATAATCAAAGAACTGAGCTCTAGTATTTGCAGGAACAGTAAAAAAAATAGAGTTCTAATGGCTACAAGAATAGTCACAGAACCTACTTCTCACCATATCTTTCAGTTTCTTACTTAGAATGCAAATAATTTACCATGAAATCAATAACACAAAGTAAAACGATTTTGGATTTATAGATTATTTCACTCTCCAAACAATATTCTAAAATGACTTTGACCTAACATATAGGGGAACAGAGTCAAAAAATATAAGACACATCCAAATTTATGTTTAATTTCTCACAGAGACACAAGATTAAGATTACTGAATATTCCTAACATATATGTAATCCCACATAAAAAATATTATCATCATATTTATACCATACATACACTTCTTACATTTATCAATTAAAGCTTATTTAATCATTTCCTTGAAAGAAAGCATGAGAATGATAAACTCACATCTGCATGATAGAAGGATGAACAAGAAATGACTTTGTATTTTTTTCATATGATAATTGCAATACAACATAAAGAAAATTAGACTAATTATATGGATCTGTAAAATAGTGAATCCAATATACCATATTATACAACATGTTTCATAATATCAACCTAGAAAACCCTAAGACTTAACACTATTTCTATTATGATCTCTATAAATACAAAATTTGGGAACCTTCAACACATGATTATGAAATCCGTTATATAACTTGGGGGATGCAACAAGCTTCAGATCATTTTTTGGAATCGAATCAAAATAGAGATTCTATTCCTAACCTATCTTAGCAAAGAAAACAAGCTTGGAAGACATTCAAACTCTGATTCTTTGGAACATAAATCTCAACCTCTAGAACCCCAACAAAAAAATCAGTTGAACCAAATGGTAATGTGTCTCTTGCAAGTTGTAAGAAAAATCAAAAAGAAAACAACTAGAACAAAACGAGGGCATTAAAATTAGTCTATCATCTTCAATTTGGTTACCAGTTTCATTCCTAAAAATGTGGAACATCTATGGCATAACTGATCCTAGCAAGATGTCCATGTCAATAATTTATTAGTGGCCATGTCATCACACAATGAGATAAACAAAAAAAAGAAGCAAAAAGGAGAGGTTGAGCCTTTTAATTGAGTAACGTGTATTCTCTTTCCCTCAGTAAAATCACACCATCTATTTACTTATTTCTCTCTCAGCCACCTGAAATCTTTCAAACTATCCATATGTGAGATAGATTCTTCCCACTTGACATCTCTAATAGCATGGGAGTCTTTGATGAACTTGGTAAAACTAGTCTCAAACTTAATCATCATGTATCAATCATTGAACTCAGTGGTATCAATATCACTATCAATAAAAATCATGGTCCCCACACTTGGGAAAATGAGATCAAAATCAAATTTCCACCCCTCTACTTCTTTCATGTTCTTTCCTTTATTTGAAATGTGTGGAACCAGAGGATGGTCAAGGCCTACCAAGGATTGTAATTTAGTATTGATTAATTATTTCTTCCCCTTGAAGAATGGCAATAAAGAAACTACCAAATTTATCATTTATTTCGTGTCTTCAATAATAGGAGGCGGATCATCCACATATCTTTCTACAACATCCAATTGGCTCATATGAACTGACCTTTCTAACCACTCAACAAATGCTCCAAGTAGGAAATAAAATCATAACATAGCCTCTCATATTTAACTAAAGAAGAGTAGGAACCATGAAAAATATTAACCTTAGGCATGACCTTGTCAATCCTATGTTGAAGAACCTTCATGAGAACACTGACTCTCTTTTTCAATACTTCCTCTTCTAAAGATTCAATCCTACTAGCATAATCCTCTAACCTATTATGTATATATTGAGACACAACTGCCTCACGTGTAATTGGTTATTCATTTGTAGGATCTGTAGATAGGAGGATACGAAACCTTGAAACATATATCTCTAATGTTTCATTTAATCTTGCATTCTCAATGAGAAACTCCTCATACTTCTTAGACATGGCCACCAAGTCAGTATAGATCTCTTTATTCATATTATGTATGTCCTCTACAATTTCCTTTTTCATCATTGAAACATGGTTAAGCATGTATGCAATCTCCACAGAAGAAGTGTTCTGAACAGTCTTATTGATGACATCACCTCATCTATATTCACAAATACTTATCACATGGGGCTTGTGTCCAGTAGGGGCCAATGCAAAAATAACAAGTGTTTTTTATTTAGGGTTGAAAATAGACCCTCTGAAGAAATCACCATACTCATTCTTAGAGGAAAACATAGGGCCAGTATGATTTTTAATTTGATCAATAATAAATGTAGACTAAAAATTCAACCCTGGAAGTAATAACATACCACTATCTATGACATGTTTCCTCGCATCTTCAATAGTCAATTGTTCTGAATCAGGATCATATTATTGCAAAGTAGTAAGTGCAAATTTTTGTCAATCTAAGTTAGAAGCTTGTCCCTCTTGATCCATCAACCTCTTGACGTCTCTTCCTTTCAAGTTCATCAAGAAACTTTTGAGCTCCATAGTATGTATGAAATATTTATCCTCTAATAATTTCTGAGAAAAAATCTCCCTATCATCTATCAATTTTCCCAATGGTTGATCCTTATATAATTCCAAACCATCACCACACCCTTCACTAAGCTTCTTCCCGGGCCTCCTTGTTCTTTGATCAACTTCATGATCATCTCGATCATCCACATCATTATAGGTATGCTCCTCAATTTGAGGCCTAGTCCTTTCCCTTTTTTTTTTTTTGGGGGGGGGGGGGGGGTCCNGGGGGGGGGGGGGGGTTCCTCAGCAAAATAGGAAGAGTTAGAATCATCTTCTGAACTTGAAACTAAAATTTCTCTTTCTTGTTGTTGAGGTGGAAGAGATGGAATTTAAACCTTTAGAGCATCATATTTTTTCATCATCTCCTAAATTATTTGAAGAGAATGTAAATCAGGGTAAAATCCAGGGAAAACATTATTTACCTCAATAAGTCTTGTTTGGTACATCATCATATTCGTCTACTTTTTCCTATTTTCCTAAATATCCTTCTTAAAGTAAAAGTTTCTCACTACACCTTCATCGTCCAAAGGCTCATGAGGGGGAAGCTTCACCCAACTAATCATCTACATAAATTCCCCCCTGATATAACCCTCTACATCACAGAACCTGGGAGGAACAGTCTCCAACTTGAATTGCTTCAAGAATGTGTTGAGATCTTAAAATACCTTCTTACCAATGGAGAATTCTAAAACTTTAATCAATCCGGTCACCAAAGTACCCCTTCTCTTACCTTGAAAGTATTCCCTGTCAAATAGCAATAATTTCCAAAAAAAATCAATAAAAGAAACTCTGTTAAGTACAAATAATGGCAATATATGAGGAGGTTGAGGGAAACCATAAACTTTGAACACAGTGAAGTCATCAAAGAAAACAAATCACCCCAGTTGTGATTAAATGGCCCATCAGAAACCTCTTGAGTTTGCCTTATCAACTTTTTCCCCTGAAGACTTAGCCTATTTATGTCCTTCCCCAAAAGGTTCATGATGGGGGCAATAATCCAATTTTGAAAATATATAAAACTAGGGGTTGAGTGGATCATATCCCACACTCTTGTCCAATATTGCACATACATCCTCTATCTAGATGGGGAAACCTTCTCCAAGTACAAACTTTTATCTATATTATCCATATTGAAATATAAAATCAAATCACACAATAAAGAGTAATATTTGAAATCAATCACTATAGGGTTCTATTAGATAGAAACCAAGATTTCATGTAAGGAATCCACTAAGTATGCTACAAATTCATAGTCTATATTGACCTCTGGGTTTTGGAACCTTATCTTCCACATCAAGTCCAAAAACCTTGCAAAACCCTTGAATTGTGTAGATAAAATAATGCTATAAATATTTAAGGGGAAAAGGCTCTTCTACATCGTCAAGAATTGGGATATTCTTTCTATCAGGTCTCCTGGGCATCAACCTAGGCACTAAATTCTTCTAAAGACCCACTAAATTCTTCTAAATACCCATCGGTGGGCTGCATTATTCCTCTTTTCTCTCTCAAATTCAATTTTGGTACAATTAGCACCAGTGATCCCAAAAGCCTCAGTTAAACTCCTTCTGTCAATTGTCACTAGGTCTCTATGGTTTACTCTTCTAGTAACCTTGGCTATCAGGAAATATCTAAGGGCTAATTCCTTAAGGAAATCTACATAAATAAAGACATTCGACACTATTAACTTGACCAAATTCAAATCCCATAGATTTGACATTGGAGGGCCCTTAATTCTATTATTGAAAAAGTAATAAAACAAATCCCACATTGAGGAATGAATGATTGGATTCCTACACCTAAAACAATCACCCCTCTATTCATATTCATTTGTAGATAGAGGGTTGGTATTCTTGGGTGACAAGTCAACAAAATCTTTCCAATAAGCCCTAGTTTTCCCGTTTCTAGCAGAAGTAGACCCAGAAGTAGACATAGATACATTCTCTTGACTCATTTCTCCTAAATCCAATTTGACAATTAACAGGAACCAGAAAAAACCCCACTAAAAATCTTTCTCAAGAACAGAGAGAACAAAACTTACAAGTTCATGAAAATCAACCCCAATAGCATTAGACAGTCTGTAATTTTGTTTGTGTACCTCAAACTCTCGACTAAACAGCTCCAACCATGATTGTGCAAAATGAGAAACACGATCTCAAAATTTTCATTTCAATCTGAAAATTAACTCGGCCATCATTTAAAAATTAATGTTGCATGGTTCAGCTATCAACCTGACTATTTGTGCCATAATCCTTTATATATTTGAATCTTAGTCATCGATCTCCATCTTGGTCAATGAGCATGGTGATTCATACAACTTCAACTCATACACATCATCAACACACTATTACATCATCTCCATATGGTGACCACCCACTGGTCGTAGCCCATACAACTGCTCTTGCAACAACATTCCCTTCAATAATTTTCCAGACACGTGTCAAATCCTTGTGAAACTATGAGCTAATTGAGTAGCCCACATAAATTGTCATGATGTTATGACAAATCTAGCCTAGGTTGTCAATTTATCAATTCATTTTATCTCAAGCTTTCATCCATTTTCCTTAACTACAATTTAGGCATGTGAGGAGGCAAGGCCAGAGGTCTTCAACAAGTGTTAGTACTTCAATCAACCGCGGCATGCAACCATGCCATTTTTTTAAGTCACGAGGACACAACAACACTTTTATCACTACCCACAAACTGCCATGCAACCTCACAACCACTAGCTATCATATGCCTTAACCATCATGAGGATGCAACACAAAAACCTTGTAATATCCAGCCATCCAAGCGCAACCTTGTAACATATTTTGCTAAAAGAACTTAACCTCCAAGAGGGTGCGATAAACACTTTAAGAACAACTTAAATCATGTAAAAAAAACAAGGGGTAAGTTACCATCAATGAGGAAAAGAGAAAAGTGTTGGACTAGGATATAAGATATATGTGGGAAAATGGCATTAAATCAAAAGAATATCCTAACCATGAACATACTAGGAAAATTAAATATGATGGGCTGACAAATGGACACTTTAACATAGAACCTAAGTATGTGCCCACTTGTTCGATAGAAAAGCATGTAGGTGTCAATGTAGGTGCAAATATTAAAGAAAATACAAACATTACATAGTGCCTAATTGTTTTTCAAACTTTTCTTCTAGGCACAATGAACACCGTGAATAGTGACAACCCAATGAATAGCGCCTACGTTTCAAAAAAATTGAGGATAAATACATTAAAATAGTGGGTGGAAGCAAAAAAGGGAGCTAAGCATAGGGATTTGTTGTAGTGTATGCTTCATTTTCTTTTTCATATTATACAAATTAGCTTCATCAAATCTAGGTACAATCTTGATAATATCATTATTGTTTGGGGAGGAATAAAATGGAGAAGAGATTATCAACATCAAGTTATTTTCATTAATATTGAATATTTCAAAGCCTACAATTACATTGAGTGAAATTTAATCCTTTCTATGCTCCAAGCTTTAGGATTTAGCACTCAATTCATGTAGTCCATGAAAATACTTATTGTTGATTCTTTTAATTAGATTACAATCAACATAAATTAGTCTAAGAATTATAATATTTTTATATCAATCCACCAATATTGCTTCTTAAATTTATAATGTTTGTATATGATTATTGCAGAAGACTTTGTAAATCTTATAGAGATTTTATTTGTTAGAACTTAGTTAGAGGTATAATTTTTCCTAACTCTATAAACTAGCTAATTAATGACAATGTTTTTAGTGACTCCTTTCTCACTCTCTTCGAAGATGAAATAAAATCACTATATGTTACAAACTATTCTTCTTAGCTAAGTCTAATTAATTCAATTTATATGGAAGGAAGTCGATTGACAATGGGAAAGTGTTCAAATTTATAGGTTCTTTTTTAGAGGCTTTTACTTATTTTTATTAGCAAGCTATTATTTCAAGAGTTGATAATTATTGGAATGTGATTTTTATTATTGTTTTTTTCATTAATGGTTTTCATTGATGTCAACATATTTTGGTTGATCGGTTATTGCTCTCTTTGGCTTTGGTGATCTAGAATTAGTATGATTTGGATGATGTTCTATCTTTGGTCATAATTGTCCTTGTCCCATTCATGTTGTAACATACTGAGATAATTTCTTTTGGGTTTAGACCTATCTAGACATCAGTTATTGTGGTTCGAAAACATAATATGCAGTGTAACATGTAGATCTTATTCTTTGGATTTGGATAGTGTGATGAGTGGATAACGTGTTGCATTGAGTGAGGAAACTTTGGTGTGGTCCATGTTTCATTCCTTCTACTGCAGGAATGTTGTGTGGAGAACTATTTCAATTTATATGGCTGACTTTGCAAATTGTTAATTAATATCATTCTTGGCCAACATGGATGACTATAGAAGCAAGGAATGGTATATGTAGAGGATGATTTATGTTCGATGAAGAGAGATGTGCGAGTGATGTGAACTTGAAGAGAATATGTTCAAACATCATTGTATGTGAAACTATATGCAACTAGTCATAATATATTGTTGTATTATTTAGTATTACAATTGATGTGAAATATTTCAGTGGTGGAATTCTTTCTCATTATTTCTTATTTTGGCAGCTAGTTGAGTTTCAATTGTGATAGTTGGTTTATGTATTTAGGGTAGTTATCTCGACTAGTAGTGAGCCTACTTGCAATGAATATCTTGGCATTGAGCCTTCATTTTAAAAAGAAAATCACTAACTAGTGTCACCTTAACCAATATTCTTATTAATAAGAATTAGTTTCTTTATGTTTTTCCCATCTTGGGTTTCCACGTAAATATGATGTTCATTGTGTTTGGTGTTCCTTTGTGCTTTCAATTTTATATATGTTATGTTGAATTAAGGTTGCTCCACATTGATTAATTTAATGAATATTATTTTATGATAACTGATTTACCCCTCCCTCTCAGTTATTTGGACTGTTCTACAATTATTATCAGAGATTTAGTTTCTTGGAGAAGAGCTTAACCACTTGAGGTTGATTCGATGGCACACAAATTGTCAATTCCTATGTTTCATGGATCTGACTATAGTTTCTATAAAATACAAATGTGTGGTTACCTGAATTTCCTAAGCTATACTAATTGGAAAGTTGTTGAGACAAAATATGTTGCACCGACGAATGGTCCTACTACTGCATATCAGATTTTGGCTCATGAAGAAAATGAAAGAGTGAAGTATGTTATCTTTAGTACTTTATCAAAAATTTAGGTGACAAAAGTTATTTCATTGAATACTACTTATGAAGTTTGGAAAAAAATGAAAGAGATGTATGAAGGAAATGATAGATTTAAATTGTCAAAGAAGTTAACTGTTAAGCGTAGACATAAAAATTTGAGAATGGAAGAAAGTGAAGACATTGCAAGCTATAAACGAATTGACAATGTTGTGAATGAACTGAAAAATCAAGGAGGTACTCTGAAAAATGAATACATTATGGAGAATATTTTGATGACCTTATCGGATAGTTATAGCGACAAGATCTCTACAATTGAAGAAGACAATGATATGAAGAAGTTTACCAAAGAAAAACTATTTGGCACTTTGTACACTTTTAAGATGAGAAAAAAATGGAAAAGAGAAAACTAAAAATGCCTTTAAAGCTACAAAAATAAAGGATGATATGGACAGTGAAATTTATGATGAGCTAGAAGAAAATTTCACAAGGAAGCTAAAGAAAGGTACTAAAAAATATAAAGGTGTGTTATATGTTAAATGTTTTAGATGTGCAAAGATTGGTCATATAGAAACTAGGTGTCCAGAAAAGGGAACAAAATAGAAGTTTAAAAGATTCAATATAAAATCCTACTACATTAATGAAAATTCTAGTATATCAGATGATGAATCGGATCAAGAAGATTGCATGTTTTTGGTTGAAAAAGAAGAACCTACATTTGATATTTCTAACATTTATTTAGAATCTAATGGTTTCACTAAGAATGCATTGTATGTTAGAAGAAGTTAATATAAGTGGCTGATTGATAATGGATGTTTAAATCATATGAATGATGATAAAATTAAGTTTGTCAAAATTGAAAATTATGATAGTGGTCCTGTTAGATTTGGTGATGATAAAATGACATAGATTATTGGAATTGGTTCTATTACATTTGATGGAAAACATAAAACTAACAATGTTTACAATGTGAAGGGTTTGCATCACAATTTGTGAGTGTTGGACCGATGAATGACAATGGTTATGATGTTGTATTTCAGGAGATGGTTGTGTGATTCACAAGAAGTCTTAAACAATTATTGCATCTGGAAGAAGGATAGGTGGAAACATGTATCAAGTAGAAAGTGTGAAGAGATGGTTAATATCATAGTCCGATGGTAATCGGCTCTCACACCAGAGGATGTGTCACACTAACTTAACAATTTGGTAAGGATAAGTTTAAATAGTGTAGTTAGAGATTTATCAAGGCTAAACACACCATATTGTATTATCTGCAAAGGATGTCAAGAAGTAAAATAGACAAGAGAATCATTCAAAGGAAAAGAACATTCATCTATTGATTTGTTGGATCTTATACACACTGACCTATGTGGTCCAACCACAACAAAAAGTTTATAAGGTGAGAGATATTTAATGCTTTTAATTGATGATTATTCAAGATTAACTTGGGTTGCATTCTTAAGAGGAAAATCAAAAGCAGAAGAAAAATTCAAGATTTTCAAAGAAAGAGTTGAGAATGAAGTCGGTAAAAAAATTAATTTTTTGAGGTTTGATAGAGGAGTAGAGTTTACTTCTAATGAATTAACAATTTCTATGAGAAACATGGCATCAAAAGACAATTAGCTTCCCCAAGGACACCATAATAGAATGGTGTGGTAGAAAGAATGAATCAAATAGTTCAAGAAGAAGCCATAACAATGATCAAAGAAGCAGGTATATCAAAGGTCTACTGGAGAGAATATATACACATAGCAGTATATAATATTAATAGGGTACTTTCCAAAAGGAAGGATGGAAAGACATCATATGAGATATGGCATGGAAGAGCTTTGACAATAAATTATTTTAAATTTTTTGGAAGTAAGTGCTACATTCAAAGAGATGAAGATAGTCTTGGAAAGTTTGGCAGTAGAGCTAATGAAGTTATATTTCTAGGTTATTCTATAAGGAGCAAAGTGTACCGGTGTTACAATAAGAGACTGAACAAGATATTTGAAAGTGTGAATGTGAAAGTTGATGAAGATATCCAAAGAACTCCTGACAAACATATTGAATATGAATCTCAGTCAGAGGACAAAGGAAAAGAAGACAAGAAAGAAGAAGAAGAAGAAGAAGAAGAAGAAGAAGAAGAAGAAGAAGAAGAAGAAGAAGAAGAAGAAGAAGAAGAGACAATGCAGGCTCTGACATCTACAATTAATACCCCAAGGTATGTACAGAGAAATCATTTAAAAAATTAGATTATTAGAAATAAGAATAAAGGCATAATCACAAGAATGCAACTAAAAAACAAGTATTATTGTCTTTAATATTAGAAATTGAACCTAAGACTGTAGAAGAAGCATGTAATGATCAAATTTGGGTAAATACAACAGAAGAAGAGCTTGATCAGATAGAGAAGAATCAGGCCTGGGAACTTGTGCCCAAACCAACAGAAAACAAAATGTGATTGAAATGAAGTTGGTGTTCAAAACAAAGCTGGATGAAAATGGAAAAGTGATAAGGAACAAGGAAATAATGTTTTGCAAGGGTTACGCTCATACCAAAGGTATTAATTATGAAGAAACGTATGCCCATGTTATCGGGATGCAAGCAATCATGATATTTTTAGCTTTTACATCTTTCAAAGATTTCAAAGTTTATCAGATGGATGTAAAGTCAACATTTTGAATGGAGAACTAAAGGAAGAGGTCTACATTGAACAACCAGAAGGATTCAAGTCAGAGAGTGATCTAGATGCAATTTGCAGGTTGAAGAAAGAATTGTACGGAATGAAGTGGGCACCTAGAGCCTGGTATGTAAGGTTAGACATGTATATGTTTGGATAAAAATTTCAAAAGGGATATGCTGACAGCAAGTTATACTAAAAATTTTATTCCGATCAAGTGTTGATTGTTATAGTGTATGTTGATGACATAATATTTAGAGGTAATGATGATATGTGAAGAAGATTGGTAGAGGAGATGGAATAAGAATTTGAAATGTCTATCATTGGTGAGTTAAATTTCTTTCTCAAATTACAAGTAAATCATAATAGAAAAGGAATTTTCATTTCTCAGTCCAAGTATATCAAAAAAATGTTGAAGAAGTTTGGGTTGGATAATTCTAAACTGGTTTGTACACCTATTGTTACTAGATGCAAGTTAACAAAAGATGATGATTTTCTCAAAGATGATTCAAGTAAGTATAGATCAATGATTGGAAGTTTTATGTATTTGACTTCTAATAGAGTGGATATTATGTATGTTATTTGTTTAGTGATCAGATCTCAACAAGAACCAAAGGAATCACATGCTGCAGTAAAAAAGAACTTGAAATATTTGAAAGGAATAGAAGAATTTTGATTATGGTATCCTAAGGATTCACATTTTACTTTGACAACCTATACTGATGCAGATTGGGCTATTTGTGTTGATAATCAAGGAAGTAAAAGTGTTGGAGCTTATTTTCTTGGCTCCTGGATAGTTGTGTGGTTGAGTAAGAAACATGATTCACTATCATTATCTACTACTGAAGCTAAATACATTACAACATCTTTATTTTTCACTCAGGTACTTTGGATGAAATAGACATTGAAAGATATTAGCGTAATATTTGATGAACCAATCTCAATTATGTGTGATAATACTAGTGCCATAAACATTTATAAAAATATGGTACAGTATTCCAGAACAAAAGATATATACATTAGATATCACTTCTTGAGGGAGAAATTTTTGGACAGTTAAGTATGACTTGAATATGTACCTACAAAAGAGAAAATTGCAGATATTTTCACAAAACCATTGTGCAAGGATAATTTTGAACATCTCAAGAAGAAGTTAGGGGTTCGACCCCTTCCTAGTTAGAACTAAAGTGCACTAGGGTTTGCATTGGTCTAGGGTGTTATATGCATATTCTTTTCTAGATCAATGTTTGGTGGCTTCCTCTTAGGGGGAATGGAGTAAGTTTTTTATGGGAAGTTTTGTTCTTTGTCATTGTTGTCAAAGGAGGAGAAGAAAAGAAGATTTAATGTTGACACTTCTTTATTTTCTTTGTCCTTGATGAATTTTTCCATCAATGAAAAAGGGGGAGATTGTTGGAATGTGATTTTGATTAATTATTGTTGTTATTAATGGTTTTCATTGATGTCAATATATTCTGGTTGATTGGTTTTGGTTCTATAAATGGATTTGGTGATCTAGAATTAGTGTTCTCTTGACGATGTGCTACAATTCTCTATCTTTGGTCATGATTGTCTCGGTCCCATTCATGTTGTAACGTAGTTGTAACACCCCAAAATTGGCACCTTATAAATCCAATCAATTTTGGTGCATTTTCTCATCTTCGAAGTCCTATTGTACTAGGCAAATTCTTCTCCTTATTGACTTTAATTGATTGAGTTTCAAATGCAGAAAACCCAAATTTGCATAAATCTGACATTACATTTAATTCCTAAATTCTCAGAGTTTATTAGCTAAAAAACCCCTATGATTAATTGATTTAATCCTAAAGTCTTAAGTGCT
>MU225779.1:211565-228996 GCA_018584345.1 Thuja plicata
TGGAGGAAGGGTGTCGGGAGGGAATGGGTGGAGGGAAGGAGCCACAGGGTTGAGAAGTGGTGGGAAGGCAGGAAGAGGGATGTGGCTGTAGGGTTGAGAAGTGGTGGGAAGGTGGGAAGAGGGAAGTGGGTGGCGGACAGAGAAGTGGTGGGTGAGGGTGAGCGGAGGCTGTGGGCGGAGGGAGAAGGAGAAGTGAGGAGGTGGCGGGAGAAGGAGAAGCGTCGTGAAGAGGGTAGTTTGGATGCAGTGGTGGATGGGAAATAGTTTAGTCCCACATGAGTAGCATGGGGGGAATTTAAACTGTTTAAATATGGAAACGCACAAACCTCATTGTGAATTGAGAGTTAGGTGTGGGCTTAGGTGTGCGCTTGGGGGCAGGATTTCTGTCTGAAATGTAAGCATTGGTGACATACTTGACATGACAATGAAAGTCAAGATAATATTAGAATTAAAAACCAAACCCAAAAGTTTTTGAAATTTTGTTTTTTTTTTGCCCTCGATATGTGTGCATAGGACCGTATGACCTGTGTATGCAAAATTTTTTTTGCACAGAATCAATTTTGAGCAAGCATAGGCGTATTTACAGTCATTTTTAACCAAAACGTCATTCCAAATGCAATGGCGGAGTCAGATTCGACTCAAAGTGAATGGAAAAATGACAGAAAACAAAATTGATAGCAATGTGAAGTATGAGGCTAGAAATTGATTTTCTGCCCCTCGATTGGCGCCAAAATGTTATATGCTGAATGTGGACCTCTGAATTTGGCACAAACACAACATAGTCATTATACAATCGTTCAATTCATAAAAATGAACATGAATTGTTCATCTTGCAAACTCGATTGAAGTGACTTGCTGCCTCCTAATCAGTTGGGGATGTTGAGTTTACCCTTAGAACGAGAGCCAACAACCATGAGACCAAACTAAGATGGAGGATTTGAAAGCATTATCAAAGATGAAATACCATGTATTCTATATGAGATGCAATTACAATCTAAGAATGAAAGTGCATTTGAATCTAAGAAGCTTGAAAGAAATGATAGAATTAAGCTATTTGAGATATAAGCAAACTACATTAAGATGAAAAATCCATTAAACAACATGAAATTACACTAAATGCAATTAAAAGGTTGAAAGCATGAAAGAATTAAAACTCAGTCAATTAAAGTCAATAAGGAGAAGAATTTTCCTAGTACAATAGGACTTCGAAGATGAGAAAATGCACCAAAATTGATTGGATTTATAAGGTGCCAATTTTGGGGTGTTACAGTAGTGAGATACTTTCTTTTGGGTCCATACCTATTTGGACATCATTGATTATGGTTCAACAACATAATATGCAATGTATCATGTGTAGGATTTGAGACAGACAAATCCACAGTTCGCCAAGAACACCTGCATGCAAATGACCTGTTACAAGAAGGAAGCCAAAGAGACAAAAATGTAGAGCTTGGAAAATCTCAAGCGATGTGAGAAAATTGTATTCCAAGATAATGAAAAAATAATTACAAAGTTCAACCTATAAGGTGAACAAAACCGTAAAAAGGAAAAATCTAGGTTGCACATAATAATTAATATAAATATTAATTATAATGCACCTAAGAGATAGCTTAACTAAACAGAGTAATAAATAACTTAATTAGTTAAATCAATGTGATCTAATTAATAAGTGGAGAAATATAATTACTCTAACACCCCCCTTTAAGTGAAGCTCAGGAGGTAAGCTAACCTAGCACAGCTATGAAAGAAGGAAAATGGGTCCCGGCAACAAGGCCTGATCAGGTACCCAATACAAGGAAATATTTGTAAACCGGAGACAAAGGAGAAAACCTGGTGGGAAAAACCCCTCTCCAAAAAGAGATAGAACAAACATGCTAAAAAAAACATGAAGGAAGGAATGCCTCAAGAAGAACCCCCAAGGACAAATTTTGTCACCCTAAGCATAGAACACAACTGAAGATAGCACGGAGATGCAAAAGGTTTAGTGAAGATATCAACAACCTGTGCATCAGTGGGAATGTACTTCAAAGTGAGAATACCATCTTGAATCTATTGATGGATGAAATGCATATGAAGCTCAATGTGTTTAGTGCGCTAATGCTCCACTAGGTTGTGGGAAATGTGAAAAGCACTCTGATTATCGCACCACAGAACAATGGGACGATCAGGGGGAAAACCAAACTTAGTCATCAACTGCTGAAGCCATAAAATATTTGGAATAGCATGCACTGTAGCTCTGTACTTAGCCTCTATAGATGAAAGTGTGCGAACATTTTGCTTCTTGCACGACCATGTGATAGGACCAGAGCCAAGACAAAAGACAAATCTAGAAGTAGACTTTCGATCATCAACATCTCTAGCCCAATATGAGTCAGTGAAGCCAATAATGTGAGGAGCCTCTGATGTGTAATGAATGCCATACAAAATAGTGCCCTCAATGTATCTCAAAATGTACTTGGAATATTTAAAGTGAATCTCATGAGGCTCATGTGAAAAATAAGAGACAAGACCAACTGCAAAGGAAAGATTAGGACGAGTGTGTGTCAGGTACAACAAACTGCCAACCAACTGTCGATACAATGTAGGATCCACTAAAGGCAAAGTTCAAGAGGTAGAAAAGGTAACACCCAACTGAAAAGGTGTGGGAGAAGGCTTGCAAGAAAGCATATCAAAGCACCAAATCATGTCAAGAGCATACTTCTGCTGGTAAATGAAGATCCCAATAGAGGACTGAACAATCTACAAACTAAGAAAGTAGTGTAATGGACCAAGATCAGTCATCTCAAACAGCTCCATCAATGCACACTAAACATCCTGAATCATAGAAGATGAGCTACCATTGATGAGAATATCATCAACATATAGCACAAGGATCAAAACCTCATCCTCAAGATGTTGAATGTAGACTGTAGGATCAGAATGGTAGTAGAAAGGAGTCCATCTTCTCAAACCAAGCCCGAGGGGCCTGTTTGAGACCATACAAAGAAAACCAAAGTTTGCAAACTAAGGAGGAATCATGCACAAATCCCTGAGGCTGCTCCATGTAAATCTCCTTAGTAAGGTCACCATGCAAGAATGAACTCTTCACATCCATCTAAAAAATGGGCCATCCCTGAGAAGCTGCGAGGGATAAGACAAGGAAAATAGAGTTCATCTTGGCGACATGGGTAAATGTCTTAGTGTAATCAATACCCTCAACCTGTGAAAAACCCTTCGCAATAAGACATGCCTTGTACTTATCAATAGAACCATCAGTAGAAAACTTAGTATGATACAACCACTTGCATTGCATGAACTTTCTCCCCTTAAGAAGAGAACAAAGATCCCAAGTATGATTCTTCATCAAAGAAGAATACTCCTCCTCCATAGCACTATCCCACTCAAGATGTCATGTCACTGCTGAAAATGTCTAGGGATCACCACAAATAGCATGACTTAGAAGGCTAGAACCCGCAATATGAGACTGGGTGTGACAGGAAGATGAAGGGTCACTAGCTAGAGATCCTGCAGCCTCAACTGTAACATGAGCCCATCTAGGCATCTATGGATGATCTTGGGGTGGAGATAAATGGGGATCACCAAGATCATTATCCTCATCATCCTAAAAATAATCTGGAAGGGGTGAGGGAGTAGTGGTAAGTGAAGTAGACTCTAGAAGTAGGGTATCTATTGTAGGAAGGCACTCATCAAACTAGACATCCCATCAAAATAGGACTTCTCTAGAATTAGGATCAAACAACCTATATGCCTTAACATCCTCGTAGTAGCCAACAAAAATGAGGTGTCGAATCTTCCACTCCATTTCTCTCCTCTGAGAATCAGGTACAAATGCCCATGCTTGACTACCGAAAACTCAGAATGAAGATACATTAGGCTTGACATGAGACTAAGCCTCCTCAGGAGTCATATGTCAAACTGCCTTGTGAGACATTTGATTCTGAATATAGTTGGCACAATTGGTTGCCTCTGCCCAAAAATATGAATTCATGGACCTGGACTGAATCATACAATTAGCCATCTCCTGAAGTGTCCTATTCTCTCTCTACCACACCATTCTGCTAAGGGGTGTAGGGAACTGAAAAATGATGTTGAAGGCCATGTTTAGAGAAAAAATCCCTAAAAGCTTGGTTCACATACTCCCCCCATTATCTGTGTGTATCCACCAAATAGAAAGACCAGATTGCTTCTCCACAAATATCTTAAAGACACAAAATGAATCAAAGACATCAGACTTGTACTTTAGAAAGTACACCCATGTGCACCTGGAGAAGTCATCAATGAAAGTAATCACATATCTGGCACCAGAAAAAGGAGTAGGAAATGACTTGAGGTCACTATGAATCAACTCTAGTGGTGCCAAAGCATGAGTAGCTCATCCCTGAGGAAAATGATCCCTATGTTGTTTGCCAAGAACACAACCCTGACAAACACCATCAGTACAAGAAATTTGAGGAAGCCCAAGAACAAGTGCCTATGTGCTCATCTACTGAAGATATCTGTAATTGACAAGGCCCAAATGCTCATGCCAAAGTCTTCTCATTGAATCTGTATGTGCTATAAGACAGGAACCTGTACCATCAGAAGGCTCAAATCCATCAAATCTGTATACGCGGGATGCAGATTCAACACTCCCAGTAGCCACAATTAAATCAGAATCATGTAAGTCTCAAATAACCACATCATGTGGTGAGAACTCAACTATCTTACCAGACCCAGAGTGGAAAATCTGATAGATAGAAAATAGGTTCGTTGAGATGTTAGGGACCAAAAGAACATCCTGAAGAGAACCCCCAGCTAATGCAATAGAACTAGAACCCAAAATTAAAAGATGTGATGAGTTCCCAACAACAGTCTATGAAGTAGCACAAGGAGAAAGAGAGATGACCAACTACTGAGTGTGAGTCATGTGGTGAGAGGCACCGGAATCCAAAATCCAAGTAGGCCTAGAAGTCATTGCTCGTGTAGTAAGAGCATGACCTTTCCCTATAGGGGAGGATGTGGACTGAGGAGAAAAATGTGATGCTCTTGCATGGATTCCTCTAAAGCCTCCAAACGTTTCCAACACCTAGAAACGGGATGTCCATCCTTGCCACAAAAACTACAGGTTTCAACTAATTTCTTCTTAGTCCTGGAGGTAGACTCGACAAACTTCAAAGAAGATTTACCCTTTGAAGGGTTAGCAGGAGGTTTTGAATTAGTTTTCTATGCAGGTTTGGAGGAATACTCACTGCCTAATGAATCTTTCTTTGGTTTGGCTTTCTATTTTGATTTCCCCTATGAAGACTGAGCAACCAATGCTTGGCTTGAATAACTAGTAGCATCCATCTATTGGATCTTTGCCTATTCTCATGTCAACTGATTATAGAATATCTCAAAGGAAGGCATGGTGTGTTTAGCACCCAAAGCATCCATGGTGGAGTAGAAATTGGAAGAAAAGATCTAATATTGTCCTCTCAACTTTGAGAGTATCAGGAAGATACACTCATCATCTGTCTTGTTCCTCCCACATCCCTGTAAAACTGAACGCAGATATTTGAACTTCATCAAGAAGTCCTCCATAGTGGGAAATTTGGTAGGAGTCAAAGTGGTCAACTCTGAATCAAGCTATAGTGCTCAAAACACATTCACTGTGAAAAACAAATGTGCAAACTTTCCCCAAATAGCCCGAGGAGTGGTCAAACCATACAGGTGAAACAGGAGACTGTCAAAAATGTTCAATGCAATCAAGCCCATGGCTTCATCCATTTTGTTTTTGTGTTGAAGAACCTCAAAAGGGCATTGTAGAATAGGTTGGTTCTCATCCAGGCATGACCATAAGCCACGTGATATAAGCAGCCTAGTCATGTGTGCTTTCTAGGTGTGATAGTTATGTTGTGTCAGCCAAGCCACAGAGGGGTCCGACATTGAGAGAAGAAGACAGAACAAGAAGGGTCTTTTCTGAATTAAATTATAGAAAGTAAAGTGTACCCCCCCATAATGTATAATTCTATCCCTCATACACCAAATAAATAACTAGAGAAAGCACGAAAAAACAAGGAGAAAACCTAAATGCTAGATGTAGAGATGGAGGAAACTGAAGCCTCTACTTTGACACCAAAAATAGGAACTCAAATGCCTGAATCAAAAAATGAAAATAACATCCTAGTCTATGGCTCAGAAAGAGATTTCTGGTGATATTTCATTTTTTGCAAAATGATATCGTATGCAAAATTTACGGCCAAAAGACTGACAGGAGGTCAAAAAGTGAAGCTCATTGGAAAAACACAATGATGGCAAAAAAATTGACGGTCAAATGACCGTCGCACCTACTGGGAAAAAAATTGATGGCCGTTTGTACGTCAATAGGTTGTCATGTCAAAAAAAATTGCAGTAGCCAAAAAATTTGAAAAAGTCACCGGGAAACCCAGAGGGCCAGAAAGTGACGTCACTTTCTGGCGGGTGACATCATCGGCAGGGCTGCTAGTGGTGGCCGGGTGGAGGTGGCTCCCCAGTGGCTCGTGGGTGGTGGTCGGGTGGCACTACAGCTGTGGTGGCGCTATGGTGGTATGCGGGCTGAGAGCGATGCGGGGGTGGCGCACTAGTGGTATGGCCGGTAGTGCCCAAAAATAAGTGTTTGAGCACATTTTTTGAGGTTTTTTTTTCTCAAAATGCATTTCGTACAACCTAGGAGGGAGAAGATTTTTCCCAGAGGTCACAGTGGCAATAAATGGTGAACTTTATATGAAAAATGAGTTCCTAGGCCTTCTAAGCGCAATGGTGGCATCTATTTTTGCTCAAAGTGCTCAAGATAAAAGCACCTCCTCCAGATTGAAGAAGAAACCCAAGAGAGGCTATGGTTTTTGTCTTCAAATCACGGCTTCAATACCTCCAAACCAGGCAGTAGCAGGGATGCTCTGATACCATGTAGGATTTGAGATAGACAAATCCATAGTTTTCCAAGAACACCTGCATGCAAATGACCTGTTACAGGAAGGAAGCCAAAGAGACAAAAAAGCAGAGCTTGGAAAATCTCAAGCGGTGTGAGAAAATTGTATTCCAAGATAATGAACAAATAATTACAAAGTTCTGCCTATAAGGTGAACGAAACCCTAAAAAGGAAAAAGCTATGTTGTGCATAATAATTAATATAAATATTAATTATAATGCACCTAAGAGATAGCTTAAGTAAACAGAGTAATAAATAACTTAATTAATTAAATCAATGTGATCTAATTAATAAGTGGAGAAATATAATTACTTTAACATCGTGTAGATAAAAATTTTTAGCTTTAGATAGTGTGATGAGTGGATAGCATGTTGCATTGAGCGAGGAGATTTTGATGTGGTCCACATTTCATTCCTTCCACAATGGGAATGTCGTGTGGTGACGTATTTCAAATTATATGGGCGACTTTGTAGATTGTTAATTAATAATGTGCTTTATAAACATCAATGAATATGGAAGCATGGAATGTTATATGTAGAGGATGATTTTTATTCAACAAAAAGAGATGTGCAAGCAATGCAAACTTGAAGAGAAGATATTTAAACATCATTTTATGTGAGAATGTATATAATTGGTGATGGCATATTGTTGTATTATTTAGTATTGCAATTGATGTGAAATATTTGAGTGGTAAAGTTCTTTCTCATTATTTATTATTTCGACAGTTAGCCAAGTTTGAGTTGTGATAGATGGTTTATGTATTTAGGATAATTAGTCCAACTGGAAATGAGCCTACCTGCAATGAGCATCTTGGTAGTGAGCCTTCAATCTAAAAATCACTTTAACCGGAGTCACCTTAACCGATGTCCTTATTTGTGAGAATTAGTCTCTTCGTGGTTTCCCATCTTGGGATTTCCATGTAAATTTGGTTCTCATTGTGCTTAGTGTTCCTTTACGCTTTCAAGTTTATATCTGTTATGTTGAATTAAGGTTGCACTAGATTGATAAAGTTAATGAAAATTATTTTATTATAACTGATTCATCCCCCCTCTCAGTTATTCACACTGCTCTACAATAACAATAGCATATTGGTGTAGACCTTATGGCAAGACATGGTGTCAATTAGTGCCAAAATACTTAGTCATTTATATGATTACAGTGTTGACCAAGCTAAGTAGTTGCAGTGTTGACCGAGCATTTAACGGTATCACCTGAGTCACCAGTGTTACCAGAGTTGCATACCATCTCTGAGTGATCAATATGACCTGAGCACCCAGTGTTAACTGAGTGCCAGAGTTGCCAATTCACTGTGTCTCCCAAGTATCAGTATATCACCCGAGTGGATTACTGGACCCGAGTATCAGCATTGGGACAACTTAGTACATATTGTTTGATACTATTATGATAGTATCTGACTTGCAGAGGCAATTGATTTGGATAAGGTATATATGTAAGACACTTTGTTTATCCAAAAAAATGTAGTAGAGTATGGATATGAATTTGAATATGAAGAGGCAGATTGATAAGAAGGTTACAATAGTATAAAGGAACAACAAAGACTCATCTATCACATTTAGGTGATCAGTATTACTTTAAAGGATCTTATTCAACAAATCAGAGTTTTATAGCAGATCATTCATTGGTTCATCCTAATAGGTGTATCAGTCAAATCCTTTAACTAGGTGGACCTAACAGTCCTTATCAAATCTCCTAACAGAGTGCATACTTAACTGTATTGTATAAATCCTTTCACAAGGTGGACCTAATAGTCCTTATTTCTCCTAACAGGGAAGACCATCAGAAGTGGTCAATTGTAAGCCTTAACTAGCCAAATTTATTACTGCAGTACTAAATCTTGTGGGTACCATCCCCTCCCCATTTTTACTTTCTATTTGGAAGGTTTTTGGGTAACCAAACATTGTGTCAAGTGTTATGAATGGTTATTACTTTTCTATTCCATACATGCAATTATATTAGTCAATCTAATAAAGGATAAAAAGAGGACAAGTTTTATTGGTTCCTGATTCACCCCCCCCCCCCTCTCATTCACATACCCTANAGAGGACAAGTTTTATTGGTTCCTGATTCCCCCCCCCCCCCCTCTCATTCACATACCCTACAATATATTTCCAAAAATTGGTATCAAAGAAAAGGTTCTCTTATCATAAGTCTAACGGCTTGAGAAAAGATCAGAGATGCTGGAAATATACAGACTGGAGAAAGCCATTGAAAATGAAAAGATAGATCTACAAGTGGTCATGGATCAAATCAAAAAACTCAAAGAGCAACTCTCTCATTCCTTGAAAAAGAAGAAAAGAATTAGTAGTGAAAATGAATGAAAAAGGTTACATAGAAGAAAGAATTGAATATTTATGCAAAGAAAGAAGTTCTGAAGAAGCTGATGTAGCCATTGAAGACCTACTTGCAAAGAATCTCAATTTACATGAAGAAGTCAGAAAGTTGAAGAGAGAACAAGAAATTCATTCAGTCAGAATATGTGAAGTCATGGAACAAAAGAACCAAGCAGAAAATGACAGAGAAATGGCACAAAAAGACAAAATATTGCTAAGTACAATATTATAGGAAAAATAAAAATAAATCCATCATTTGTCACTTCAGCAAGAGATATGATAAAGCAACTCAATAGTGCAAATCAAGAAGTTATCAATCTGAGGACTGAAAATGAAAGACTGCAAAATGATCTCAAAACTAAAAAGAAAACCAATGAAAGTATGATGAATTCACAAGAAAGCATGGATTAGTTGATAGAGAAAACTAAATTCACACTTTATGGACAAACTAAATTAGGTTATACTGAACAAGGTGAATCGTCACAACAAGGAGCTCAAAAGAACAATAAACCTACTTGTAATCATTGTGGTAAGTTAGGGCATACATCAAATAAGTGTTGGAGCAATGGGAATTCAGAGTTTAATGGAAAATTCTATAGGTGCAACAATTATGGACATAGGGCAAGTGAATGCACTGAGAAACCTAAGTTTGAAGGAAAATGTTTCAATTGTAAAAAATAAGGTCATAAGTCTTCTGAGTGCAGAACTAAGTGTAAGGTGTGAAAATGGGAGATCTTTAAATAGGGTTTTGAACAATGGAGATTAGCACATAAAAGAGACCTTATGCCACATTTAACCACTTACATTTAATTATAATGATAAGGAATGTAAATCTAGAAGTGTTTGCAAAGAATAATGGAATAAAGAAATAAAAAGTACTTATCTTTGAAAAAGAATCTATTGAAAACCCTGTCAAACGGTCTTAGAAACTTTTGATTTTCACGATCCCGAACCGAAACTGTGAGATCTAAAAAACTTATAAATATTTTTATTTTCTAAGTAAGGTCGACCTTGTCCCAAATGCAGGGGTGCAATTGTACCCCAAAATGTCAACCTTGACTTGCACTGCTCCGACGAAAAATTTTGTTCGCAGGTCCCAAAATTTTTTTGAAAAGGGTATCCAAATCTACTCTACAACTCCTAAAATAGTGACTGTAGATATATGAAAATGATAGGTTGACATTGACCCTTTATGTCGACCTTAACCTGTACTACTGCAGTAGAAATTATGTTCTCAAATCCTGAAAGATTGCCAAAAAAGGGTATCTGAATCTGCTCTTTAATTAACTATTCTATACCTGTACCAAAAAGAAAATGGTTTTGTTTTTTTGTGGGGGAGGGGTTTTCCTTGGTCAAACCCTAGTTTTGGAATTAACCTTAAAATATAATTGAAATTGCAGAGATAAACAAAGTAAATGAACAAATTCACCCTGCTTGTATAGAAACCCTTGTGGAGGATTCGAATCCTTGGTTCCACAAGTAAGAATGCACCAAATGAATGTAGAATGTAGGATGTCTCAAATCAATTGTCTATATATCTTCAACGCCAATCTTGAATGGATCTTGGTATAGGAAGAAGCTTTCATGGATGTGGATGGAGAAATCTTCAACAAGAGGTCTCCATAGAGATTGAATCCTTCAATGGATACCAGTGGATCTCCTTGATGAATTGGATGCTTGAATGTGCTTGAATGCTTGAATTCTTGAAATTGGATGATATTGCTTCTTATGCTTATGTGCTTCAAGTCTGGATTCTTAGCTTGTCTTAGAGAAAATGAGAGGAGAAGACTTCCTTATATACAAATTTAGGACACAAAATTCTAGAGAGGTCGAGCTAGGAGAATTAAATTCCAATTAGTCTCATACCCCTAGAAGTGGAGCTATATTAAATATAATTTTAAGAGTCTTTACTTCGAAGACTAAAACAGTCGACCTGGAAGTGGGAATTAAATCTTTCCAAACCCCGACATCCAGAAGCTTTGGAAACTTGAAATTTGGACCCTGGGTCAGGGTCGAGGTCATCTCTGACCTAGGTCAGGGTTGAGTTTGACCTTGACCTAGGTCAAGGTCGAGGTCTACCTTGACCCAGAAGGTCAACCTTGACTCTGAGGTCAAGAACCCCAAATTTATAGAGCAGGATGCCAAAACCAGGTCGGAGAGAAGTGGAAAATAGGGCAGAACAGGGGAAAAAGCCAAATCTAAGTCAAAGACTCATTCAAGGCATTTGGCATGACCCAAAACCACTTACTCGGAGGGCTAAACCAGTCCAAAATGGAAGTACTTCTATTTTTTGATGATACATTTAACCCCCACTTTAGCAAGAGTATGGACTCTATGCAAACTCTTGGTAAAGGAAATCACAAAGAAAAGATAATCTTATTGAAATCAAAGGGACAAAACAATCGTTAAGCCCCCAGGGACTCAAGTCTTTGTCCACCACAAGATTACAATAAGAGAGACATCACCAGTCATAGAAAAGGAGAGAGATGGGTGGCTAGCTTGCCCAGTAAGATGTGTGTATCTCATTGTGAACCACAAAAAGGATAGGATGGACCATCAAGAAAGCACTTGATAGTCACCCCATAAATTTGTGCACTTTTTGGCAGATTTGTGCATGTGTGTAGTGTGTCTTCCGACAGCTTTTATGAAGTACCCATGGATCCATATGGAATACATTTGTAAAATGCGTATCTCTTTAGGATTTAGCAACTTATGTGTGTTACCTTCTGAGGATTTAGCATATTGAATTGTAATTAAATGTGTATCTCTTCAGGATTTAGTAACTTATGTGCATTACCTTCAAAGGATTTAGCATGTTGCAAAACAAAAGGTTAGAAAAAATTCATAATATAGAATGAGGGAGGCTGTATATACGCCCTCCTCCTTAAGATGGAAAAAATGCATACTATTTTGTCATGTTAAGGAAAGAAAAGAACAAGGATAAAGCCTTCTTTAACATCAAGACAATATCCATAGACAAAACCCAGTCCAATCCAAGAAGGTCACAACTCCTATGAGGCCATGGAAGGGATGAATGCAAAGAGATATCATGCAAGAAGTGAAAAAGTAACCCTTGTGAGGGATAGCACACTATTCAGTTTCCAAGGTGAGAGATTTATCAACCATGGAAATCCAATGTCAAACAAAGAAATAGGTTATAATCAAGGACATGCAAAGCAAAATTTTCATGTATGATTAGATATCACATAATAGATAGATACTGCTTAACCAAGGGAAAAGTGGATCTCGGAAAGATAAAAAAGAAGGAGATGGCATCCTTGCCCCCCAAGCGTAGGAACAAGGATGAAATGTGACCTATTATATCACTCACAACACTATGCAAGACAATGAGCCCTTGAGGATTAGGCTAACATTGTTACATAATGTGGAGCTCCATAATAGGAAGATAAATGTTATTTAGAGAAAATAGGATTGAAATATAACTTATTGCCACATGATATATAAATAACTTTACTATCAATGAGCTGCCTAATCTTATAATGTAAATCTTGACATTCATTAGTAGAGTGATCATGAAATGTATGATACAAACAAAAAGGAAGAGGCTTCAAGTGTGGACTATGTTTTTGGCGTTTAGGTCTAGTAATCATCTTAGCACGAAGGAGTTTAGGCAAAAGAACTTCTTGGTCAAAGTCCTTCATAGGTTCATCATGTTTTGAAGTGTTATTTGATATGTTTCTAACATTAATGTGTTGTTGAGGATTAAATCCCAATCTATAAGAATTCTCATGCTCCCCATTATGTAAGGGCATTTGAATTCCCTTTTTATGCTTACCACATCCTTGAACATGGAATCCTTGCTTAACTAGTAAATGATAACCAGGACCATAACAAGAAGCCATATCAAAAGGAGTCAATGGAACTTCAGTAGTCACTATGTCATCACTAGTAGGTTTGACAGATTCATAGTGGGTAGAAGCAGTGACAAAGTTATTATGAAGGGAATTAGAAGTAGAAGCAAAAGCTCATTGTTCAACTCTCTTTGTTGCTTCATAAAATCAAGATCAGAAACCTTATACTCTCTAATAAAGGTAGGATTAAAATCCAAGGTTCCCCAATAATCTCCAGGAAGAGAATTTGAGGAAGAAGGATTACTATTAGGAATAGGAGTATTGTGGGTTTGAATATTTAAACAAGGATTTGGCGCATCATCCACATGAAGCGTATACACCATGTTGTTGTGAATAAAATTGACATTATGGTGAAGGGTGGAAGGAACAACGTGCATCTCATGCAACCAAGGTCTACCCAAAAGGAGGTTATAATTAAGAGGTGTAGGAATAAAATTAAAATGAGTATTCATGATGACCAGACCTACTTTGATAGGTAAGGTAATGATGCCCAAAATGTTCTTATCAATGTTATCAAAGCCATGTATAGGAACATTATCAGGTTGAATAGTTGAAAGATCGGCTTTAATTTCTTTGAGCATGTCCATGCTACAAATATTAAGCCTAGATCCATTATCAATCAAGGTCCTACGAATGGTACTCTTAATGATAGTAACAACAACAATAAGAGCATCATATTGATTATGTACTTATTTAGAAGGTAAATACTTTTGAGTAAATACAATGTTAGGAGGACCCAAGGTAGCATGCATGCACTATAAGAAGACATTGATGTTCTCTGTATTAGGAGGTGGAGTGGGAAGAGTTTCTAGATCTTTTTGCAAGGCTTCATGGTAGGTAGGTGAAGTTTGAAGAAGCTCCCATAAAGAAATCTTGGCAGGGTGATTGCACAATTGGTTTACCAAATCATACTCCTTACTAGGAAGATGGGGTGGAGGAGGAAGAATAGGTTGAGAAGGTGGTAAAGAAAATAGAACAATAGGCTAAGGGTTATTCCATGTGCGATAAGCATGTGAAATGGAATCCGTGTTATCAAATAATTCCAAAGGATCTCTAGGTTTACTCTTAATTGTTATTCAAGGACATCCTTTTACCATCAACAAAGGTTTAGGATATAACATTCTAGGTGCATCAATTTTGGAAATAGTGGAACATGAAGGTAACCATGCACATGTTAGTAATAACTAAGAGGGGGGGGTGAATCAGTGGCCTCAAAAATTTATCCTTTAAACTTTAATCCACCAATTAATACACCTCAGATTATTAAGTCCCTACAAGATGTATGCCTTGAAATACTTTGAAATAATTAACTGTTTGTCAGTTTACCTTGTCTATCCTTATTGTCCTTGATTATCGATAAGCAGTAAAACTTATTTACCAAAGCTTAGTAAATATGCAGAGTGTACCAATCAATCCAAAAGTGCATATGTGAAATGTAAAACAATAAAATAATAAACCATACACACATAACACATGGATTTTAATGTGGAAACCCTGTTAGGGAAAAAACCACTGGGACCGGTACCCCAAATTTTCACTCTTCTGAAGTGAGCCCTGCTAAGATCCAACCCTATTAAAGGTTACAAACACATGGTTAAGTGCAACCTTGTTAGAGGTTTTTTATACATAGGTTGTCACTTAGCATCTGGCATCTACGCTACCATCCTTGAATCAGCCTTTAAAATGTCAATAGGCTTTATGCTAATCTTACTACCATCCTTGAATCAGCCTCCTTCTTAGACTATCAATAGGCTTTAGGTAAGACTGATGCTACTATCATGAATCAACATCTTTGGTAATCTATTAGGATATACCTCAATTATAGAAGATGGTTAAGTCATGCTCTGTTAAGAGACTTAATGCTTCAATGGTTAAACTGAAACACAAAGACCTATTTCTAATGCAACTTTGAATTGCAAATATTCAGATCTATTTATGTACAATACCTCTCTAATCAATGTATTAATTCAATTCCTTTGTGCTCCACACTTTCTACTATGTGATGTTGTGCTTCACTGTTCGTCGATGTCTGCAAAATTCTTTAGCTCTCCCTTAGCTTGATTGATCAAGACTGTATGAATTTTATCCTTCACCAATTTCTCTTCAGCATCTTCTTTCTATTCACTCCCCCATGTATTTTTATTACCCTTTTTTCCTCTTTTGAAATGAATTATGCTTGTCTATTATATAGACACGATATTCCTTTATTCTTGATTCTTGATTCTTGGCGTGAAAAATAATCCAGCCAATTTGATTTACGGCTTTAACTCCTGATTTATCTCCTAGTTATCTTCTTACCAAATGTATAAATCAATTTCTTAATTGTGGTCTAATAAAAAAAATAAAACAATCAATTAAGTCTATCCTTAAGCTTTTCCAGCTAGATATTTTGTCATTTTCTGATCTCTTTGTTCTATCGGTCAGTTCTGTAGTTCGTCGACGGTGACAACTGAAAGTTCCGTCGGTGTAACTTTAGTTAGCTTTGGGATCTCCTTCCATCGGGCATCATTGGATCTTGCTTGTCAGGAAACACTATCTTTACCGATGGTGTGCACTTTGTCGGTGTTGTCTGTCACTTAGTGAATACTTGACTTTTATGCATTGTTGAAAGCATAACCTCTGTTCTATTGATTCTCTGAAGTCTTTGGCATTATGTATATGACTGTACAAATGATATCAATTTGACATCAATGATAATACAAACCACTAACTGGTTTAATGTTTTGCATCATCTTCAACTTAACATTATCAAACATTCAATCAGTTACATGTCATCAATCTCTCCCTTTGGCATTGATGGAAACATACTATATTATCACACTATACTATTTCTAATACAATATGAAATACAATTGTTGAGATTCATCAAATTACCAAACATTTTCTTTTGATAACTGATAGAAATGTCTGACAACCAGTAAGCTCTGAGTTATCTTAGATTTGATTCTTGCAGCTTTCTTTGTTTCTTCTTCTAATGTGTTGTGTCCTCTGTTTGTGTCAATTTCTCTCTTTGGTTGTTCTTCTTCTTTGATGTCGTTGTCATTTATTTTCAACTTTTATACAAATTCTCTCCCTATGGATATGATCTCTCATTGTTTGGAGTAATCTGATAATATATAGGTTCTAATGATAATATGAATACATTCTCTCCCTTTGACAATAATGCCAAATAATTATTTTACAAATATCTGACATTCTGTCAAACAATTTTCTCCTCTCCATAATATATTCCTTGAATTTCCTTTATCCATCATCAATATAAAAATATGCTCTGGTGCTTGGTTCTGATATATACCTTTCTGTATATAGATGTATCTTTGAAGTTCATCTTTTGCTTGCATCAATCATGAATGATATGCTGATAATATATGGTTGATACAACCTTCAGTCCTTTTACTGACTGGTAGACATAGCTTTGACCCCTGATCATTTTCTTACGTACTCAAATGTATCCTTGGGCAGTGGCTTGGTGAAGATATCAGCCAATTGTTCTTTTCATTGCACATATTCAAGTATCACCTCTTTTTCTTGAACTTCTTCTCTTAAATAATGATACATGATGGCAATGTGTTTAGTCTTTGCATGCGTGACTGGATTCTTGGAAATATTTATTGCACTGGTGTTATCACAATAGATAATTACTATTTCTATGATCTTCATATGCATACCTTCCAGTAACTGTTTTATCCATGAAATATTTGAGTAGTTTGCAGCAACAACAACATATTCTACTTCTGCAGTAGAGTGAGAGATGCATCCTTGCTTCTTGCTAATCCATGTGAAAAGTTTGTCACCCATAAAGAATGCTCCTCCAGTTGTGCTCTTTCGGTCATCAAGATTTCCAGCCCAATCAGCGTCGGTAAATACTTTCAGTTCAAATTTGCCTTCTCTTCAAATTTGCCTTCTCTTCTATACCATAAGCCAAATTCCTCAGTATTCTTCAAATACCTTAGAATTCTTTTCACAGCAGTTATATGCGATTCCCTGGGGTTAGCAGAAAATCTAGCAACAATTCCTACTGCATGTGCAATATCTAGTCTAGTGTGTACAACATACATGAGTTTTCCTATCATTGATCTGTATATATTCTGATTTACCTATGTTCTCTTGTCTTCCTTTGTTAATTTTCATCCAGTAGCCATTGGTGTTCCAACATGTTTGGAATCTTCCATCTTGAATATTTTTAGGACTTCTTTGATGTATTTGGACTGTGTAATGAAAATACCTTCACTTTGTTGAATGATCTATAGACCAAGAAAGAACTTGATCTCTCCAAACATAGA
>MU225779.1:232899-244825 GCA_018584345.1 Thuja plicata
TAATCTTACTACCATCCTTGAATCAGCCTCCTTCTTAGACTATCAATAGGCTTTAGGTAAGACCGATGCTACTATCATGAATCAACCTTTTTGGTAATTTGTTAGGATATACCTCAATTATAGAAGACGGTTAAGTCCTGCTCTGTTAAGAGACTTAATGCTTCAATGGTTAAACTAAAACACAATGACCTATTTCAAATGCACCTTTGAATTGTAGATATTCGGATCTATTTACATACAATACCTCTCTAATCAATGTATTAATTCAATTCCTTTGTGCTCCACACTTTCTACTCTGTGATGTTGTGCTTCACTGTTCGTCGGTGTCTGCAGAATTCTTTAGCTCTCCCTTAGCTTGATTGATCAGGACTGTATGAAGTTTATCCTTCACCTGTTTCTCTTCAGCATCTTATTTCTATTCACTCCCCCGTGTATTTTTATTTCCCTTTTTTTCCTCTTTTGAAATTAATTATGCTTGTCTCTTATATAGATACGATATTCCTTGATTCTTGATTCTTGGCGTGAAAAACAATCCAGCCAATTTGATTTACGGCTTTAACTCCTGATTTATCTCCTAGTTATCTTCTTGCCAACTGTATAAATAAATTGCTTAACTATGGTCAAATAAAACAAATAAAACAATCAGTTAAGTCTATCCTTAAGCTCTGCCAGCTAGATATTTTTTCATTTTCTGATCTCTCTATTTTGTCGGTCAGTTCTGCATTTCGTCGATGGTGACAACTGACAGTGTCATCGGTGTAACTTCAGTTAGCTTCAGGATCTATGTCTATCGGGCATCATTGGATCTTTCTTGTTGGGAAACACTATCTTCTTTCTCATCGGGCATCATTGTGACTTTATCTATGTCTTTACTGATGGTGTGCACTATGTCAGTGTTGTCTGTCACTTAGTGAATACTTGACTTTTATGCATTGCTAAAAGCATAACCTCTGTTCTATTGATTCTCTAAAGTATTTGGCATTATGTATATGACCGTATAGATGATATCAAGTTGATATCAATGAAAATACAAACCACTAACTGGTTTAATGTTTTGCATCATCTTCAACTTAACATTATCAAACATTCAATCAGTTACATGTCATCAGCACACACCCTAAGGTAAAGGTCAATTAAAGAGGTTGTGGAGGAGGATGAAATAGGAATAGGATCAATGGAGATCGTATTAAAACAATTTTAATCCTCACTAACATGTACCTCATTAGGGGATCTATCCTCTTTTGCAATAAAAGCCTCATCAAATTATTCAAAGAAAAAATCATACATGTTGAACACAAAGTAGCACTACAAGAATGAAAAATGTAAATGTTTTGTATTTTTAAAGAAATTTTGTGACGTTTTTTTATTTTATTTTTGAAATATAAATGCAAGAGCATAAAAGAAATTTAATTTTATATGCATGTAAGATCTAACATAAAATGCAAATCTAACACCAAAAAAGAAAGAGTTATCTATCGCGGGTTCACCAAAATGTAAGGCATGAAAATGGGAGATCTTTAAATAGGGTTTTGAACAATGGGGATTAGCACATAAAAGAGACCCTATGCCACATTTAACCACTTACATTTAATTTTAATGATAAGGAATGTAAATCTAGAAATGTTTGCAAAGAATAATGGAATGAAGAAATAAAAAGTACTTATCTCCAAAAAAGAATCTGCTGAAAACCCTGTCAAATAGTCTAACAAACTGTTGATTTTCATGACCTTGAACCAAAATTGTGAGATCTACAAAACCCAGAAATATTTTTTCTTTTCTGAGCAAGGTCAACCTTGACCCAAATGCGGGGGTGCAATTGTACCCCAAAGTGTCAACCTTGACCTGCACTACTCCGACATAAATTTTATATGCGGATCCTGAAAGTTTGTCAAAAAGGGTATCCAAATCTTCTCTGTAACTCCTGAAATAGTGACTGTAGATATCTGAAAATGATAGGTCGACCTTGACCCTTTATGTCGACCTTGACCTGCACTGCTCTGGTGCACATTCTATTCTCGGATCCTGAAAGTTTGTCGAAAAGGGTATCCAAATCTGCTTGTAATTAACTATTTTGTACCTGTACCTACAAGAAAAATGGTTTTTTTTTGTTGGAGGGCAGGAGTTTGCCTCGGTCAAACCCTGGTTTTGGAATTAACCTTATAATATAATTGAAATTGTAGAGATAAACAAAGTAAATTAAAAAATTCACCTTGCTTGTATAGAAACCCTTGTAGAGGATTCAAATCCTTGGATCCACAAGTAATAATGTGCCAAATGTAGAATGTAAGATGTAGAATGTAGGATGTCTCAAATCAATTGCCTTTAGATATTTAACACCAATCTTCAACAAGAGGGCTCCATAGAGCTTGAATCCTTCAATGGCTACCAATGGATGTCCTTGATGAATTAGATACTTGAATGTGCTTGAATGCTTGAATGCTTGAAAGTGGATGATATTGCTTCGTATGCTTAGGTGCTTCAAGTCTTGATTCTTAGCTTGTCTTAGAGAAAATGAAAGGAGAAGGCTTCCTTATATACAAATCTAGGACACAAACTTATAGAGATGTCGACATAGGAGAATTAAATTCCATTTAGTCTCATACCCCTAGAAGTGGACCTATATTAAATATAATTTTGAGAGTCATTACTTCGAAGACTGAAACAGCCGACCCAGAAGCAGGAATTAAATCTTTCCAAACCCTGACATCTGGAAACTTTTGAAACTTGAAATTTGGACCCTGGGTCAGGGTCAAGGTCAAATCTGACCTAGGTTAGGGTTGAGGTTGACCTTGAACTAGGTTAGGGTCAATTTTGACCTTGACCCATAAGGTCAACCTTGACCCTAAGGTGAAGAACCCCAAATCTATAGAGTGGGATGCCAGAAATAGGCCAAAGAGAAGTGGAAAATAGGGTAGAACAGGGGAAAAGCTAGATCCAACTCAAAGACCCATTCAAGACATTTGACATGACCCCAAACCACTTACTCGGAGGGTTAAACCAGTCCAAAATGGAAGTGCTTCCATTTTTTGACGATACACTAAGAAATGGAACCCTACTGAACAATTAGCTTAAGCAATTTTTGGTTGGGATTACAACACATGGAGCAGATGTTGTCATTGTGGTGAATATGGGCACATTGGTGCAAATTGTACAAAGACTCACCTCAGAAAAAGGAATCCTACTAAGAGATGTTATCTGTGTAAACAACTCAGACATCTAAGAAAGAATTGTATGAAAAGAGAAAAAGTGGATACTGGTTTTGAGAAAGGAAAAGAAAAGTTTTCTGAAATCAAAACTTAGATGAGTTGGTAGTGGGTAAGGAAATATCCTGATAATTCAGACCAAAACAATGAAGGATCTAATGGCACCCAAAATAGAGAATTGGGTGGATCCACCATCTCCAAATAAATATGTAAGGAGACAACTGGAACTGTGCATAGAAGTCATCATACATCAGTTCCAAATATGCTAGCAAGTCCAAATCTACATATTGATGCACTGGGACACATCATGGTTCTAACCGAATCATGATCTTAGTTATAACCAAGTTACTCTAGCTTAACTGAGTTAAGTCAGGTTATATGGTTTCAAAGATGCAAGAATAGTTTTTGTCGAGCTTATGAGTAAGCATGGGAGAACTAACCGAGCTATGAAAGCTACTATGTACGGATAATTTAATGAAAAATTTATGGTGAAATTTGTCATAAATGGTGAAATCAAAGAGTTATTGTTTACAGTTTGTAGAGTGATCAAGAGCATTTAGTGATTTCAGAATGAAATCTATGTTTGAAAGCTTTAGTTGCAAAAAATTTTCATCAATCTTTCGAGAATTATGGAATCTTCATCCAGCAGTAAGGTTAAGAAGGGATCCAAGATGTTAGTAAGGAATGGTGTCTAGGATCCACCTAAATTCAAAACTCATCCAGCAATTGTAGAGGAGATAGATCCTATGGGAGCCCATTCCCAAATTCCTCCTAAGGTACTGTTGATTAACGACATTTGAAGTTTCTATCATTACAACATTCAACAGCTAGGCACATTGGAGCTGAACAAAGCATGTGAAGCACTTTTTGTAGATGGAAACCTAAAATTAGAACACAAACACCTTGAAGCAAGTCATGCCTACTATGACTGATAAAGAACTAAAATATTTTATGACCAAGTATGAGAGTAATCACACTCCAAGGTTTAGGACTTTTCAAATGTTGAGCAAGAAAATAGAGGATGTTGTGCAGACCACAACAAAGGTGTGGAAGTCAATTTTTGATGAGAAGGGAGATGATAAGACAGAGAAACAAAGTACAGACCCTCATGTATAGACTAAAGATGAAGAATTACCTAAGGTGGAGACCATTGAAGAATCTAATGCAAAATAGATAGCAGTGGAAGTGATGACATCTCTGCCCCAATCACCTATTCAGAGTATCTTATCTCCGAGCAAGGAAAAGGTCACAGAGTTTACATTAGGACTAGTAGGAACCAAGCATCAGGCTCCACCTATTACTGGGCCAAGCCAGACCGAGTCACAAAAGGAAACTGTGAATGTTTCTACAGTTAGGATTGATTCTACAGTTGGTGCATTGAAATTTAATGACCTACTTCAACTAAACACTGAGGATAAGGATGAGCATGGAAAATATAAGGATGATGATGGAAAAGGTAAGGAAATTGTTCATTCACCTAATCCTAAGGTCAAGGGTAAAGAAAAGGAAACAATTACTGATGAGGTTGACCTTGAGGAAGACGTTGTGATTCCTAATTGGGATCTTTCCAACCTGACAGTCGAGCAGATGGACATCCTTGGGGAGCTATGGAAGAAAAGAGAAAAACAATAGAAGCTCTAAGCTGAGAAGAAAAGGAACACAGTTCTAGAGGACATCAAAGGTATCTTCCTTGATTCACTAGAGATTGAAGTAAATGAGGAAGACTCCATAATGGAACAACTTGTTGACATTGTCCACAAGTTTAATCATGATCTTAGTGGTCAGGAGAAATTACTGCAAAAGAAAGAGAGAAATTTTGAAAATAAGGTTCTAGAGAATGTTGCAAGTAAGACTGCAATAGATCAAGTGAAGCTAACCACTATCATTATCTCTCTAGAAACCATTGTGAATAATGTTGTGGGATTATTTGTAAAGTTGAGTGACACCTCCAAATTTACCATGGAAATAAAGGACAAGATGAAAAATATTGATAATGATTTGAAGGAAAGTGCAAACTAGTTGGCACTTAACCCTAGTTCAAGTTCAGCACATTTTGTAAAGATCAAGTATCTGACTGATCTACAGGCAGAGCTAATAAGGGAAGAAGCAAGAACAAGGGAATCCCTATCATCTATACAGATCCAACTCCTTCCTCATATGGATGTCATGCAAAAACATATTGCTCATGCAAAGACACTCATCCATGATAACAACTTTTCAGTTGCAAAGCTTAGGTGGAGTTGTCTATAGAAATTCAAATTGAGTTGCACATCCTGAAGGTGTTGCAAGACAATTGGGACAAGACTTTGTCTCAAATTTTGAAGGTACATAGCGATTTCCTTTCCTATTTTGGTATTACCTTGTAGATATGCTTTTTGGATTTTGTGTCAAAAACAAGGGGGAAAGATATAATTTGTATACAAGGGAAAATATAGAATTTGTATATATAAGGAAATACATATACAGAGAAGAGAAATATATATATATAGCAGTGTTACAATAACAATTTTGGAAAATAAAAAATAGAGTCAGTTGTAACCGAGTTGCAGAGCAGTACAGTCAAAATCAAGCAAGCACCCAAGCACATGGTAAGGGGGAATTTTGACTTATCAATTTGATTAGATTTTTTGGTATGATAAGTGTTTTTGTCACTAATGCCAAAGGGGGGTATTGTAGACCTTATGGAAAGACATGTCAATTATTTTAGGGTTTGATAGATCTGAAACAATATCAAAATAAACAGTTATATACAGAAACAAAAAAAGAATAAAACTGAATGCAGATAACACACAGATTTAATGTGGTTCCCCCAAAACCTAGGTTATGTCCACCTACATAGTCATCCAATCTTTCTTATTATCCAGCAAAATAGTACACCAACATTACAATTCATTATGCATCTCAGTGGCTTATAACATGCATTTTAGGGCAACCTCTAAAATCGACCATTTTAGGGTTTTACAATGTCGGTATTCTTTTTCCCGAAAAACACAATATCAACACCCACTAAATGATCAATCACCACAATATCAACAAATTAGTGACAAAACACTTAGTCATGTATATGGTTACAATGTTGACCGAGCCAACAGCTTACAGTGTTGACCTAGCTAAGCAGTTGCACTGTTGACCGAGCAGTTAACAGTATCACTTGAGTCACCTGAGTTGCATACCAGCTCCGAGTGATCAATGTGACCCGAGAACCAGTGTTAACCGAGTGCCAAAGTTGCCAATTCATTGTGTCGCCTGAGTGTTAGTACATCACTTGAGTGGATTACTGGACCCGAGTATCAGCATTGGGCCAGCTTAATACATATTGTTTGATACTATTATGATAGTAGCCGACTTGCAGAGGCAATTGATTTGGATAAGGTATATATGTAAGACACTTTGTTTATCCAAAAAAATATAGTAAAGTATGGATATATGAATGTGAATATGAAGAGGCAGATTTATTAGAAGGCTACAACAATATAAAGGAACAACAAAGACTCATCTATCACATTCAGGTGATCAATATTACTTCAAAGGATCGTATTCAACAAATCTGAGTTGCATAGAAGATCATTCACTGGTTCATCCTAACAGGTGTATCATTCAAATGCTTTGACCGGTTGGACCTAACAATCCTTATCAAATCTCCTAACAGAGTGCATACTTAACTATATTGTATAAATCTTTTCACAAGGTGGACCTAACAGTCCTTATTGCTCCTAACATGGAAGACCATTAGAAGTGGTCAATTATAAGCCTTAACTGGCCAAATTTATTACTGTGGTACTAAATCCTGTCATGGGTACCATCCCCACCCTAGTTTTACTTTCTATTTGGAAGGTTTCTGGGTAACCAAATATTGTGTCAAGTGTTATGAATGGTTATTATTTTTTTGTTCCATACATGCAATTAGATTAGTCAATCTAATAAAGGATAAAAAGAGAATAATTTTTATTGGTTCCTTATTCACCCCCCCCCCTCTCAGTCACCTAGCCTACAATATATTTCCAACAATTGGATTGCTAAGTCTCTTTCTTTAGCAAGGAAACTTGAAGCATATTTTAACTTCTTGTTATTCATGCCTATCACTCTTCTTGTTGGGTTCCTTCTAAATCCTTGTATTTGAAGCTTGAAAAATTATTATGCGGATTCCTCCAAGAAAGGCAAAGGATTTCACAAAGTGACTTGTGAGTTTTGTTCTCTCGCTCATGACTCTTATGGGCCAAGCTTAATTTAGATTCAATATAAAGGTATATGTCTATGTCCTAAATGGATTTTTTAAGCCTTATAAGAAATGAATATTGGAAGGTCTTTACTAGACATTGTATTTTAACAAGGGTGCCCAATGGGCATCAATCTTTAAAAAGGCTTGATTTTCACAATCTTCTCATAATAAAGGATCAAATCCAAATAAATGACACATTTTCATCAAAAGCATATGGAAAACTTGATAAGATCAAACCATGGATTTTGTGGGATGAAAACAAATTTTGCAAGGTCTAACAAATAATTAGCATTTTTGGCAGTCTTCCATCATTTCTTGTTAGGATTCACTCCTCCCTAAGATGTATTGGGTTGAATCTATTAGATTAAACTACAAACAAATCAAGAACTTATATTATATTTTATCAAGACTATCAAGAGCCTTTTTCCTTGGCCAAAAGCCAAAATAAGTACAAGATTTCCAATTATAATTTTGAGTTATTCCAAACTAATCTTGATTCCATTTTGCATACTGTGATTTACAAAATTAGAGTGAGAAGATTCAAAACTTAGTAGAAATATTGGCATTGATATCTACATGTACCATTTTACAATTATAAACCACATGCAAGGGACATACTTGGATTTTCCTCACCTCATATGGGTTGAAAATTGAATTAGAAATGGTAAGTATAGTGCTTTATACTCTTTTTGCATCCATAATTTAGATTATTTGGTCATCGATCCTTGAGTTGAAACTTGTCCATTTTACCTAGCATATTATCTACCAAGGTATTCTCATTAATATTGAGTTAACTCAATTAGGTGTTGTGAATACTCACATTTTATTATATGGACAACAAGAGACTCAAAAACAACTATTTTGGTGTTGTCCTAGAGCTTAGGCTACTTGGAATTAGAGTCATGATCTTTGTAGGTTCTTTAGACCCAAACCTTTTAATGGACATATGATTTTCTATGGAGATTGATGTAGAATTCCTACTAAGTTCACATAGATTTGATATATTTTTAAGGTGGATGTTTTTTTTAGTATTTTATTTTCTCTATAAGTTCTCTTGATATTCACTTCTCACTTTATGCTAACCACTTTGTTCCATTGTTCTCATGCAATTCTAGGTGCAAGAGAATAGAGTTATAATTGAAGTGGCTCATTTACATGTGCTTTTGGAACACTGCAGCAATGCTTTATGTATGGTTTCCAAAGTCCCATCAAATTTTCCTTCTAGTAGGGGTACGTCTCCTTGTTATGGTATTTGATGTAGATGTAGTCAGAATGCCTATGGTTGACATGACTCTTAGTCCCACGCTTTCTATCCTTGTCAAAGAAGAGCTAGGAACTAGACTACTTGTGGTTGGTTTCAACCATCCTACCCTCCTTGGATCTCGTCTAAGCTTCATGATCATGAGGCCTCTAGATGGTCAAAATTTAAAATGAAAATTGTCTTGCTTTGGGCATTTCTTCCATTCATGACATTCAACCCACTGAAGAAGAAAATGAAGAGGGTGTCATTGTTGGTAAGGATCTTGTTCTCAGTAATCCTTTCAAGAAAGCTAAATGATTATGATCCACCTCTTGCTAGTGGCTTAGCTCTTATTGCTTAGTGACCTTACCTCTTGTCTCTTTGGATTTCTCTGTTAAGGTTATGCCTTGAATGAACTTTATCGTGTGACATTTTCCATCAACTATTTTTTTTAATGTGTGTTATTAAAATTTTTATATAAATTATTATAGGATACTTATTCATTAAAAATCTGAAAATAATAGATAGTAAACAATAAAAGATGAGGAATAAAAAAATGTCACTGCAATTCCAACAAATTCAAAAGTAAAAAAAAAAAGGATGCATATTTTGATGAATAGAGGCATTTTCTATTAATATAACAAAAGAGTACAATATTCACAAAAAAGGACCAGGGGATAGAAAATCACCTCGCAAAGAGTCACACGGCATCATGTTGAATTCAAACAACTATTCATAAAAAAAGCATATAAAGGAAGCCCTCAAGCTGCAAGAGCAGTAGCAGAAGAGGGAGGCGGATCTTTATCATTGGGATTACCCCAAACATTGGGCCGAGGGGTCTGGTCAGGAAGCGACCACCCATCATCTGTATCTTTTTCTTCATTCTCTATCTCTCCTTCCTCCCGCCTGGGAGAGATAGCTAGAGCCAAGCAGGGGATTTTGTCAGAAGTGGCAAGAGGTCACACAGGAACATTGGCCATCGGCCGAGCAGTAGTAGAAACAAGCAGAGGAGGTCAACCAGCAGTCGAGGTCCTCCTAGTAGGAGGAGACGCAGAGCGGCGGTGCCAAGAGCGTGGCATTCTGGAGCGCCTGGCCGAGGAACTCTGGCTATGACACCGTCTCAGGGTGGCGTGTGATCAGCTGAGAGGGAATTCGATGGCACTCGAGCCATAGTACACAGGGCATTACCCCATTGTTGAAGTAGCTCTTGCAAGTGGGCAACCTCAAGGGCCACCTTGTCAGCTTATACTTGAATCTGCATCATGACATTATTACATAAAGATGTCTTAGCATAAAGAGAAACATTGATATCCAGAAAGCTGTGAGTAAAAATAACAACATTACGATCTTTCCATAGAGAAAACAAAATCTCCAGCCTGAAAGCATGCCAAATCTGAGTATAATGGGAAGCCATTATGTGAGAATCACCAAGGAGAGCCATATTCCAAGAGAAGGGCTTAGGCTAGAATGGCATAAAAAAGCTATGAATCCATCTCCAATAATTTTGGGCCCTTCGACAGAACCAAAAAATATGCACAATATTTTTAGAGTGCCCACAAAATGTGCATTTTGGATCAGGCACACCCAGGTGTCAAAGTCGAGCTCCCAAAGACAAACCCTGATAAAGTAGACACCAAGCCAAATGAGCAATTCTGGGTGCAGTAATAGCATCCTAGATAGTGCAGAAACACTAGCTCTAGGTTTTTTGAGAAGAAGAAAGATGCCAACAATGATTGGGAGAATCAATCATAGGAAAATGAGGCACCAGCCAAGAGTACCCAAGCTTGGGTTTGTAGTTGGTAAATGGCATGTCAAGATACTATTTCCAATCTTTCCACAAAGGTTTAACTAACTGAATTCCAAGTTTATACATGAGATGTGGCAGAATAGCATAGACAAGCAAGTCAAAAGTCTGACGATCTGGACGAGTGAGCCGGAACTGAACCCGTAGATAATCCCAAGAGCGAAGACTCATGGTGGCTCTGGAAAACAAATCCTTGGGCGATTGAATTTTGCATTTGAAAAGGATGCATATTCAAGTTTAAACATATATGAAAACAAATCATATCCTCCAATATTTGTAGATGTCTTCATTTCTATAACTAAACTATAATGATGTTATAAAGAAATAATATGATAAATAAATGAAACTATTTTGACATAAAAATGAAAATCAAACATCATATAAAAAATCAAGTATCTATAATCCTTATAAATCATAAAACCTATTTTTTAAATAATAAATATCTTACCAACATTCAAAAGTGAACAAAGCTGATGACATGTAACTGATTAAATGTTTGAAGATGTTAAGTTGATGATCATGCAAGGCATTAAATCAGTTAATGTATTATATTGTCATTAATGTCAACTTAAATATAATCTGTATGGTCATGTAAAATAATGCCAAAGACTTTAGAGAACCAAAGGAACCAAGGCTATACTATCAGTAATGCATACAAGTCAAGTATTCACTAAGTGAAAAACAACATCGACGGAGTGCACCCGACGGACAGAGAAAAAGAACAAAGTCACAGTGATACCCGACAAGGAAATGCATAGCACTACCGATGAGCAGAGTCTCAGTGTTTCCCGACGAGCAAAGCACAGAGTAACCCAACAGAATAAAATACAGTGTTGCCTGATAGATGGAGATCACGAAGCTAACTAGAGTCTCACTGACGAAACACTCAGTTATCACCGACGACTAACTGTAGTGGTGACCGACAAAATAGAGAGTTCAGAAAATGACAAAATATCTAGCTGGCAGAGCTAAATATAGACTTAACTAGTTTTCTACTTTGTTTTAATCGACCAGAGATAAGTGATTGATTTAAAGCTGATTTGTACAGTTGGCAAGAAGATATCTAGGAGACAAATCAGGAGTTATGTTTTAAATCTAATTGGTTGGATTGTTTATCATGCCAAGAATCAAGAACCAAGAAACAAGGAATATTGTGTCTATATAAGAGACAAGCTTAATTCATTTATGAGTGGGTTAAGGGGAGTGAATAGAGAGAGGATGCTTAAGAACAACTTCATACAGTGCTGATCAAACAAGCTGAAGGAGAGCTAAGAAATTCTGCAGACAACCGACGAACAGTGAGCACAGCATCACAGAGCAGAAAGTGTGGAGGACAAGGATTGAATTGATACATTGGTCAGAGAGGTAATGTACTTAAATAGATCTGAAAATCTGCAATTTAAGTTGCAATATGAACAGGTCATAATGTTTCAGTTTAACCATTGAAGCATCAAGTCTCT
>MU225779.1:245587-268201 GCA_018584345.1 Thuja plicata
AGAAACTGAATATGTGTTGCCCACAAGAGCACCAATAGTTGAACAAATGAGAGAGAAGCATGAACACAATGGCATGATGATAGAGCTTGCTTCCTCACTCTCCGATGCTGAATTTGAAGATGTCAAAGAATACAAAAATGCAAAACAGATGTGGGACAAATTGAAGCTTGTGCATGGTGGTGACAAAAATGTTTTGAGAGCCAAGGCAGAAAGCCTTAGAGGAAAGTTTGATGATCTCAAAATGAAAGAAGGTGAAAACATCACTAAGTACAGCACAAGAATCAAAGAGGTAGTCAATGCTATCCAAGGAGTTGCAGGTGTAATAGAAGAAGATACAGTGGTATGTAAAATTCTAAGAACCTTACTGCCTACTTATGCTATTAGAGTATCTGTCATTCAAGAAATGAGAGTAGTAGAAAATAGCAATGTTACTCTAGACAGTTTAATTGGAAGACTGATTTCATTTGAGATGAATAACTTTGATAATACTGTCTTACCAAACATAGAGTCTGCATTCAAAACTTCTATGAGAATAAGTAAATCAAGTCATAAAAACACTATGAAAAAAGATAGTGATAGTGAAAGTGAAGAAGATGATCTTGATGAAATTGAAGCACTTATGGCCAGAAGAATGCAGAGAGGCAAAGGTAAATACAAAGGTAAACTACCACTTGTTTGTTTTAATTACAAAGAGATTGGACACTTTGCTGCAAGATGTACTAACAAAAGAAAAGATGACAGAAGTAATGACAGATCATTTGAAAATAAGTCTGACAGAGGTGATTACAGAAGCTACCGAAAATCAGAAAGAAGAGATACCCGAGACTATAAGGACAAAGGAAAGAAGGTCAGTTACCTAGAAAAATGCAAGGATGATGATACTGACATAGAATCTGTTGAAGACATCGAGATGGTGTTTGTGGCTGTAAAGGATGATTCATATGATGATGAAGAAAGGTATGTAGAAACATGTATCATATCTAAAATTAGCAAAAATGATGTTTGGATCATAGATAGTGGCTGCACTCACCATATGACCAGTGATAAGCAAAATTTTGAGACTTTTGAATACTATAAAGGTGGTTCAGTAAGAATGGGTAATGACACACCTTGTCCAGTTGAAGGTAGAGGAGAAATAATGTTGAATAACCAGATAAAATGTGAGAATGCTTATTGGGTAAATGGATTGAATTATAATCTATTGAGTGTTTCTCAGTTAAATAATTTAGGTCACAAAGTAGCATTTGAAAATAAGAAGGCAAAGATCTTCAATAAATATGGTAATCTGATTGGTACCGGTAAGCAGACAAAAGGTAACTTATTCTATCTGAATGATACTGACTCCACTTTCTTGATTGCTACAAATGAAGACATATGGTTATGGCACAAAAGATTGTGTCATGTGAACTTTGACAACATGATAAAGATAAGAAAAAAGAGAAATGTCAGAGGCTTACCGACGATGACCAAGCCCGATAATATCATGTGTAAGAATTGTCAAAAAGGTAAAATGACAAGGTCTAGTTTTAAAATCAAAACCCATACATCTGATGCAATTCTAGAATTAGTCCATACTAATTTATGTGGACCTATGAGGACAAAGAGTTATTATGGAGATAGATACCTTATTCTCTTTGTTGATGATTACTCTAGAATGATGACAGTCATGTTTCTAAAAGATTAATCAGAAGCATTTAAGATGTTTAAATGGTACAAAGCAATGGTTGAGAATGGAATTGTTGAAAGACGGGTCTCTGCACCAAGGACACCACAGCAGAATAGAATTGTTGAAAGAAGTAACAGATCCATAGTTGATTGTGCAAGGACACTAATGATAGAGAAAGGCATCACCCAAATCTTCTGGAGGGAAGCTGTCAGTACTGCTGTTTACACATTAAACAGAGCACAATTGAAGAAAGACGCCAAAAAGACACCTTATGAACTATGGTATGGATACACACCCAATGTAAGTTATTTCAAAAAATTTGGCAGTCAATGTTATATCTTAAAAGATTATAGAAATGGAAAACTTGACTCCAAGAGTGATGAAGGAATTTTTTTAGGGTATTCTACCAAGAGCAAGGCTTATAAATGTCTAAACAAAGCCTCTAACAAAATTGTTGAAAGTGCAAATGTAAAGATAGATGAATTTGCAGAGAAGAATGAACAGGAAAGCACCAAAGAACCAGAGGACTACAATAAGTTCACTTACAATGAGGAACCTGACACTCTACCCTACCAACAATGTAGAGCTCCCGAGCAACAGATCATAGCACCCGAGCATCAGGCTGCAAATACCAATGATCAGAATATTGCTCAAGATGATGCGCAAGTTGATGAAGAACAGAATGAAGAACAAAATGATGATCAAGCTGATAGACAAAGAGCTATACCTGTACTTGCAAGATATGTCAGAAAGAGCCATCCACAGGACCAAATCATAGGGGATAAAAGGGCTGGTATGAGAACTAGAAGTAAGTCTCTAAATACAAGATGTCTTATTTGTGATTATGACCCCAAATCTGTCAATGTTGCACTAGATAATGATGAATGGATTAGTACTATGAATGAGGAGATTGAACAGATAGAGAAAAACAAGACATGGACACTTGTACCAAGACCAAATGAAAAGAATGTCATCGGTACAAAATGGATATTCAGGAATAAGTTGAATGAGAATGGAGAAGTCACAAGGAATAAAGCAAGACTAGTATGCAAGGGGTATGCACAAGAAGAAGGAATCGACTGTGGAGAGACCTTTGCACCCATTGCTAGGCTAGAAGGAGTAAGAATATTACTTGCTTATGCTACATATAAAGGATTCAAGGTATATCAAATGGATGTCAAGTCTGCATTCATGAATGGAATACTTGAAGAAGATGTATACATTGAACAACCAGAAGGGTTTGTTGATCCAGACAAGAGGGACATGGTATGTAAACTCCACAAAGCCCTGTATGGATTGAAACAAGCACCCCGAGCCTAGTATGAAAGACTTCATTCCTATCTTATAAGTATTGGATTTGTAAGAACTAGTGAAAACAGTAATTTTTACTTGAAGGAAGATACTCATGCTAACACTTTGATTGCTGAGATATTTGTTGATGACATCATATTTGGAGGAAATGATATGCTATGCAAATCATTTGCAAATGAGATGAGCAAAGAATTTGAGATGTCTATGTTTGGAGAGATTAAGTTCTTTCTTGGTCTGCAAATCATGCAACAATGTGAAGGTATTTTCATTACACAGCCCAAATACATCAAAGAAGTACTGAAAATATTCAAGATGGAAGAATCCAAACTAGTTGGAACACCAATGGAAACTGGATGCAAACTGACAAAGGAAGACAAGTCATCAGAGGTAAATCAAACTTTGTATAGATCAATGATTGGAAAACTCATGTATGTTGTACACACTAGACCAGATATTGCACATGCAGTAGGAATAGTTGCAATATTTTCTGCTAATCTGAAAGAGTCACATATGACTGTTGTGAAAAGAATCCTAAGATATTTGAAGAATACCGAGGAATATGGCTTATGGTACAGAAGATAAGACAAATTTGAACTTTAGGTCTTTACCGACGCTGATTGGGCTAGAAATATTGATGACCGGAAGAGCACAACTAGAGGAGCATTCTTCATGGGTGACAGACTTGTCACATGGATCAGCAAGAAACAAGGATGCATCTCACAATCTACTGCAGAAGCAGAGTATGTTTTTGTTGCTGCAAATTGCTCAAATATTTCATGGATCAAACAGTTACTGGAAGGAATGCATATGCAAATTTTAGAACCAGTAATTATCTATTGTGATAATACAAGTGCAATTAACATTTCCAAGAATCCAGTCATGCATACTAAAACAAAGCATATTGCCATCAAGTATCATTATTTGAGAGAACAAGTTCAAGCAAAGGAGGTGATACTTGAGTATGTGCAATCAAATGAACAATTGGCCGATATATTCACCAAGCCACTACCCAAGGATGCATTTGAGTACTTGAGAAAGAGACTAGGAGTCAGACCCTTGTCTACTGGTCAGTAAGCTGACTAGAAGGTTGCATCAGCCTACATATTATCATAATATCATTCATGCTTGATGCAAGTAAAGAGATGAACTTCAAAGATACATCTATATACAGACAGGTATATATTATCACCAAGCACCAGAGCATATTGTTGTATTGCTGATGGATAAGGGAAATTCAAGGAATATATTATGGATAGAGAGAAAAGTTTGCTTGACATTAATGTCAGATATTTGTGAGATATTTGTTTGGCATTGTTGTCAAAGGGAGAGATTATCCATATTATCACATCCTTCTGGTAAGGGAGAGATTATCCATTATCACATTACTCCAATAGGGAGAGATTATATCCTTAGGAAAAGAAATTGTATTAAAAGATTATACAAAGGGAGAGAGTTTGACACAGAAGGAGAACACATCAAATCAGAGAAAGAAAGATTCTACATCTATCCAGTGAAGGATGTTGAAGACAGATAGAAAGCCTGCAAGAATCAAATCAAAGCTACTTGAGCTTACCGAGGGTTTTGTAATAGTTACATCAGGAAAGCTTGATGAAACTGTATATTTCATATTGTATTAGAAATAGTATAGTATAATAATATAGTATGTTGCCATCAATGCCAAAGGGAGAGATTGATGACATGTAACTGATTAAATGTTTGAAGATGTTAAGTTGATGATCATGCAAGGCATTAAATCAGTTAATGTGTTGTATTGTCATTGATGTCAACTTAAATATAATCTGTATGGTCATGTAAAATAATGTCAAAGAATTCAGAGAACCAAAGGAACCAAGGCTATGCTATCAGTAATGCATACAAGTCAAGTATTCACTAAGTGACAAACAACACCGATGGAGTGCACTTGACAGACAGAGAAAAAGAACAAAATCACAGTGATACCCGACGAGGAAATGCACAACACTACCGACGAGTAGAGTCTCAGTGTTGCCCGACGAGAAAAGCACAGAGTAACCCGACGGAAGAAAATACAGTGTTGCCCGACGGACAGAGATCACGAAGCTAACTGGAGTCTCACCGATGGAACAGTTAGTTATCATCGACGACTAACTGCAGTGGTGACCGACAGAATAGAGAGTTCAGAAAATGACAAAATATCTAGCTGGAAGAGCTAAATATAGACTTAACTGGTTGTCTACTTTGTTTTATTCGACCAGAGATAAGTGATTGATTTAAAGCTGATTTGTACATGAGTTGGCAAGAAGATATCTGCGAGACAAATCAGGAGTTATGCTTTAAATCTAATTGGCTAGATTGTTTGTCACGTCAAGAATCAAGAATCAAGAACCAAGAAACAAGGAATATTGTGTCTATATAAGAGACAAGCTTAATTCATTTACAAGTGGGTTAAGGGGAGTGAATAGAGAGAGGATGCTGAAGAAAAAATGATGAAGACCAACTTCATGCAGTGCTGATCAAACAAGCTGAAGGAGAGGTAAGGAATTCTGCAGACAACCGACGAACAGTGAGCACAACATCACAGAGCAGAAAGTGTGGAGGACAAGGATTGAATTGATACATTGGTCAGAGAGGTAATGTACTTAAATAGATCTGAAAATCTGCAATTTAAGTTGCAATATGAATAGGTCATAATGTTTCAGTTTAACCATTGAAGCATCAAGTCTCTTAACCGAGCAGGACTTAACATTCTTCTATATATTGAGGTACATCCCAAGGAGTGCCAAAAAGGTTGATTCATGAAAGTAGCATTGGATATGCCCGATACCTATTGACAGTCTAAGAAAGAGGCTGATTCAAGGATGGCAGCATTAGATGCCCGATACTAAGTGACAACCTCTATGTATAAAATCCTCTAACAAGGTCGCACTTAACAGTGTGTTTGTAACCTTTAAAAGGGTTGGCTCTTAACAGGGCTCACTTCAGAAGAGTGAAAATTTGGGGTACCGATCCCAGTGGTTTTTTCTCTTAATAGGGTTTCCACGTTAAAATCCATGTGTTATGTGTGTATGATTTATTTATTTACTGTTTTGTATCTTACATAATTCATTCTGGATATATCGGTATACTTTGCATATTTACTGTATTTCGGTAAATAGATGACTGCTTATCGGTAAACATAAAGAAGAAGGTTTAACAGAGCAATCCGACAAGTAGTAAGTTGATATAAGTTATTCAAGGCATTCATCTTGTAAGACAAAAGATAACTTGAGAAATAATTTATGGTTATAAGTTTAGAAGGGTTGATTTAAGGATTAAAATTTGAGGCCACTAAATCAGCCCCCCTCCCCCCCTAAAACAAAGCAAAGCTGCATACAATTTCACACTAATGTATAGACATCTAGAACCACAAATACATGGTCTGCTACTAAATATAGAACTCAAACTCCATACAAAACTCACTCGTGTAAATGAATTTCTCCTTCCCTACTAAAACTTTGGCTAAAATTTTCATATGAACTTATTTGAACCAGTAGAAAAAATCCCTTCTAAATATTATTGAACTCTGAACAATCATTTAAGAGACACCAATATCTTCTTGCACAGAAATAATGCCTATACCATTTCATAATCGAATTACTTTTAACTACAATGTTTGAAACATATGCTTCATGGCTTGTAGACACGTCACCATATTCTTACTTCTCTGAGTTATCCTACCTAAATTTCAGCAATACACTAAATTTTATCACCCAAAACACTTCAGTTATGAAACTACAATAGACTGGTATTACTATGACCTAATGACAATGGTGCTGCAAGATTTTGATACCATTTTTCTGCTTCTGAATACAATGAAGCATTGAAGGAAGGAGCAACACGGACTGTTGAGCCTGTCTGAAGCTGTGAATAATGTGAAAAGCTGTTTTTCTGTTCATGGTTTTGTTCCTGTAACTGCAGAGTCCAACCAGAAGAGCAAAATCTATCATATGTATTGCAGGGATCGTTATTGAACAGAGCATTCTGCGTAGCACTTTTAGTAACAGCAGTCTTGGGATCACATAGGGTGTTGAATAGTAGGCTTTGATTCAATTGCATGCCTGCACTGATCTTTGGATTGGTGATAAAATGATTATAGCAAACATTAGCACTAGCAGCTGATCCTATTGGCGAAACCCCAGTATTGGAAATGGTTATCATATTCTTATTGCTAGTGATATTGTCACAATAGTCTATTACTTGAGTACCAACATCATGGATTTTACCTGCACTACTATTGCTTTTCTGAGCAGTTTTAGCCAATGCATGACGAAGCAAAATAAACCTTGCAATTTTTGATGAGCTTGAGCTTCTGCCTTGCATATTCCTGCAATTTTTTCTTTCTGCAAAGTTTGTTCTTGTGTTTTCTCCTCTGAGAAACCTGGCTGCATCATCATAGGCTCTTGCTGCATCTTCTGCACTGTCAAAAGTGCCTAGCCAAAGACGAAGTTTTTGGGATGCATCTTTGATTTCAGCAACCCACCTTCCTGAAGGTCTCTGCCTCACTCCCAAGAACTTACTGTGTGGCCTCCTTTTTCCTCCATTTTTGGAAGAACGAATAGACTTGGTATCATTATTTATACTGTTGGCACAAGTGTCATCTTTGCAACAGCTGTTGCTGCTGCAGGTTCCACTTCCACCTGAGGGTACAACAGATGTAATTGACAACGATTTCTCTGAACCACAGATCTCTTTGCATCCATATTTGCTTCTCAGGTCCTCATTAGAAACCAAAGAATATGATTTTTTTTCTTTCTCCTCCATGCCACCATCCATTTTCACTGCAATTTCAGATTCAGAAACTTGAGACACAAAATCTCTAACTACTGATATTTACAGACACAACAATACAATCAAAGAATTTATTTTAAAACTGAAGGCTTACAAGAACAATCATCTACACAATTAGATGTAGTATGATATATCTATCCTACTTACAAATTGGCCTAAAGGACAATAAAAGTCAGCCCTATAATATCATCTCAAGACTCGTATATCTATTAGCCAATGAAGGAAACCCAAAAAGCCAAGATCTCTGGTAACAAAATATTTTACCCTGTTTTCTGCAACTTCATAATTTACACTATATTTTCTGCAACTTCATGGAATTCCTATAATGAACAATAAGCAACTTATCACAAACCCAATTTATTCCGTACTAGACCTGAGATATGAGATTGGATCCCAACATGAAACAGAAGAACAAAATGGATGCATAAACAAATTGTCATCCAAACACAGTGCTTAGCTTTAGATAGGTTGTGCCCCAACTGGGAGGTAAGGTTATATGCAAGTACAATATTGCATGATTCCTTGATGGGAATATAATATATCCTCATTGACATATGGAATGATTGGGACAATAAGAAACCCAGATCTCCTCTCCCATGGGCACATTGGTAATATTCCATACCTAATACAGTTCATTGTAAATGTTTAGTTAATGGAATAACTATGTATTTTGAAAAAGAACAAATTAGGAAAACTGCCAAACAATCCTAATTCATATTAGTTTTTTTTGGATTCGTGATTAGGGTTATCTATTAACAATAATTATGATCATGTTACCGTGATTAATGTCTTTTTGTTTTCTCATATTAAAGTTACATCATTGTTTAGAAAGTTCAATTTTCTGTAATGTCAACAACTTTGGTCAATTCTGCCACTTTTATAGGTCGTTAAATTCTAACAGGCTATTAGTTTAGGAAAAGCTCATTGCTGGCATTTTGATAGAACTTTATGCCATACCATGTTTTGAATGTTACTCTGTAGTCTCAGTCTGTATTAATTGAACGTCTTTTTTCTCAAATAATATTGTTTTGTACTGTATTACAACGAAATCAGGAATCACTCCATTTTTCCCGTTATGTTTAAAAACTGTTTTAAATGTCTCTCTTAATTAGCATTTCTTTGCATTTTATTATTAACTATTTCTGCAATTTTGTTATCATTTACACCCTCATAGTTTGATGTGTTCTGAAGGGTAATAAAGACAAAAAGGAATCTGAAAACTTGATAAAAACTAACCCAATAAAATCTTTCTTTTTATGAATAAGTGTGTCTATTATTGTTAACTTAAAATATTCACACAAATCTTAAAAAAATGGTGGGAGGGCACAAAGTTATTCTTCAGAGGCACATGGCAGCACCCTAAAAGCTAAGTAACAGATACTACAATAAAACCATTAAACAGCGAGAGCAACACCAATGGGAAGCAGAGAGGGTCCTGATCAACCAACTTACCCCATATATAAGCAGGGTCAGGGGTGACCCCTCGTTTGTTTTAACTTCTCCCTCCTCTTTGCCTTTATCTTCATTCCTCACTTAAGAAATCGCAGAGCCATCCAAAGGAGCCATTTTAATGAATCCGGCCAACCACCAATAGCCGACCCCGCCCCACCGGTTTTGGAACTCTGTAAACACTTAGTTTGCACTAATGTTTGTGACAACTAAACTAGAAAAAATGGTGAACAACTGGATGGAAATCATGAATCCTAATAAATACAATATTAAATATGTAGTAATTTAAGTGAACAATACTCTTCCAAGAGATGTGGAAAAGCTACCAAGACTTGAAAACAGTAAGTACACGAATTCATAAATTTCATCTTTTGTTTTTGTTTTTAATTCTTCCATGGCTTATTGAAACCCTATTTCTGACACATTCATTCATCCTAGTTTTGTCTGTAAGTGTTGACCATAAATGGAAAACAACTGGTACTGATAAGAAACTTTCAAACACGAGAGTAAACACTGATGATCAGAGTTGACAACTACAGTCCACACCTAACTTCATGTAGATTAAAGTATTGTCTTCTCTAATCAAAACACAACTAGAATTGGAAACAGTCTTTACAGAATCAGAAGCCAATACAGATGTCACTGTATGAAACACACAACCTTGCACTTGTTTTTTCCTCAAAGAAGGAATCATTGTTTAAAAAACAATACCTTACTGCAAATACCTGTACTTGATTCCTGAGTTAATGCAATGTTCTGAGAAGGTGATGTGGATGCTTTTGGATTTTCCTCCACTACTTAGAAGGAACAATTGTTTGGTTCAACGCCAAAATTCTCAGTCCCCAATTGGGTGGTTGTTAGTTTCTTTAATCTGACGAAAACTAGTATGACAGCATGTGAATTGAAAGAGGATGAAAGTATAGAGATTACTTATTTGATGCAGAGGCGTGACAAAACATGTTAGTGAAGGCTGAATAATGGTAAAAAAAAATGATTTGTATCACCAGAATAGCATTGTTGTCTTTGTAAGAGTAATTGACCGTAAGCTGAATAGTTTACAGAGGATAATCTACAGTAATGTCAGTTCGAAATTATCTTATTGATTTTTATTCGATGCAGAGGCATGACAAAACTTATTAGTGAAGGCTGAATAATGGTAAAAAATTTGATTAGTGAAGTTTTATAACATCAGAAGAGTAGTGTTGTCTTTGTAACAGTTATTGACAGTAACAGTGGATAATCTAGGGTAATTGCAATTTGAATTTATCTTATTGATCTTTGTTTGATTCAGAGACATGGCAAAACATGTTAGTGAAGACTGAATAATGGTAAAAAGTTGTTTATGAAGTTTTGTATCATCAGAATAGAATTTTTGTCTATGTTAGTGTAATTGAAAGTAACAGTTGAATAGTTTGCAGAGGATAATCTACGGTAATGCCAATCAGAAATTTACCTTACTGATTTTTATTTGATTGAGGGACACGACAAAACATTTTAGTGAGAATTTGTGAAGCTGTGTATCATGAGAATAGGATTGTTGTCCTTGTAAGAGTAATTGACAGTAACAGTTAATAGTTTACAGAGGATAATCCAGGGTAAAGCCAATTTAAAATTTACCTTGATGATTTTTATTTGACTCAGAGACATGACAAAACATGTCAATGAAGACTGAATAATGGTAAAAAAACTTGATTTGTGAAGTTTTGTATCATGAGAATAGGATTGTTGTCTTTGTAACAGTGATTGACAGTAACAGTTGAGTCCTCCCCAGGGTAATGCCCAAAGCCTTTAGTTTTTATTAACTGACCATCAAAGAACAATATTCACTTTCTGGGTTGGACCACATTCAATGATTTTAAACTTTGGATTGAATCACTTTGTGAAAAAACAAACATGAAATGACAATTTATATGAGAATTGGGAGATTAATTTAACAAGTAAAATTCTTATAATATTAAGCTGAGAGTGGTTAGGATAAGGCAGAACCCGAATAAACAAAATTTAAATAAGCACCAAAAAGAAAATTTAGTCTTATGTTTTAGTTTTTGGGGTCCAAAACTCATTCTTTTTTTTTGGGGGGTCTCATATACAGGCCCACCCAGCTTATTTTGAAGCAAGCACTAGAAGACAAGAAGAATGACAAGGACTTCAGAGTTTCAAGACAAAACTCTCCTTGTACCTACAACCCCACAAGCAAACAGACCTGGTTACCTGCAAATTAAATAGTTTTCTAAATTCTGCAAACAAATGATTTGATCTTTCTTCTTTCACTCATGTCCTGTATGGTGGCCTGTTCTATTCTATTACTACACATGGAGTCATATTATATCTTTTTTAAGTTGTAGGAATCAATGGCAGGTATGGACAAATAAGGAGAAATGAGGATTGCAATAGTTTGTCTCATTGACCAATGCTTTCCAGTCTGACATGATTCCAAATATCATGAGCCAACTGTTACTTTTTATCTTCATTTGTCCTCCTCAAACATCTCATCATTTCCCAGGGCACCTTCACCCATAACACTTTGACAGTTTGCTACGTCCCATAACACTATCCTCTTGATTTCCTAAACACATGTACATCTGCAATGTATCCTCTTCCCTTTACCACTTGGGTCATCATAATCCTACTTTTCATAAGTGTAACAAAAGTTTGATTTTTTTGGGGTATAGATTAAAAAATGGTGAGGACCAGAAAGGCAAAGAATAGGAAAACAAGCAGGAAGAAAAGATTTGAATTTGGGACGAGCGGGAGTCTAGGGGATGTAGAAACAGGCCCACATCAACAATAAAACAGAGGAACAATACAAAATAAGGCAAAAACAGAATTATTTGGTTGAAGAAAGGAATTGTGTATCTGGTTTGTATGGCATTCAATTTAATAATGCAACCTATAGTTAATACTGTTTGCAATGTATATTTTCATTTTTATCATAAGTTTTTAGAAAAGTTTTTTGTTTTTGTTTTGTAGAAGATTTTATAAGAATTAATATATTGTTATAGGGAAAGGGTACTAGTAATTGTCATACATAACTTCATGTATTAAAAGATTTTAACTGGTACATCAAATTTTGACAATTTTTTTGGTTGTCTTTTTATGTGACTTAAGTGCTTATAGCTATTGTTTTGGCTTGTAGGTAGTTATGACAAACATTGTGTGATTTGTTATGCACACAAAGGTCAAAAAATGGTCATTTTGAGTTGACATCCCATACATTTTTCCTATTGCTTAACCGTTTGCTTTGTAAACCCCAAAATTTGTAGAATTGATCTAATACTTATGCACAAATGCCCCAATAATCATGTGCTATTGGCACCATTAAAGTTGTACAATTGGTCTAACTGCTTATAGCTATTGTTTTGGCTTGTAGGTAGTGTTACCCAAAATTTCCCATTACATGTGAATTATGGCTACAAGTGGAGAAAAATGTGGCTCCTACAAGGGTAGAGCCCAGCGTGTAAATTCTACATGTTTCCTGGTTCTACCTCATCCTCTGCAAGGTTTCTAAGTCATCTGTTTACCCTAATTCATGAAAAATGGCCTAAGTGTGAGAAAGCCTATACAAATTAGTTATAAACCCTAGTTAGCACTCGGCATGTTCTTTTCTCATTACCTTTTCAAGTGGCTTAAGTGATCCTTTAAGCATGTGCACATTTGCATGTCCTTTAGTTGTTTAGCCACACAATGGAAAAGGAATATTCCATGTTGTTCAGCGATTACGAGATTGCCTTTGTCGCGCAGTCTCCCAAGGAAATAGAATATGCTCTTTTCTCATTGAGACTTAACGTTGGCCATTGATCATGCTTTGATCGTATGATGGTCGCTGAGTCTCGTAACATAACCCTCAGTTAACAAAAGGTTCAGAGATGTCGCGACTTAATGTATTTCTAACTTCAGATATAACCTGAGTTCGAGTCAGAATGAGTTAGGGATCCCTTGAGTTGCTAAGTCTTGAAAGAAAATAGAATATTCTTCTAAGGATATGAGACTTAGCGCAGGCCGTAGATCAACTCAAGTTCAGATCCTGATCGGGTGGACGACGTTTAATCTCATTGTGAACTCAGGTTTTCAGTTTTGCTTGCACAACTTTTAGACTAATGTGACCTGAGTTTGAGATGAGTTGAGTTAAAGGCTTTTAGTCGTGAAGTCTCTTAAGGTAACCATGATCAAGCAAAGTGTTAAGAGATTGCGAGACTCCTCAGTCGCCAAGTCTTGATAAGAAAACCAAAGTAAAAGGTGAGTCAGGTTAAGATCATGGCGATCGCTAAGTCTCGAAAGAAAATAGATTATTCTCTTGAGGATATGAGACTTAACGATGGTCATCCGATCTTGTTTTCATCTCGCGGTAGTCATGAGATCTCATTGTAAACTCAAAGTTAAGGAAATGCTTTCACGACTTAGCGACATGAAGGTTTTCAAGAACTCAGGGTTAAAAGCTAGTCAGACAGGGGAAAGTAAAGAATGAACAGAGATAAAGAGAAAGATAGGAGATCGATGGATATGTTTTAAAAGGAAAGGTCAAAGATTCTCAGGGTCGTTGATACAAGTGCTCGCGCCACCTGTGACCATTAGTATTTTAATTCAAATATTCAAAAGATCTAATTCTCAGAGTCCATGGCGGTGGCACAACATTTCAAGTTACAGACAGAGAGATGGGTCGAGCCGACTTCTCAGACTGTATTTATGGCAAAGTGAAAGATATTCAAGGATATATCTGATCGTTTCAGATATTTCTACATGCATTAATGGGCAGAATTGATAGATTTAGGGTTTCTGCATTGTTTATGCAAGATCTATTGTAACCCTAATTTCTAGGATTTGATTGTTTGTTGAGCTTGCGTGTTAGAGGAACATGTATATAAGTTAGTTTTCAAGCTTTTTTAGCTTAGAGTTTTTCTAGTTGGTGCAAGATTTTTGGTAGCATCTTCTCTGCCCTCAAATCTTCACTTCTTGTAATCTTTCATTGAAATCCAGGTTCTGTATGAGTTTTCTGTGGCATTTTCTCTGCCCTCAAGCTTTTCTTTATTTGTGTTTCTCTTACTAAAATATATATAGTGGCTTATACTAGAGAAATCTTGGAGTTCCTGAGCCTTCCTTTCTTTCAGCATCTTTGTGTACTACTGTGTGTGATTTGATTTAGGTTACCCTGTGGATTTTGTTCATCCCTGGCTACTTTGTCTCACTCCTGTGCCTATTTGCTGAAGTGAATGTTTGTTTGCAAGTCACAATCTATGTCTAAATTTTCTTGGGAATGTTATTGCCTGTGAAATTTTTTCTTTCCTCCAATAGCCTCTTTCCATTCCAGACCTCTCTGTGAAATACTTATGCAAGCCTATTCAGAAAGATTGTGTTCTATTAGATTTGAGAACCTTCATGCTAGTTTGGTTACTGTGTCATATTTCAAGTTACCTTCGATGTATCACCTAGTAGGATAGTTTGCTTTCAGTCATTTCCCTTCAAGCATTCCTTCTATCCCTTTCCCTCCAAGTTTACTTTTCATGTTCAAGAGCAAATTAGGTGATTATCCAAGAGGAACCGACCTAAAATCTAAAGGCTTCACTTCAAGTTAGCATAGGTCCCACAACCTCGAAGTGATTCTCATGTTATACTAGATTATCAAGACCAAGATAGCTTGAATAGGGTGCAAATTTAGTGTATAACAAGTAGTTATGACAAACAATGCCTGATTCGTTATGCACACAAAGGTCAAAAAATGGTCATTTTGAGTTGACATCCCATACATTTTCCCTATTGCTTAACCATTTGCTTTTTCAACCATAAAATTTGCAGAATTGATCTAATACTTATGCACAAATGCCCCAATAATCGTGTGTTATTGGCACCATTAAAGTTGTACAATTGGTCTAACTGCTTATAGCTATTGGTTTGGCTTGTAGGTAGTTATGAAAAACATTATGTGATTTTTTATGCACACAAAGGTAAAAAAATGGTCATTTTGAGTTGACATCCCATACATTTTCCCTATTGCTTAACCGTTTGCTTTGTCAACCACAAAATTTGCAGAATTGATCTAATACTTATGCACAAATGCCCCAATAATCGTGTGCTATTGGCACCATTAAAGTTGTATAATTGGTCTAACTCCATTTTTTTTTCTAGCTACTCGTACATACTATTAGGTGGCTATTGGCCCACTAAACAAATTTTAGTAGACTTTCAATTAGAAAATTAAATTCAATGAATGGTAATTAGAACATGGGTGATAACTAGGCCCCTTCTCCTATACAATCTTATTTTTCCTTAAAATTCCTCCTTAAGATTAGTTGGAATAATACAAGAAGATAGAAAGGAGAGAAGGGCATTATACTACTATACTTTGTAAATGTTCACCTCTAACACACCAAAAAAATTAGCTTCTAAGTAAATATATAAATTATTTATTCTTCACTTGGGCAAAATTCTAGATTGGCAATATTCCTTGAACGAAATCTCAAATGTAATGAACATGAACCTAAATATGTTTTTCTTTAACATGGAAAATTGGAACTTGGATGATACTTTGATTGTCATTGTTACCCAAATTTCCTATCTTATGTAATTTGGCTACAAGTGGAGAAAATGAGGCTCCTACAAGGGTAGAGCCTAGCTTGTACATTTTTGTTCATGTTTTTAGGTCTTCTCCATGTTCTCTGCATATTTCTAGGTCTGGTTTTAGCCCCTAGTTCATGTCATGAAGACCTAAGTGCAAGAAACCCTTTGAAATTCCTTAAAACCCTAAGTTCTTGGTGGCCCAGTCTAATTCTTCATTATCTTTTCCATGCCACTTAAGTTCTTATTTTTGTCATGTGCGCTTTAAAATTTCCTTGGTTATCTCTTAGTCGCGCAACCTAGACATAATATTCTTTTTCATTTAGCGACTTTGAGATTGCTTTAGTCGCGTGATCTCGAAAGGGAATGGAATATGCTCTTTTCATCGGGATACTTAACGAGAACCGTTGATGTAGTTTTGATCCTGTGGCTTGCGTTAGATCTCGAGACAAAGTCAAAAGTCATGTTTTATTCTGAGATTAAGCACAACCATTGATACAGTTTTGATCGTGTGTTGTGCGCTAAGTCTCATGTTGAAACCAGAGTTAGTCAAAACATTGGGAGATTCAGCGACTCAATCTATCTCATAATCTCGTAATTAAACTCAGAGTTAAAGTCTGGTTTTCTTTTTGCCTTAGTCGCGTAATCTCTAAAAGGACTTGAGGTTAAGTTATTTGTTCTGAGATCACACGTAGATCATAGATCTTGTTCTAATCCTACGGATCACACTAGATCTCGTGATAAAACAGGGGTCAAGGAATTCATTTGGAGACTCAGAGATTGCTTTAGTCGCGTAATCTCATAATAAAACTCAGAGTTAAATTCTAGTTTTCTTTTTTCCTTAGTCGCGTGATCTCTAAGTGGACTTGCAGTTAAGAGAAAGATTTGGAGACTTAATGCAAACTGTTAATCTCATCCCAGATGTGCGGCTTGCGCTAGATCTCGAGACAAAGTCAAAGGTTAGCAAAGATCAAGAGATTACGCGCAGATCTTTGATGCAGATCAAATCATGTGGCTAGTGTGAAGTTTTGAAATAAACATTAGGGTTAAGTAATCATCCATTGACTTAGATTTTCTTCAGTTGCTGAATCTCTAGATGGACTAGGGTTACGACCAAGTCAGATAAAGTTAAAGATGAGCCAACCAAGTCTTGATCTGAGCCGTCGATGCAAATTAGATCTTGTAGCTAGCGTGTAATCTCAGAATAAACCCCAGAGTTAGAAAATCTTCCAGCGACTTGGATTTTCTTTCAGTTGCGAGATCTCAGAATGAATCATGGTAAAAGTAGTTGAATTCAAGTTAGATTCAGAGTTTGCAACAATTAAAGATGAGTCGTTGATTCAGTTTTGATCTTGTGGTTCTCGCGTAATCTCAGAATAAACCCTTGGGTTGGCTTTCCATCCAGCAACTTAGATTTTTCTTCAATCGAGTGATCTCAAAATAGATCATGGTCAAGGTAGCTGGAGTCAAGTTAGTTTCAGAGTTTGCAAAGATAAAATTGTGGTCATTGATGCTGAGATGATCTTGGGGCTGGCGCTAGATCTCTGAATGAAACCATGGTTAGGCCAGATACTTGGAGACTCAGAGATATGCTTAGTCATGTGATCTCATAATGAATCAGAGTCGTGGTAAAGTTAAAGTCAGGTTTACTTCTGAGCCATTGATTGTGTTTTGATCTTGTGGTTCTCGTGTAATCTCGCAATGAAAAGGAATATGCTCGAAAGGTTCAGAGATTTGGCGCAGACCGTGGATTTGTTTTTAATCAAACGGTTGTCTCATAATCTTGCAATAAAATAGAATATTCTTCTATGGTCTGGAGATTAAGCGCAAATCGTTGATCTTGGGTCCAATCTTGTGGCTAGCGTGTGATCTTGCAATAAACTCAAGGTTAAAGAAATGATCTCATGACTTGGAGACATAAAGGATTTTAGACACCCAAGGTTAAAGATGAGTGAAAGGAAAGTTAAGGCTAGGGTCAGAACTAAGGGTAAAGATTGATAAAATCCCATTTGATCGAGTGGTAGGCATAAAGCCTCAATGCAAAGATGCTCAAAATCTAATGATCAAGGCATTGCGCTGAGATGACATGTGTCACTAATGACGTCAAGGGTCTCGGGTTTACAGACAAGATAAAGACACAATAAGTAAAGAAGATCTGACGGTGGGCGTAATCCCTCGATGGCCAAGATGAAGATGTTTAATTCTTAAGGCATTGCGCTAGGATGCCACGTGTCTACGATCAAATCTGAGCTCGAAGACAAAATAAAGATAAAGATAGATCGACGGTCGTGTTTTGAAAAATGATAAAGATTCAAATCTGGGTCATTTATCAAGTATTTCGCACCACTTGGGTATGTGCACCAAGTTGTGGACCAAAAAGGGGGATATAAGTGGACACATTTTTCTGAAATCGGGTAAACCTGAACTTGGAAAAGGCATTTGAGGATCATGCACTCAAAATAAGATGTGTAAAAAATAAAAATTGTAGTACTTTGAATCTAGTTTCTGGGTGGTCCCATAATAGTGTGTCCCATTTTTTGGCCAATTTTGACACTGAGATCAACATTCTGAGAAAAAACTTCACTTTCAAACACCTGTTGCTGCAAAACTATTAGGAATTTGAAGATGATGTAAACTAGAGTCTTTTAGAATTTTCTTTCTAGTTTCTAAATATATTTTTAAAAAATTAAAACTCATTAAAATTTATTTTTCCTTCTCCTAAGAAAAGTGGTTTGTGTGAAAAAATAGTGTTTTTAAGGAGTGGCTATCACTTGGATCAGCATTTTTTTTTTTATAAATATGATAACCATGTAATTCTTTAGAGGTTATTTTTTTAACTTCAATATCTAAAGGATGCAATTGGTTTCATTCATTTTGGGTCAATATTTCATACTTTATTAAGTTTTAAAGTGTCAGTAACTGTAATTTAGACATAAGGTCACTTGGATCGGTCTAACTTGATCTGTATATATCAAAATTCATTTTTTTATTTTTTTTATAGAAAGGTAACACAAATACTCTTTTCCTACATATTTTTCATTTTTTGTTTTCCTAATTTACTATTTTTCTCGAAGTGTCGAAGAGAGAGGTTGCTAAATGGCCAAACAACCTCTGTTTAATTAAACTAAAAATAGAAAGTCACAATGAACTCAATATATATTAAAATCATAGTCATTGTAAAGCTTGTTTTGAGTAGAATAATCTTTCATTTGGGTTTTAGAATATTTTTTTATTTGGTCCTTGATTGAGACCTTCAAAGGGAAAAAATTTGCAAAAAATTGTTGGCTTTGGAGAGAAAGGCCAAATTTAGGGGGTTCGCTCGAACACCCCTTCTAGCGAAGGGGGTTAGAGAGAACCCCCTTTGAGCGAAATCCCCATGGAAAATTTGTGAAAATTTCTTTTTTTTGTTCATTCACAGGGTTCACTCGAATTGGGTCTAGTTTGAGCGAACCCCCCATTTCATCTAGTTCGCGTGAAGGCCCTACGCACGAACACCCCCATTCGCTCGAAGGGGTCAAAAATAAAAAAAAAATTATTCGTGTGATTTTTATTCATGCCTAAAAGTGGGACACAGCTATGTGGGATCACCCTTCTAAAACACTATTTTTTTAAAAAAAACCGATAAGATTAAGAGGGTCAAACCTCGCGCACACGAAAACATGTTCCTAATTTTTTTGGAAAAACATAACATAGTTGTTTCCATGTGTGGTACAAAAGATATAGTTATATTTAGTATTTTTCAAATCCCTTTGGTAGGATGATAGGTAAGAGTGAGATCTAGAATTTGTGTATTTTTTTGTAATTTTTTGATGAGTATTGTTTTTTCTGTAATTTTTTGAAGTGATTGCATCCTGAAAATTTGGTACCTGTTCGTGAGCTAGGCATAACTTGCATCAAAATAATCGAAAATGAAAACCTTTTTTTTTTAAAGTGTATAGAATCAAGTGTAGAACAATAATATGTAGTTTATTTGTAATTTTATTAAGTATATCAAAAGTTATTAAAAAATGGTAGACATATGTCTGTGACAACAATCAAGACACTGGTAAAGAAAATTAAAGTTAACTATGCTAATGTTGTCCAAAAATAGAAACATTTATATGGTTATAAAGCTAAGAAGATGTATGAGATTATGGTGAAAATTATAAAGCTACCCAGTTGACAAATTACATACGTCATGAAGATAAAGTTGAGAATTCATCTTACAAGATGAAAAATGTCTAAAAGTATAGAAATGGAGGGAAAATGAGCCTCCAAGCCTTTGGGTCATTTTCCAAAACTCTTCGCAAGACATAACCCAATTGGGTTTCTAAGTTTCAAATAACCCAATCGGGTTATGAAAAGAAAAAAGTACATTTTCAACTCCTCCATAACCTGATCGGGTTTTGGAGAATAAAACGCATAATTTTCACTTCTTCAAAACCCGATCGGGTTATGAAGAAGTAAAAATTATGCTCTCTCTCTCTCTCTCTCTCTCTCTCTCTCTCTCTCTCTCTCTCTCTCTCTCTCTTTCTCTCCTCCTTTGTTCTTAGTTTTTTAGAACCCAATTGGGTTCTGAGTAATTAGGAGCATTGAGTCATTATGTTCTCATAACCCAATCAGGTTCTAAGTAATTAGGAGCACTGAGCCTTTATGTTCTCATAACCCGATCGGGTTCTATGTAATTAGCAATGTTGCTTGCTGCAACAGTCTTAAAACAGTCATTACAAGTTGTTTTGAGGTCCCACAACTATTTTTTTGTTGTTTTACGCCAGGAACAGACAGGTTTGAACTTTTTTTGCATGTTTTTTCTTTGCAGTGATTGAAAATTGTGTTTTGTATTGGTGTTTTTAATGTTATTTTATCATTGTATGTTCTCATTTCAAGAAAATGGTTGATTTGTTCTTATTTTTTAGATTTGATGTTCTGATGTTATTCTATGTTCATGATATTATTCGTAGGGTCCATTCAATACGAACAATGGGAAAGAACAAAAGAGGAACAATTGAACAACAAGAGACGGAAAAGGAAAGACAAAGGGAATGCATGAGGAGAATATGACAAGGTACATCATCAAATGCAAGCAACGTAAGTGATGAAAATGAAAATGTTAATGTGACAAATGCACCATTTCAATTCGATGTCATTAATGAACAAAATGCACATAATCAAAATGAAAATTATCAACAAAAACCAATTGAAATGAATCCAATAAATGCACCTAATTCATCTAATGAAAATGTAGAGCATGTAGTTGTGTTAACACCTCCTAGAATAATTCGTAGAAAACCAAAGTTTCTAACTGACATTGATGAAAATATTTTGAGGCCATTGCATGATAAAATGTCGGAAAGAAATTGTAGAAGAATTATTAAAAAGATTTGGAATAACTATTTTGAAAAATTAAATCAAAGTAGAAGATGTCAAGTAGTTGTTGAATTGATTAAGAATCTAAAATTTAGAGAGACAGTGACAATTGTGGGGTTGACAACAGCCGAAAATAGTACTGAGAGAACCATTGTGATAAATATATTCGATGCATACCAAGTCATTGGTTCACAAGCACGTAGTAAAGATGTTAATGTTACTTGACGTGTCCTCACATCAACTATAATGGGAAAGGAAATGAAAAAATCTCGTATAGTAAACAAAACAAGAAAGTCATTAAGGATAGGTAGATCAACATTACGGATAGCCTTACACATGAGAGACAAAATTGAAGATCCAAACACTAATTCTCTTTGGTCATTCTCGGGTAGACTCCCACGCAAGGACAAGGTTGGTGTTGATGCATTAAGAACATTAATTGAAAAGTTCTGGCATGACAACACAAGGGTTTCACCCAACCAAAGAGACGTTAGGAGGAGAATCGTATCTAAAAAATTGTATGCCACATCTAAAACACTTTTTGGATATGACACAAACACAATTTTATGAAAGATTCCTCCAAAGATTTCCTCAAATTAAAATTAGTCAAAGATTTTTTGAAATGACAAAACCCTTTTACGTCAAGATTAGTCATGCACGCACCACATGTTATTGTAGGGTACATATTAAATTTTCCATGCATTATGATATATATCGTCATGTTTGTTGTACTTTGCACACTAACACTATTTTGTAGGAATGTTGTCTTCAAGCACCTCCTATGTCATCAAGAGATTTTATGTCAAGTGTATTATGCAATCAAGATGATGGTTGCATTTATTATAAGATGATGTGTTTGAATGGATCTTGTAGTGCATGTGGTGGTATGAGAAAGTTGCGGATATGTCACAATCTAGAGAGCACAAATGAGATTGGAAATACACTAGTTTCTTTTGGAAAATACAAGACAGTAACTTATGGTCTAAAAGATAGAAAAGAACTTAAGAGGTGTGAGTTAGTGGAAAATGATGTGTAGCTGATTTTATGAATGTTTTTCAAGAGAAACTAGTTTATGAGTACATATGTCATTCACATAGAGCTAGGTGGTTGGATGAGAAATTCAAGATATGTAAGGACACTTTTCCCCTTGGTACTATTGTTCCCATTGTTGATTTTGCTGAGAGTTATACACTTAAACCTCAGAATGAAGTGCAAGCATTGTATTACCATTCTATAAAAGTGACGATCTTTGTACATATAGAATTCTTGCATGCACATGATAGCACAGACGGAGATAGAAAGGTTTTAAGAGAGTATCACTTCTACATCAATGATGATCACACACATTCATCTGAGTTTCTGCAAGGTTGCTTCAAAGTTTTCTATGAGAATTTAAGAGAAAGAGGTATTGAGTACAACCAACACATAATATGGTCAGACAATTGCACCTCACAATTCAAGAATGCAAGGATGTTCTATTGGTTGAG
>MU225779.1:268251-289887 GCA_018584345.1 Thuja plicata
TTTCTATGAGAATTTAAGAGAAAGAGGTATTGAGTACAACCAACACATAATATGGTCAGACAATTGCACCTCACAATTCAAGAATGCAAGGATGTTCTATTGGTTGAGTAGGATGCACATGACAAGTCACATTCAAAATTTTTGGAATTTCACGGAGGCAGGGCATGGATAAGGCGAGCATGATGGTGCAGGTGCATGTGTAAAAAGAGCTCTTGCCAGAGAGGAATTGAAGTACGAAGGTGGTGCAGAGTTAATAAATGCACAAACAATTGTGTGATGGTGCAACTCTACGATGGGAACATGTAATGAAGGTAAGTATATGGTTAATAGGTTTTTTGCTTAATAAATGAGTCTAACATTGAAAACTATCTAGATTGTTGTACACTTAAAGGATCAAGTGACATGCACTCATTTAGAAGTTCAAATGCAGCATCACTGGGTATTTATACTAGATTAATGGCATGTTTTTGCTTGTCTTGTATGAATTTTGCGTGAGAGGAATGTGAATCAAAAGAGTGGGTTGACGAATGGTCTTATACACCTTTGCAATCGCTTGATACATATCAACTTCCTAAAGCACTACAATTGAGCCAGTTTGAAGCATCAGCATATTTTGATCACATATTTGACCTAGTTGAACCAGGTAATTTCTCAATTTATTCTTCATTTTGAGACGAACTCTGATGAACCTACTTGAACTCATTTTATTAGGTGGTTAAGTGTTTAGGGTGTTAACTTATCCCTCTATAAATTGCAGGTCATGTATATGTAGTTGTTGCAGATGAGAACAATGTGGAAGAGACTGATTACTTTTTGTGTCATTGTATTGAGGGAAAAAAGAAATTGACAACTACAGTCATTGATGGAGAGGGTATTGAGTACCCAATAGGATCTGTTGTTGTGACAGGGACATGGCTTAGAAGGTACACTATCAAAATATAATGTGTTCTTATCTGATGAATTTGATACCTCTTTATGTATTCTATTACACTTTATATGTTGAATTTTGTAATAATTTATGCTTCTATGAAATGCAGGTACCCTATCAAAAAATCCAAGAAGTGGTTATTTCAGGACTATGAGACACATAGACATATTTTGCATTACTCGAACCTTCTTGTTACAACAAATATTGAATTGATAAAGTATACTAGTAGACCTCGTAAGAAGAATTTATGGAAACTTATTGAATCTTAACATGAGGAAATACATGACACAATAAGGGTTAGAGCCGATCCATAAGGTTCGCTCAATTAGTTTTGGGCCATCATGAAGAATCATTCTATAAATGGTAGAATTATTTTGACAATTTGGTATATAAATTTTGTGAAACAGTCTAACTTTGCTTTTTTGTAAATATAAATGACTATGAAGTGGTCTACATGCATATTTGGAGACCACATTTTGTATATTAAAAGAAGATCAAATTATATATAAAAGTGGCCATGGGTTGATTTGTGTATACCGAGGGTCCACATTTTGTTAAGTTTATTGTGTCTTTGTATGTATCTTTGTCATGCATTGTATTTATGTATGTATGTTCATTTTCATATTATATATTTTCCATGTATTCTCTCTCTCTCTCTCTCTCTCTCTCTCTCTCTCTCTCTCTCTCTCTTCCAAAGCAACTACCTTGAAATTATTTTGTTGAACCAAAGTAATAGGCATAATCTACAATCAAAATTATGGTGTTATATGTTATGCTTTGTGGACGTTTGAATTGTTTTACTTGTATTGTTGCCCAATTTGGCTTAGTGCACCTTGGGAACACTTTGGTCTGAATTGCGCTAGAATGTTATTGATGGTTTGCAAGCAAAAAAAGGTCTCCCCTAGCATTTACCCGACCAACTAGAGCTGATGGAGCTGACGGTTTGGTCCCACGATGAACGGTTTGAAAGATGCACCATTGAGCAACTTTCAACTAACCAACAATGACACTTTTTGCACCATTCGAGATCGGGTCAAAAAATGGAATCCAACTGGAATCTCCTGGAACTGAGCCACATTCTTGTAGGCCTTCCCAAGATGGTCCTTGTGCACTTCAAAAATCTCTGATATCTCTCACGAGGTCCGATATATGAATCTCCAAAAATTGCTGCCAAATTTGGCTTAGTGCACCTTGGGAACACTTTGGTCTGACATGCACCAAAATGTTCTTGATGCTATGTGAGTGAAGAAAGGTATCCCCTAGCATTTACCTAGCCAACCGGAGCCAATGGAGCTGACGCTTTGGTCCCACGATGAATGGTTTGAAAGATGCACCATTGAGCAACTTTCAACTGACCAACAATGACACTTTTTGTACCAACCAAGATCGGGTTAGAAAATGGAATTCAAGTGGAATCTCCCAGAACTGAGCCACTTTCTTGTAGGTCTTCCTAAGGCAGTCCTTTTTTAGTTCACAGATCTCTGATATCTCTCACGAGGTCCGAGATATGGATCTCCAAAAATTGCTGCCAAATTTGGCTTAGTGCACCTTGGGAACACTTCAGTCCGACATGCGTCAGAATGTTTTTGATGCTACATGAGTGAAGAAAGGTCTACCCTAGAATTTACCCAACCAACTAGATCCAATGGAGCTAACGGTTTGGTCCCATGATGAAGGGTTTGAAAGATGCACCATTGAGCAACTTTCAACTGACCAATAATGACTTTTTGCACCAACCGAGATCTGGTCAAAAAATGGAATCTGAGTGGAATCTCTCGGTACTGAGCCATGTGCTTGTAGGCCTTCTAAATATGGTCCTTTTTTACTTCATAGATCTCTAATATCTCTCACGAGGCCCAAGATATGGATCTCCAAAAATTGCTGCCAAATTTGGCTTAGTGCACCTTAGGAACACTTCGGTCCGACATGCACTGAAATGTTCTTGATGCTACGCAAGAGAAGAAAGGTCTCCCCTAGAATTTACCTGGAAAATAGGAGCTGATGGAGCTGACGGTAATAATATCCATAAGTTTTGGATCCAAGCTTGTTCATTTATGTTTGTAAGAGCACAAGTTGCTCCTAGGTGCAAATGTTGTCACAATGGTCTAAAATTGTAAAAGTTGCTAATTTTGAATCTAGGGGATATGGTCTCCTCTAGGGTCCTAAGTGTCCTAAATAAGGTCCTAGGATGGGTCAAAGAGCATTGAGTTGACCAAATTTGTCAAAGAGAAAGAAATGCTCAAAATTTGGTGGCAACTTTCAAAAGTTGCTCAAGCAACTTTTGCAACTTTTGCAAAAAGTTTCTCAATGAAGAAATGGACGGTTGTAATCACCTAGGCTCGGGTATTTGAGCATGGATTGAATATTTTGGAATTTTAATGGAGTTTTAGTTACAGACCACATGTGTGAGCATTTTGTACGAATGATTCCTTGAGTTTTACTTGCATTTGCAGTGTTTCTGTAGCCTTGTATGACTATGTGACCTATAATGGACATGTAAGGTCCTTTGAACATAGGCTAGAGCTTGAGAGGTGTTTGGGAAGATCCTAAGAAAGGGTTTAGGGTTCTAGAGGGAAATATAGTGAGAAAACAATGTCTGGTGTTTCTTGGGTGCCCTGCACCAAAGACCCCTATAACTTCCCAGGTGTACCCAAGGAACATTATATAGAGCATGAAAGATACACCTACATACATAAATTCACTTAAGTTATGGAGTGCATACATATAGAGCATGAAATATACACCTAAATACAATGTAGCACATCAAGCATTAATTCACTTTAATCATAAAATTGCTTATGTCCTGGAGCAAACATGTAGTACATACATTATGAAGCATAGACATGAATTCACTTAAGTCATTCACATAGGTCGTACACATGAATTTTGGTTACGAGTCATATACATGAAGTACACACACAAATACATTAATTTATCAAAACACACATGCATATACGCAAGTCATGTGAAACAAGAATACACTTAAGGCATAAACATCCAACCAAAAAATTCAAGGATCAAATTTGAAGTTTCGTAGATAACAAAATGAAAAATAATAGTGTACATATCAAATAATAGTGTACATACCAAATCCATAATAGAGTTACAAAAAATGACATCAACTATGTCCAGGTCGATATATACAATGTACAAATGTCATATATATATATATATATATATAATTTGGCCATTCAATGACCACAACTAGATCTATACAATGTCTCGATATATCTATGACTGTGGTGGATCATTAAAATTGAGCTTCTTCACAGTAGCACTTGGGTCACTAAGTCTCTGCACAAGAACAATTCAAATACTAAGCCATATATATTATCTCAAAATAAATAAATATTGGGTTGTAATTTACTGACAGTTGAATTATTGATTACCTCATCTCTTTCTCCTGTGCTTGGGCTGAATGATAAACTAAATGGGTTTCGTCATGGGTGAGAGGGACTCCTAGAAAAATGGCAAGGTAGAGGAAGGACGAGAAGTGGTGAAGGGTCTTATAACAGGAAAAATAAATAATACAAAATACATGTTATAAACAAGAAATACTAAAAAATAAAAGATGCATGGACTAAAAAGAAAATGCATACCACAACATGAGTTGGAACTCCTGTGCTGGAGGGAGCCAAAACCATTGATGAATCAGTTTGGATCTTTTCCTGTATGGTAAAATAGAAAAGATGTTATAGGACCAAGAAATACTAGATAATGCAAAAAATGTATACACTAGATAATACAAATTTGTATACTGAAGCCTCAGCTGGATCTCTTATGCTTGGGTTGAATGATAAATGAAATGGGCTCCATCATGGGTGAGAGGGACTCCTAGAAAAATGGTGAGGTAGAGGAAGAACCGGTAGTGGTGAAGGGTCCTATAACAGAAAAAATAATACAAAATACATGTTATAAACAAGAAATACTAAAAAATAAAAAATACATGGACTAAAAATAAAATGCATACCGCAATTGGATCTCATGTGCTAGGCAAGGGATCCCTAGGAAGTGGAAAAGGGTTCGCCTCATCTGAGGCAAGTATGACCAATTCTTGTATGAAAAGTCATAGCAAATGACATACTAATAAAGGAACATGATTTCTAAAATATTTTGAACAAACAAGAATGCAATTGAAAGTAAATATGAAAACATGTTACCTCCTCCCTCTCCTAAACATTAAGAGTGTCTGGGGCATTCATTAGTTTAGTGAAACCCAATTGATTCTACATGTATACAATAAACAAGTTAAGTGCATTCAACAATATAAACTACAATGAAATTTTCATAATACATTTCAACAAATATACTTAAATTGGACTTAATTACCTTTTCTATTTCTATGTCCCCGATGATTTCTTCCTTTTTCCTAATGACCTCGAGCTTGGTGGGGTAGGGTAACAAAAAAAAAAATACATAAGAGAAATAATATGATACCGCATGGATTCAATTAAAAATATAAACAAGAGGTGTGCAAAATACGATATCACATAGCTCTGTAAACCAAAGTTAATGGCAGAAAGGGTGACATCCTCAATCTCAAAAATCTGAGCCCTTGACAAGCCCTATATAACACCAAATAAATATATAAGAAATAGTTTACAATGATTATTATGGTTCACTTGAATTACACAAATGATTATGCTCCACAACTCTATTATATCAAAAGTTTATAAAAAAAATTTACGAACCATTATTACAATATAAAAAATTTCTCTTCTTTCACACACAAGACTATTCTTTAACAAATTTGTAGTCACAGTTAGAGAAGAATGGTCTGGATTGTATTTGTGGGGGTCAGAGGTTAGGACCACTTTTGCAGCAGGTAATAGGACTATTGTAGCCTTTCAGTGAGTATGTTTTAGTGTGTTTACCCTTAGCATGGAAGAATTTAGAGTGCTTTTAGGTTGAGAGTATGGTGCAGGAGCACCTCCTAGTACATGGAGTCTCATGAAGATTGTAGAACCTTGATGTTCTTAGTGCCCTCTTGGTCCAAAGGGATCCAATACATCTTGTAGTTCAAGGCTTTAGAATTAGTCTATCATTGAGATCCAATTGTGAGACCTAGTTCCAAGTTTGGGCACTTATAAGCCACTTGTTACACTATGGTCATGGGATATGTACTATGGTCATGGGATATGTACTATGGTCATGGGATTCAAATCTACATAAAACCAACTTGGCCAGATTCCCCTATGTCTTAGCCTTTAAATGCAACTAGTTTGGTGAAGAGATCTTACCTATAACTCTAGTTATCGTGATTTTTGTCTCTGCAACTCTGGTTTTTGTTCATTTCTAAGAGTTTCACATTGTTTTTCAAGTTTGAAGTGTTTCCACCATGGGAATTAGATAATATATGGTGGAAAGCTTCTTTGTAATATGCTTTCAATGATTCTACAAGTATTTTTTATGTTGAAGCAGGGTGATGGCCATATGATCGAGCCCTAGGTGTATATCTCAATGTATGCACCAAATCTAAATATACACAGTAGTGTATAAATTCTACAAAACCGAGCACCAAGGGCCCTAATTGTGGATTTGATCTTGTTTTGTGAATACCTAAGTGTTCTAATTGGTTTTAGAAGGAAACACTTCCATTTGCTAGCACTTACACCGGAGTAGGAGGTATGGGCAGTGATGAAAATGTTTGGGGTGCTTATGAACCTAGGGTGTAGATGGGCTCTTGTCTATGGTAAAGATATAGACTAGTATATGGGGAATTTCCTAGTATGACAGTGAAATGCCAGAGAGTAAAGTTTACTGAACTAGCAAGTGAATGTGCTTTGAGTGATATTTTAAGGACCTTGTGATAAGTTAAGGGGTTCTTGGGGTGTCTTAGAAGTTATATGTTGGGATTCTTCAGAAGGCCATGGAGGTGTATTGAAGGATTAAGGATATTCACAATCAGTGAACAATCAAAGATTGTATTCATGATTTTGAACAAGAAATAAGAGTAAAAGAATGATGGTTGGATGTTCTAAATGATGTTCAAGGTTGATTCAGAAGCCAATAAGTGATTGGTTGGGGTATGAGTCTATGTATGAGTTCAACATTGGTTGAATTGAGTCCAAGGATGGAGGGTGGGAGTTCAAATAAATTTGAGTCATGATGACTGGAAAAGGAAGTGAATTCCTTGAGTTTAATTACATTAGAAAAAAGTATTTGACCATAAATCAATAGAAAACAAACATACACTAAGTTACCACCATACAAATTATTAAGATATGATATTTTCAAAGCAACATACTATTCTATTTTATGAATATTTATAAAACATTACCTCAGGTGCTTGAGCTACCCGCCTACATCTACTAGAATGAGCACTCCTTGGTGTGCTTGTACCACCAACTGCACCCTGTAATGCATATTATTCATCTATCAATTTAGATTCTTCTATACATAAAAAATTATTTACTTTTAATAGATTTAGGTAATTAATTAAAATAACATGTCAAAACATAAATTTAAACAAACCTGTGTCAGCTCTATATCTTACACCATTGCCAACATATCATTTGTGAGGGCCATATCCTCAGTAGTGAATGCCTGAAATATTCTCCCGCAATGTACACATGAATGGGATGTTGAACCATCCGCACTCACCTGACTATCTACCCCATCACATAAACCATTACAACTGATGCAAATATGCTCAATGGGTTGGGCTGACCCTGCAAGTGTATTTGATGATAATGGAGCTCGCACAGGATGAGATGATTCTAATGGTGCATCTGATGATGATGATGGAGCTGGCGTGAAATGAGATAATCCTAGTGGTGCATCTGATGAAGATGGAGGTAGCATGGGCACTGATTCATCCTCTCCAACTAACTAAGTGCCATGTTGGATAATGGCATCAGTCAATGATGTAGTTGCATGAAGAGTCTATATATCCATAGAATCCTTCATCACTACTGGGACCACAACATGAATGAGGGGGTTTCTCACAGTATGCCTCCTCTCTTGTGGTAGGGTAATCCTATGTGCCCCAGGTCTATCCTGCGTAGAGCCTCTCCCTCTACCCTGGAACTCACAAAAGTCAAAGTAATTCGACTTCTTGCCAAGGATAAACTCATAGTATAGCTTCCTCAAAAAATATAAAGGCACCTCATTATTATTACAAGGTGGTTGGTCAAATACCATGTACCACCTATCCCAAAAAGCTGATTTCATCCCCCTGTGAGAACACCAATGTATAGGAAACCATTTTGTATTAACTTCTAGGGAACTGTTAGTATTAGGATCGATAAAAATGGAACATATGTCACATTTTTCTATGCCTTTTCTTTTCACATCCTCATATGATAAACCATCAGCATAATATGTATGAAACCTATCCCTCCATGAACCCCATTTCTTCACCTCTTGAGCCGCTTCATTTTCACTATTGGACATTTTTTCTAATGTAGTGGCAAGGGTAGAGTGATGTTGAAGACCGGAAGCCTTCAACTTATTTACTAATATATTAATTTTTTGACTATTTTGGTTAAGGTGTTGCACAAGGTCCTCTTTTGTTGCATTTACATGATCTAATGGAACATGTGGAGGGTCTACGGGTGGTGGTGGTTGTGGATGAGGAGAATTTTGAGGAGGGTTTACGGGTGGTGATAGTGGTGGACAAGGAGAATTTTGAGGAGGGTTTATGGTTGGAAATGGTGGTGGACGAGGAGGGTTTACGGGGGGTGGTCTTTCATTTCTTTTTGCTCTTCTTGGATTTTTTGACAAATCTAATATACAGTTAATAAAAGAAAACAAAAAATCAATATCATAACCTAATTTGATAAAAAAAATGCAAAAAAAACACAACAAAACAACAAAAATAATAATACATACCTTTCTTATGGGGTGCCATTGCTTCAAAATGTGCAAATTGTTGAAGAATCTTGTTTTCTTCAAAGCTCGATCGGGTTCTTTGGTGTTTTTTCTCTCCTCTAGTCTACTACTCTATGGTTTAGGCATTCAAAATGGCTTAAGCTGCGGGCTTTGCAAAATATTATATGTTTCTAATAGCCTGATCAGGTTATTAGAAATATCTTAGAACCCAATTGGGTTATTAGAAAATATAATATGTCTAATAACCTGATCGGGTTACTAGAAACATCTCAAAACCCGGTCAGGTTATTAGAAACATCTCAGAACCCGATCGGGTTATGAGAAAAGTAAAGTTTTTTAATATTATTGTCTAGGCTTGGTTACCAAGCCTAGTAATATTTTGAAATTTCAATAACCCGATCAGGTTATATGAAATTTGAATTTTTTTAAACCATGTGTCCACTTTTTTGGTCCACAACTTGGTGCACACACCCATCTATAATCGTTATAAATAGATATTCAAATATTCAAATATGATTTTCAGGGTTTCATGGCGATGGTGTGGTCTTTCAAGTTGCAGATAAGAGAGATGGGTTGAGCCGACTTCTCTAATCAAATTTATGGTGAAGGGAGATGTATTCATGATTGTATCTGATCTTCTGAGATATTTCCCAACCTTATTGATGAGCAGACTTGATCATTTTAGGGTTTTTGTATTGTTTAATGAATATCTATCGTAACCCTAATTCTTCCCTAACTGATAGATGGATTGACTCCCAAGCCTGTGTGTTAGGGGAGGTTGTATATATAAGTAGTTTTAGAAGCTTTGCAGTGAGGTTTTTCAACTTATGCATGACTTTTCGTGGCATTCTCTCCGCCCTCAGGTTTTCATTAGTTTGTAATTTCTCATTGATTTCTAGATTATGCAAAGACTTTTTGTGATATTTTCTCTATCCCTAAGCCTTCTTGTCTATATTTATCTTATCTGAATTATAATATAGTGGCTGGTGTTAGAGAAATCTTTGAGTTCTTGAGCCCTCCTTCTTTCTGCATCTTTGTGCACTACTATGAATGATTTGATTTAGATGATCTTGTGGATATTGTTCAATCCCTTGTCATTTTGTCTCATTTTTGTGCCTATTTTTCAGAGTGAGTGTCTGTTTGCAAGTCATAGTCCATGTCTATCCACTGAATACACTATTGTTTGTGAAATTTTCTCTTTCCCTGAATAACCTCTTTTCATTTTAGATCTCTCTATGAAATATTTATGCAAGCCTATTAAGGAAGTCGTGTTCTGTTAGATCTAGGAAATTTCATGCTAGTTTTGGTCTCTATGTTATGATTCATGTTACCTTCGGTGTATCACCTAGTAGGATAATTTTATTTTCAATCATTTCCCTTCAGTTCTCCTTCTATCCCTTTTCCTTCCAAGTTTACTTTCATGTTTAAAAGAAGATAAGGTGATTATCCAAAAGGAACCGGCCTATAATCCAGAGGCTTCACTTCAGTTAGCAGAGGTCCCACAATCTAGAAGTGATTCCCATGTTATACTAGATTGTTAGGCTCAAGCTCTTAGCGAGGTGAAAAATTTAGTGTATAACAGTCATAGTACAAAGTAGTAGTATAGCTTTGTGGGAAACTAAGCTCAACTAAAGATTTTGAAGACAAATTGATTCCTTTCCTATTTATTTTGTTTCTTTGAGTTTAAATTTATATGAAAAAAATGATGTTGTTGTTTGATTTTTTCTACTTCATTTAATAAGGATTTATCCAAACTAAAATTTATAATCATCAATAGATTTTCTATTATCTATATCACTGCCCTATTAGGAAATCCTACATTAAAACCCTAGTTTATTAAACCATTTTACCACATAACCCCATAAGAGAAAATCATGTATACAAATATAATAACCATAATATATAGATCAAATAGACAAGCCACAAGATAACACAAGATATAACCTTGAAAAACCAAAAAGAGAGAAGAACCCAACCTCCAAAAATATCCATACTCCATCTATTATTAACAATGAAAACATGTGTGCATTTAAAGAGTTGCATTAACACTTTTGAATCATCAAGACTCTTCAATACATCCTCCTTGTGTCTAAGAATGGATCCACACATCTCATGTCATGGTTTACATATGCAGTGGTAGGACCACATAGATCTATATGTACCAAATCCAACACTCTATGTCAAGAGTACGTCTTATTCTTAAAAGTAGATCTAGTTAGTTTACTCAATTGAGATTCTTTGCACATTTTTTAGGCTTCATCAATTTAGGCAAATCTCTTACAACATTAGTAATGCTAACTCTCACCATATTATCAAATTTCACATGACAAAATCTTCTATGCCATAACCAACTGTCATTAATCTTAGCAATCAAACATTTATTCTCAATAGTTTTCAAATAAAATAGATTACCAGTAGTTTGTGTATTTGATGCAACAAGCTTTCCTATACTTCCAATGATCTTGCAAATTCCATTCATGAATTCCAATTTGTAACCTTTATCCAGTAGTTGTCCAACACTAAAAAATTTATGACTTAAATGAACAACATACAAGACATCATCAACACTATTTTTACCATCAAGAGTAATAGATCATTTTCCTTAATCAAACAAGAAGCATTGTTAGCGAATCTAACAACACCACCATCATAATCCTCAAGCTTCAAAAAATTATCCTTATCACCAGGCATATGATGTGAACATCTACTATTAATAACTCATTCATCTCTTTTAACCACTTGCGAAACCAATGCTTTTTCATCATTTGGTTTATCTTCTTTAATAGAAATAAACACATTTTTTTCCTCACTAGAAAAAGACTCATCATCATTCACACCTTCTTTAACAACATTTTTTTTTTTTATGTCCCTTAGAATGATACTTCTTAGATTTGTCTCTAAAATCCTTGGATTTTTTGTTCGAATACCTAGATGCAATATGACCAATCTTATTACAATTGAAGTATTTCAAAGGTAATTTTCCTTCATACTTACCAGAGCCCTTAGGTAGTGTTCTCTCAATCAAAGCTTCAAGTTCATCAATCTTCCTTTCTTCCTCCACAATCTCTTCCCAACATTTAGCATAGTATTTTAATTTCATCTTTGTAGAGCTTTCTCCCTAGTTATAGTCAGTCACACTGGCTTTAAATGTAGTCTCAACCTTTGGAAGTTCCTTACTAAGTGTAGTCATCTCATAGGCACAAATTCTTCCTGCCACATCTTCTCTTTAAATGTCTCTTATAGCTCTCAAATCCTCAATAGAAGTAAATTTCTCACTATAACATGCATAAAAAGATATCATAATATTGTCTAAAACTTCATTGTATTTCAAGGTACCACAAACACATCTGATTGCAAAAAATAGATCATTTACTCTTTGCAAATAGACTGAGGTATTTTCTCCTTCACTCATCTTCATATCTTCATATTTTTCCTTTAATCCCTACAACTTATCTTGTTTAACATATGTATCACCTTCATAAACAATTTCTAATTTTTTTCATACCTCATGTGTAGTCCTTAATCCATAAATATGAGAATATCCTAAATCAGACAAGGCACTAATCAATGTCTCCCTTGCTAACATTTTTTCCTTCAACTTCTTCTTTTCATCTGCAATAGCATTTGATAGGTCACTCTGAATAGTATAAGGCTTCTCAGTGATCTTCCAATATTCTTCTTTTTTTCCCATGCATATCAAGTAGGTATTCATTCGATCCTTCTAAATTAGATAGTTGTTTCCATTGAACTATACTCTCCTTTCTTATACTTTCCATGACGAATCTCCTTCAAGTGTTCAAACTTCTTCAAAAGGACCCAACTTTGATACCAATTGTTAGGCCCAAAAGGAGGCAAGCACAATGAGGGGGGGGGGGGGGGGGGGAATTAGTTGTACACNGGGGGGGAGGGTGAATTAGTTGTACACACCTTATAAAAATTAATTCCACTTTTTCCACTTAGATTTGAAATATAAACACTAATGCGAGATCCACACCAAATAATGCAGAACACCAAGATTTGTTCTTGAGGAAACTCGGTTAAGGGAAAATACTGGTGGGAATAAAACCCACAAGATTAATTTACTATGCTAAAAGTACTACCCGGTTAAAAGAAAACTAGAGAACAAAGGGTGCACAAGAAATCATGGCACAAATCCGGCCCTCAGTCAGATTCACCGATCTAACTTCAATTACAATAGGGTGGACATACAATCCATTACAACTAAACTAACAAATAGCATCTCCAATGCCAATATAGTTTTGATGAAGTACAAACTCTACTTTAAATGTAGAATACAAATATCAACAATTCTCCTTATAATTGCACATCCTTATCCTATTCAACAAATATAAAATGATCTCTCATTTATACCGATTACAAAGAATAATCAACCGCTAGGTCGGCTAAGACCTATTACAATAAAATATATAAACATTATGCTCAATCTCCAAAGCCATCCAAATCAATTCGGTTAAGACTTAGATTGGACCCAACTCTTCAACCACAAACACAATATGTGTCACCAAAACAACATTAAGAATCACAATATTTTACTCCATCAAGTCAGTTAAGACATAAATGAAGAAACACCAACACACTAGCAAAACACAAAATACCATCACCTCAAATGATAAACTCCAACAATATGATCATCAAACAATACAAGAACACCAAAAAGTAGCATGACTATCATCCAGAACATTCATATCATCTCATCTTTATCTCTGAACAACAAGAACACTAAAATACCAAAATCTATCACAAAAAAGATAGCTTTTTGTACTTTGAATCATGAACAACACTAGTTGTGAATGCAATGATAAGGGACCATGTAACCACCATCTTCAAAACCTCTGAAACATTAAATCCAAGATGTATCGATCCAAATACTCATCCATTGTAGACATGAACATTGTAATATTAGAAACCAACAACTTGATCATACCTCACTCAAACTATCATCTAAACTTATGCTAGCCCTTGTAGGCCATCTACAAACACCTTTGAACAATACCTTATGATCATAACTCAAAATATCTTCAATATAGCACCTGAACAATTGATCCTCTATACTGAACACACTATCTGAAATAACAAGTATGTTGACATCAATGACAAAACATTAATGTGAACACACCCGAGTACCAAATGTTGGGATTAATGGGAAGTAGTACTGAGAGGGGAGGGGTGAATCAGTACCTCTAAAACTTTTAACACTTTTCACCTTACTTTATTAGCAATCAATATTTATTGTATAAACTCAATTGTATGTAACATTCATAGAAACATTCATGAAAGTAATATACACATAATAGAAGATATGATATCGTAGAAAACTCCTGTTAGGAAGTAAAAACTACGGTGGGGATGGCACCCACAAAACTTCACTATCTACAGTTTGGAAGGGAGCTGGTTAAGGCTTACAATTTGGTCACTTCTGATGATCTCCCCTATTAGGAATATTAATGTGGAGACCTATTAGGATCTACTCTGTTAAGATCTTTAGCAGGACTGATGTAGTGTGCACTCAGTTAAGAGATTTACAATAGGATTGTTAAATCCACCTTCCTTGAAAGGATTTCTTAAGTGTACTACACTTGTTAGAATGTGTATGATTTGTATGAGCTGACTGTATGCAATCGATAATTGCTGATCATAGATCCATTAAAGCTTACAGTATATGAATATCACCTATAGTGATTGATCAATACCTTTTCCTGCTTGTTGGTAGCCTTGGCTCTTGTTCTTGAAAATTGATTTGATCTTTGTCTGTGCTTCTACATGAATTCTCTTGTCTGAACCTTAGATGCTCTCAGAGGCTACAATCATCATCGAACAACATGTTTACAATTGATTGAGCATCTATTTATACAAGTTCTTTGACCTATTCTAGAATCACACATTACAATGTTAACTCTAGATCCAAGCTATACAACTTGACCTTGATCCTTTAGTTTGCATGTTTTAAACCAATTAGACTGATAAAAATAATAATAATTACATCACTTTTCCCTCAAGTAATGGATTAAAAAAAATCAAGAAGCTAAATATAAAACTTCAGTGATTTATTTGACGTGGAAGTCAGATCCACTTTTTTTGGGATGTAACTGACTCTCGATATCTGATTGTCAGTGTGAACTAAAAGTCTATCGATGTTCCTTCTTTGAACTATTCGTCAGGTTCCCTTGATCTGCTAGGTTCCACTCTTGATTGTTTTGTCAGGTTGTACTGTTGGTTACTCGTCAGGTTCCTTTGTCTTTTCTATCATCGGTTAAAACTAAATAGTGTTGCGTCGGGATGCTTTGTACTTAGGAATATCGGTAACCTTTGCATCAGGTAGTGTTGTTCCTTGTCTATCAGTGTAATATAAACTGACAGTGATTATCATGTTTTTCCTTGCATATACTAATGGAAAAATATAATGTCTTCAATCTCCCCCTTTTGACATTAGTATCAAAAATTGATATGTGTAAAATACTAAAGTGTTTAGTATGTACACCGTGTATATATCCTTGTCATTATATGACTCCCCCTAACTGTATGCATCATTATAGTATAAGTATATGTACATGTATAATTTCTTTTGTACTATACATTCCCCTTTTTCATAATCTTTCCTCTTATTAATGATATAAGATTACTGACTGTACATATCATTTCCCCCTTTTTTGATAATCATGACAAAAATTTACAACTTATAAGTTGTCAAAAATGTGTAACTTACAGAGTGTCAAGTATGTGGGAGTGACTGTTCTTGATATCTTCTATCATTTTCTCCCATTTCTCTTTGAGGATTTCTAGTTCCATGTGCTCTAGTTCAATCCTGGCATGCATATCATAAATGCAATCTAGGACAAACATTTCTAGGGTGGCAATAAGTTTGCTTTCCTGTATCATATGGTGTTGCAATTATGTGAGAGTTGGTAAAAGTTGAACTTGAAGCTCATTCACCTCATCTCTGAACTTTGTTTCTGCAATCTGAATATCTTGTCTCAGCTTCCTAGCTTTCTTGAGTTGTTCATGGTGCAATTTGATTGCATCTTCAATGTTTGTGATACCTTGTGAACTAGCTTTAATATCAGCATCAATTTGTGCTATCTTTTCGGTATACTCCTTGGTGAGTTGATCCAACGTGCACAATTTTTGGTTTAAGGCTATAGCTTCTAAAATTATAGGATCCAATGCGCTTACTAGTTATGATAGCTTCACCTTGTTCAGTGTCACTTCTTGGCTTATTTTCTCTACTAACTTGAATTCAAATTTCTTCTCAAGTCTTGCTTCCACAGCCTTTTTAGCATCTATGTTCTGAGATGTGATAGCGTCAGTGAGAACCACTAATTGATCAAGTATGGGAGTTTTTTTATCAACATCTGTATCAGGTACAATTTTTTGGAGGATTCCTTTTGAAACATCTTGTACCTTTGATTCTTGAGTGGCCTTTCTCAGCTTATCTTGGATAGCTTGCCTTTCACAAAGTCTAGCATACTTTGTCAACTCAGTAGGATCCAATGTTCTAGGATCACATACTGGAATCTCAATTATTTCATCTCGAGTGACTGGATTTTTGATCTTGCTCTTCTTCTTCCTTGAGACTTGTGTAGAAGCAGATGTATGAACAACCATTTCTAGTTCATTTGTTTTCTCTAAGGTGCTCGGTGGAGGCTTTGTAGATGAAACTTCATGTACCTTCTGCTCGGTGTTCACCTATCAGTTAGGTGAACACATCTCTTCATCAACCTTGGTTGCATCAACAAATTTCTCTTCTATTTTCTTTTTTGGCTCATCTATCTTTTCTTCTTCACTCTTCTCCTTCTTCTTTTCCTCCTCTACTTGTTTTTCTCCTTCTTGATTCTGATAAGTAGAATTTGCTGATCATCGGTAGCAACTTGTTCTGTAGTTGTATCTTTGGATTCATCTGTTGTATCCTTTTTTTCTACATCACCCTTGTCTTTGGGTATGCTTGTATCTGTAGTATATTTTTCATGTCCTTCTATTAGATTGATGACCTTCATCAATACTGCCATGTTTTTCATTGTGCTCACCTATGTTGCATCTGTAGTTGTTTCATGTTCATCAGTTTGAGCTTGTTAAATAGTGACATCTCCATCCTTTTGAAATTGTTCTATAGGGTTCAGTCTTTTTATGTCAATGATTGAAGTGTCTGGCCATGTCTCATCAGCAACATCCATCTCCTTATTTCTTGGTGTCTTCAATGCTTGTTTCTTTTCTTGATCCTTAAGAGATATGAATATTACATCATCATCCTTCTTTGGATCCTTCTCAGAATCATAGTGAGTAATATCTTGAATGTCAAGATCATCCATGACTTTATCTAAGTCAATGGGCTCAGTATCTTCCATATTATCCAAAGAAATGTGTTCTAGACTTTCTTTTTCTTTCTACTCCTCTATATGAGGTGTCTCGGTGACAAGTAATGGATTCTCACAACTTGTTGATTCTGCAGATAGATCAAGAATTTATCTCCATTTAGCATTTGTCATGTTATCAAGATCTAAGAACTTCCCTTGTAGCATCTTGTAGGCTCTTATCTTTTCCACAAATTTATTTGAATTCTTTTTCATCATTTCTTTTATCTCTTCCATTTTGGATTTAGGAGGCATGAGTGTTACAAGTATCCTCTCCCTTGTTTCCTTTTCTATGTGCAAAGCTTAAGACCATCGTGCTAAAATTTTGTCACTCAATGGTTTGGGTATTTTGTTAGAAAAATCAAGTGGTACATATTTGAATTTATCCATAGACTTGATTATTGCATCTTCTATTTTATTTTGGTCCTCGGGCTCTAGTTTTACCCATTGTCTATTTTTCCTATCAGTCATGGTACCTGTTGTAGCAATTGATTAAGCAATCTCATCAATTGTTTGAGGGGTTAATCTCTTCTTATCTACTTTAGTATCATCCTATTTTGAATCTTTAATGTCAACCTTGCTTCTGGTGAGTCTTCTCCTCCTTTTGGTAGGTGTTGGCTTATCTATTTGTTGCTTCCTCTTATAGGTCCTCACTTGACCTTTCTTTAAAGGTGTAGTATCTTTCTTCACAGTTTGGCTCATTGTCCTCTGAGCTGCTGTAGTCCTTGGTTTCTTGGTTGGATGTGGAGGCATATCAAACTCTGTTTCTTTAGAATCTACTTCTTTCTTATCTTCCTCTTCACCAATGGCACCCTGTCCCTCGGTGTCCTCTGTTTGTTCTTTCTCCTCCTCATTTACTGACAACAACTTCTCAAGATTATTTACCATCTTGTTTTTCTTGTGGACAATCTTGTTTATGACTAGGCCCATTTTTATTTTAGTCTTGGCCTCTTCATATGTCCCAAATCTTTGTTGCTTACTATCAAGTGGTTCGTTCAACATTGCATCAATTGCATTTGTTTCTTAATCTATGTTTATCTCATAGTCAAGTGGTGGTAACCAGCCTTTCCTTGGTACAACTAGCTTGATATGAGTAAAATCTAAATCCACCATAAAACATTTCTCTTCCTTATGCTTTTCAATTAACTGTACAAGGATCCTTACTCTCTCCATCATCTTTTCCTTGAAATTAAGGAAGTATTCAGTCATCACTGAATCAAAGTTGTCACCTAGTGTCTTTATAAGGTCACTTATTTGTAATGTGAGTGGCTTGGTAGTGTCCCACTTCACTTTTCCAATTGAAGGAAAGTATTCTTGAAAATTAAAGAATATACACATTATAAGTGAGCCAAACTTACATGTTTTTGTCTTGGTAGACCTTATTATTGTCATATTTTCATCAAGTTGCTTCAGTAGGATCTCACATATATCCATTTGTATTCCTTTCATGAAAATCTTGTAAGTTGTGCTTACTGTTTTTGATGCTATTCTATTTAGCCTGCTAGCTTGAAATATTTTGTACCCTATGACACATGCACTGAACCTCAGTTCCTTATTGGTGATGGTTTTCACCTTAAGTCCTCAGTTATTCCATACATCGTTGGTAATTTTCTAAACTTCTGGTCGAGAGGGATGCTTGTGAGCTTTTGGTTTTTCAGTTATAGGGTAGCCTATTACAACATGTAATACATCCTTTGTAATATGTTTGGGTTCATCCAACCATAACTTCTGATCATGCATTCTGCTTAGTACTATCCAAATCCAGTTGATTTTGAAAACCCTCAAAAAATGTAGGGCATTTGTTATCCCTTTTACTTGCAAGTTCTTGTGTTCTTCCTTTAGGTTTTCTTGATAGACACATAACTTCTTATAAGCTTGATCTATCTCAAGATCACCAATCTCAACGATCTTGTAGTGTATATACAATCTAACGTCTTCTATCAACAAAAACCTAGGTGGAATTTTTGAGAATGCACTAGAATCATCGGGTTACGAGGCAACCTTTGGACATATCTTGTATTTTGGTTACACACAAGTTCTATTCTTGATTAACTTAACGACATTCTTCTTCTCATTCTTCAATTTGGCTGTTCTTGAAGTCGTTTCCATTGTGTTTCAAATTTAGGGCTTTTTTGATAATAATAACAGAGTTCTTGGTACGCTTGGTCCTTACTTCAATCCATGTAGCTTGTGAGTGATAGGCTTGGAGTGTGTTGGATCAAGTCAAGGATGCTCTGCTAACTTCTCTCCTTTTGCTCTATTTTCACTCTGCTCTATTTGCTAAATTTTCATGTGAAGAATGAAGTGCTTTCATAGAGTATTTATAGAATTTTGCCCTAAGTCTGTCATAAATGCTCAACAACTCACCGGGTCATGAAGACGGAGTTTGTCGATTAAAATTTTAAACAACATTCTCAGTGTTGACAGGATGCTCAAGATAGCTGTTAAGATTGTTGCTTTCACCGACAGATCTCGGTGTAGTTTCAAGACAACAATATAACTTTGCTTCCTTACCGATAGGTGTTGGTTTACATTAGTGACTTAGCCTTTTTATGTGTTGACCGACGATTCTCAGTGTGTTTAGATAGCTCATCCTTTTATGTTCACCGATGAATTTTGGTATGTGTTTACCGACGGGGTTGTTTTCTCATAATTGTAACAAGTAACATAATATGCATCTTTATTCATGCAGATTTTGACTATCTATCAATTTGTATAATAGAACTGATGAAAAATATGACTTGGTGTAGTGCAGTTCCATACTTACTTGTTCATCTTATAGGCGGGGTGGTGATGTCACCAGATCCATGGGATGAGGTGTCACCGACTGCATTACTTGGTCCAACTTCCTCAATGGTTGAAGCTTTCCTCCACATTTTATTCCTCATTTTCTTGATGTCTTCAATGGTGTTACCATTTGAAAAAGTGGTAATTTTTGTTATTCGGTCTCTACAGTCCTTCTTTAGATGTCCAACCTTATGAAAGTGTAAACATGCCATTCCAGTGTTGGTCCAGCCTCTGGACCTTTTGGTCTAGGTTCTCATGCACTTTGCAGCAATGTGACCATATCTACCACATGCTATACATTTTATCCATGTATTGTAACCCCAAACATATGAATTGCCAACTCTGCTCAGTTTATATGCAATTTCTTAATTTTTGGGTTTCCATGCTTCAATTTTCTTCTTCCTACATTCAATAGATGTGTGTTCATGCATTTTTTAGGTGGGACAATACTTTCCCATATAGGTTTCTGTCTTTGGTTCTTTCACCTTTGATTTACATTCATGTGCTTTATGTCCTTTCTTGCTACAATTATAACAGTGTCCTATGAATGTAAATGTTCATTTAGGAATACCTTTTTCTTTGCTCTTGCAAACACTTGAGGTGCGGCCTTGCTTTTCACAGTGATTGCATGTTAGCTTCCTAGGTCTAGGATTGATGTAGGCATCTTTTTGATTAGCTTCATTTGATGACTCTCCATGCTCGATGTACCCTAGTCTAGTGTTGGTGTTGGGTCTTCTTTGTGCATTCAATAATTCATCCATCCTTTTTGTACTTTCTTCATCTCTCTAAATCATGTCATTTTGTTGTTTCTGAATTCTAACCTCATGCTTTAGTTTTTCATTCTCTTCTCTTAGTTCACCGATAGTCTGTATTCTTTCAATGAGTTCCATATTCATTTTATTTTCTTTTTGACGCATAAGAATAATCTGATTTGTAATCTCATTGTGATGCTCTGTAAGTCTTTGTATCTCAGACTCTTTTTCTTGTAGCTTTTTTGTGATCTTTCTTCTATCATCTGTAACCACCTAGATTTTGTCTTCTTTTACTATAGACCCTATTTTACCTAAGTGTGATCATACCCCCAATTATGTCCAAACGACCCTGTTACTGCTTGTCATAATTCATTCAAATCAGATTTAATCTCCTAAGTGATCTAATCACTAAATCTACATTAATTGCTTTAGCCAATCAAATTAATTCAATCAATTCAAAATCATACGTGGCTAAGGTAATTAATTTAAAGGGAATTAAATGGAATCCTATTTATACCTCATCACTTGCAAGATCGATCCCCTAGCCTAAATTGATTTAATTTGGCTATAGTCCTAATTAATTGTTACAAAGCAATCAAAAGCTTGGATGATTAATTAAATCCCTATTATTAAATGAATATGTTATTACAACAATTCATTTTATTAATATTCCTTCAAACCTAACCAATCTCAACTACCCAACCATGAGTTCAAACTCATCCCAACCCCTTCTCACATGCTAATTCTTCTTAATTAGCTAATTAACCCTAATTAGCTAATCCCCCCTCCACTCATTCTCTCTCCTCCCATCTCTATCTCCTTAATCACATCCCTTAAGCCCTTATCCTAATCCTAAGCTACCCTTAATGTTGTCACATTCCATTAAGGAATGATTAACAACTCCACCAACTTGAGAAAGTCAAGGAATCTCAAGATTCCTTTCCTCAAGTCCACTTTGTCAGGCTTGACT
>MU225779.1:304864-325074 GCA_018584345.1 Thuja plicata
TGCTTGGTTCTACAGGTCCTGGGATCTCTTCTTCTGATTTTCTAGCTCACTCTTCTTTCTGACTTCTGAGCTTGTATGCTTCTTCTGATGCATCTTTATTCTATAAATGCACTGAGATAAAGTGCCTTCTTCTGCATTTTTGGGATCTTGTACACCTTGTATGGTTGTTGTACTTGCACTCTGTTATAAAGTGCCATGGGGGGTTATGATGCTTTTGCCATTTTAGGTGCATCCACCTTTGTCAAGTGAGCATACCTTCCATGAGATTAGCCCATGCTGTGTGTCGATGACACTACCCTTTATCCTGTGTGTGTACTTCTGTTGCACTATTGGTGTTCTTGGTTCTTCTTTTTGCAGATGTTTCTGGCATTGCATTTCAGTGTTCCTGTCACCTCTCCCAGTTCAACATTATGGGGGGGTTCACCTGTTGGTTCTATTGCTTCCTGGTTCGATTGATCAGCTCTTCATACATTGTCTTCTCTACCTGGTCATGCACTTCAGTGGGGGTTCCAGCAGTCTCTTTTGACAGAGTTTTTAGCTACATGCTTCGGAGATGCTTCTTTCTCATTCTTGTTCCTCTCTTTGGGACACCTTTTCCCTTTCTTGTTTTGGGTACCTGATCAGGCCTTGTTGCCGGGACCCATCTTTCCTGCTTTCTGCAGTAGTTTAGCTGTTTTGCTTCTCCCTAAGTTACACTTAAGGGGGGGTGTTAGAGTAGTCTTAGTTTAGCTAATAATTAATTCATTTAATTATTAGTCTATCTACTCTATGCTTAAGTTTCACTTAGGCAGCTTATATTTCTTTAGGGTTTCGCCTTTAGGGTTTCGGTATCCTTTTATAAGGATTCACCGCTTTCATTTCATTATTGAGATTGTAATCTACATTATTGTTGTTAATAGAATCTTTATTCTTGCAACATGGATTTCATGTCTCTGGCCTTTTGGCCGCCATAGCCATTCTTCTCTTCTGTCTTTGCTTCCAGTCTGTAACAGTCTTGCATGCAGGTGTTCTTGGGAGGATTTGTATTTATCAAATCTAACAGTAAATGGTCTTAAGCTAGCTATGGAGTGAAAGATTGTAGAGTTACACGTATATGGTGACTCCCAACTAATTATCAATCAGGTCAATGGAGAGTATCAAATGAAAGATGAGAAGTTGATGCCCTACAAGGAACTAGTTAATAACTTAAAGAAGTATTTTGTCTTCATCACCTTCCAGCAGATACCAAGATCAAAGAACAAAGTTGCAGATGCTATGGCTACCTTAGCATCCATGTTACAACTGGAAGAACATCAATTCCGCTATGAATTCTTGGTGGAAGAAATATCCTATCCTACCTTTGATACCCCTGAATACCAGGTAATATGTGCTTTGAACGCCCTAGACCAATCTTGGTATGCTAATATCATTTCTTACCTTTCTGACCAAACCATCCCTAACAATCTATCCAGAAATGAGAAAAGATCCCTAATTAGGATAGCATCACGTTACATCCTCATAACTAACAATCTATATCGATGAGGTCTCGATGGTACACTTCTTAGGTGTTTAGAACTTGAAGAGTCTGATTTAGCATTAAAAGAAGTCCACGAAGGTGTATGTGGATCACACTCGAATGACTTTTCATTATATAAGAAACTACTCAGAGTAGGCTATTACTGGCCTACCATGGAGAAAGATGCTATTCAATTTTCAAAAACTTGTCATAAATGCTAGACACATGGAAATCTCATCCATGCTCCTACCAGAGAACTTATCCCTTTTATCACACATTGGCCAGTTTAGCAATGGGCCTTTGGCTTGGTTGGACAAATATATCCCAACTCTTCAAATGGACACAATTTCATCATTACGACCACTGATTATTTCACAAAGTGGGTTGAGGTCGTGCCGCTAATCAAAGCCACTAGCAAACAAGTGGCTATGTTCATTTTGAACTATATTATTTGTAGGTATGGGATACCCTCTTCAATTGTAACAGATAATGGGGGCCATTTTTTAAAAAATCAAGACATTGATGACCTTTGTGAACAGTTCCATATCACTCAAAATTTCTCCTCAATATATTACCCTCAAGGTAATGGACAAGCTGAGGCATCTAACAAGAACATTCTCAAGATTCTACACAGAACTGTGAGTAAGTCTGGTAGAGACTGGCATCTACAACTGAATCTGACACTATGGGCCTACAAAACAAGCGTCAGAACACCTACTAGAGCGATTCCATTTGCTCTAGTCTATGGCACTAAAGTAGTATTACCTATTGAGGTTGAAATCCCATCTTTGCGGATATCTTTACAAGGCTTGGTTACTGATGAGCAGTACTGCATAGATCGGGTGAATTCTTTGGACCTACTAGATGAGCGCACACAACAAGCATTCAATCACTTCAAAGTGTATCAAGTAAGAATGTCCAAAGGTTACAACAAGAAGGTCAAACCACAAAAATTTGAAGTGGGAGATCTCATCCTAAAAGAGAATCCTAAGAACTAGCCTAATAGAGAATAGAAAGGAAAGTTTGAACCTAACTAGCTGGGACCTTATGTCATCACTACCACTTTTGGGACTAGAGCTTATCAACTAGCTACACCTAAGGGAGATGTTCTTCCAGATCCTATCAACACTCTACATTTGAAGCAGTTCTACGCTTGATGATCAACTAGCAAAGCCTGTACATCAAAAAGTTTTTACAAAATACCAAAAACATTCAGAAAATTGATCCTAATGAAGTCCAAAAACAATGGAAAAGGTCCTACATAAAGGGTATCCTTGGTGAAAACCTGGTAAATAGGTGCCTTGATACTACAAAAGCATTCAAAAAAGAAAAAGTAGAAAAAAAAATAGAAAAAGAGAAAAGTACCTAGATGAACACCTGGGAAAACAAGCATCTTGGTAGCAAAAAGAAAGAAAAGATCTTGCCAAGTGGTGAAAACCTGGCAATCAGGCGTCACTTGTGTTTTGCGCTCCATCTATCAATGCACTACTAATACTAGGACTTCATAATTATATATGTGCTCAAATGCTAACTTTATTTCCTCAATGGCTATTTTATCCTCGCTTAGGATTTGTCTGCATTTACATCTTAGGAATAAGTCATTCTGCACTGGGGGCATCTTTGCTGGAATGATAGGTTGCGGTTGCTAGGTTGCTCTAGGATGGTTTGCCTCATGAACACAATATTTTTTGATATATGCAAAATGATGTCACTTTCCAAAACAAGGGTGTCTTTTCAAATGTCACATATCCAGACATGACATTTACATTAACGGAGTTCCTACAAGGCTATATTGGATCACAAATATGAATGGATTATCCTATCAATGCACAGGCATGGAAACACCATATTTCTTATATTCTAATTGTATGATTGATGAATCTTTACTACATTTGATAGATGAATGAACAAGTACTACTTAAACACATAGTTTGATAATGGTTTGATTATGATTCTTTCATGTCCTGATGATGTTCTCAACTAGGGGCATCTAGGTAATTATAAATTTTATTTGATTGATTCTCAATTGATAATTTATTATGTCTTCTAAGTTGCTCAATGAAGTCTACGCAAAGACAAAGAGCCACAAGGATAGGGGGCATAATGTTTTCTTGATTTTCTACATATGGTGATTTTTCCAAATGATCCTATAAATTTCACCTAACTTGGATGTTTATGGTAAGAGCTACCACTATGGATGGATAGCTGCATATATCTTGATCTTCGTTATGTGTAGACTACGGTGAGGTTGAAATAATTTTCTTGTCTATTTTTTGATCTAGATTCTCACTAAGGTATACGATTCATAATGTACCCAAGGATATGAATTTTCAAGGTAATTGCGGATCCAATATCTTGCCTTACTCAGGATCTGGTATATTAAAAGGAAGGTGACTATTTTGTTGTCCTGGCTTCTATGCCTTGATGCATAAGTCTATTTCCAACATTCCAATAAACCATAGTATTCATACTTTCATAATATCAGTGGGTATTAGTGATTTTTGTACTATTCGATGGTATCCATTCCAAAAGTGCCCAATGATGATAAAATATTCCAATATCTGCAAATCAGTGATAGTCCTAAGAGTCTGCATATAGATGCATTTAGAGATTGCATGATGCATTTTTTTTTGAAAAACCAACATAAGGATTTGAGCTCAAACTCCTTTCTATTTTTCATTCATCTGAAATCCAAGCTATTTACATACCCATGCTTCCCAAAATCTCTTATCTATCAGGAACAAAATCAAACTCACCTTTTCAGTGTGATTAACTTGGTACTCGTGTGTTTATTCTTAAACAAACCAAATTTTTCACTTCTTCTACTCCATTCTTTCATTCCCCTACCCAGTCACTGCAAGTGATACATCATTTCAATAGAGGGATTTTATTCTTTTTCCTTCAATTTTATTCCCGAGGGGGCATGATCACACTATCATCAATCAAATTTTTGCTTGAAACAACATTAAAAACAACTTAGCTATCAAACAAACTAGGGGCATAATGGTTTCCTTGACTAAATTTGGAACTGTTAGATAGAAATCTTTGGTTCTCATAAGCTGGATATCTTGTGTTTCCCTCATTTTAAAATATTCTTATTAAGATCCTGGCAGCTTCTTACTGACTTTTGGACGACAACCAAGTTCAGAATCAGTACTATCAATCTTTGAATGACAACCAAGTTTAGAATTGGTATCTTTAAAAATATTTTATTGATCTTTGGATGACAACCAAGTTCAAAATCAATTCTATCATTTTAGTTCGATCAAGTGCAAGACTGGTCTCATCAACATTTTGTTTGACAACCAAGAACAAAATTCTCAATCTTTCTGAAGTCAAAATCAAAAAATTTATTTGAATCAATGCGCTCCTCGCACATCAATTCAAAGAGGGGAAAATGTAACCACCTAGATTTGGTCTGCTTTGACTATAGACCCTATTTTCCCTAAGTGTGATCATACCCTCAATTATGTCCAAACGACCCTGTTACTAATTGGCATAATACCTTTGAATCAGATTTAATCTCCTAAGTGATCTAATCACTAAATCTACATTAATTGCTTTAGCCAATTAAATTAATTCAATTCAATCAATTCAAAATCATACCTGGATAAGGTAATTAATTTAAAGGGAATTAAATGGAATCCTATTTATACCTCATCACTTGCAAGATCAATCCCCTAGCCTAAATTGATTCAATTTGGCTAAAGTCCTAATTAATTGTTATAAAGCAATCAAAAGCTTGGATCATTAATTAAATCCCTATTATTAAATGAATATGTTATTACAACAATTCATTTTATTAAGTCTTTCAAATCTAACCAATCTCAACTACCCAAGAATGAGTTCAAACTTATCCCAACCCTTTCTCACATGTTAATTCTTCTTAATTAGGTAATTAACCCTAATTAGCTAATCCCCCCTCCACTCATTCTCTCTCGTCCCACCTCTATCTCCTTAATCACATCCCTTAAGCCCTAATCCTAATCCTAAGCTACCCTTAATGTTGTCACATTCCATTAAGGAATGATTAACAACTCCACCAACTTGAGAAAGTCAAGGAATCTCAAGATTCCTTTCCTCAAGTCCACTTTGTCAGGCTTGACTCAAAACCCTCACCCATGCTTCTTAAACCCTCACCCATACCTCATTAATGCTTTCATAAATGAAGCATTAATGGCTCTTGCATATTCTTTCCACCCATACCTCATTAATGAGTCTTACACCTTCATTAATGGCAGCCCTTCTAGAGTCTTCTCCCCTTCCTCCATTTCTCCTATAAATAGGATGGATTTTGAGCTCAAATAGCCCTTTCTCTTACCTTTGTTTTGGCCCTTGATTTTATGAAATATATTGTTGTAATGCTCCTAATTTTGAAGAGTTGATAGCATCCTTATGCTACGCATATTTAGAGAATTGGAGAAGCAATCTTATGTTGCTCATGTTTAGGACTTTCATAGTGCTTTCTAGCTTAAATCTTAGTTATATTGTTGTAATCTTCATTGCTAGAGATAGATTGCATGTTTTTGAATCATTTAGATTACTTTTCATTTGAATCTTCCATTCTTAGGTTGTATTTGTCATTGGAATATACATAATCTGAGGGCTATTATGTCATTTTTCATACTCCTCCTAGATAGGAAGCAATAGATCAATTTTAGTGATTGCTATGTTTGCTAACCCCTTGCATTCACTAATGCAATGATTTATTGAAGTGTTGTGTCTCTTAATAGGTACAAAAATCAAACACACAATCAATAGCTAGTGTTCTTTCTTGTTCACCTTGCCTAGCATTGTTCATGACATCAAGCATCCTTACCATTTGTGTCTCTTGACCGATTTGCAGAGATTTGACTTGTCCAGATAGATGTAGATTGATTTTAGTTAGGCTTGTGATGCTTTCTTCTGATGTATCTAATGCTTTGCTTGCATTGGATCTTGAAGACTCAAATAAATCTGGAATCTCTTCCTCATGAAAATCTGTCTCATTACAGCAAGATGCCATATTCTTTTTTTCATCCAACAACTCTCTCATGTTGATTCTAGATTCTTTATACTGTTCATATAAAATCTGAATTTCAATCTTTTTATTCTCAATATTTTTATCGAGTCAGTACTTCTCCATTGTATGATCTTTTCTCTTAATCCTTTAAGCTTTCCAAGAAGAGACTCAGCTCTTATATTGTTACCCCTATATTTTTGCTCGTGCTTAATACCCCTAAATCAGCAAAAATAAGTTTTCTATGTTGTAAGATAAAAATATTTTTGCGTTGTGCTCTACATGGCTCATGTAGCCTATAGTTAAAATTTCATGGGAAAAAGTCCTATCTACAAAATGTTATGCGTGTTTTTCTACCGCAGTTTACAAGTGCAGTATGTGTGTTGAACTTGAACCTTGAACTAAGGTTCATAGTTCAAAGTTCAAAGTGCAGGGGCAAAATGTTCAATTTCATAAAATGGAAGGTTTGATTATTTGAATAGTTCAACATTGTAGAATTATAGATTGAGAATTCAAAATTCATCAGTTCAAGGGCATACCAGAATTCAACAGTTCAAAACTCAATGATCCAGTCAAGTAGACTTTGTAAAAGGGCAGCATGCAAGTGAAGTTCGCTTGAACTTGAACCATTGAACCTGTCAGTTCAAAGTTCAAGGGTATAGTGCAAAATGCAATTGTGAAATTCTTTTTTAAACCCAAAAATGCAAGTTCAGAAAAATAGTCATGTTGCGGGGCACGTAACTTTCAACTCCACCATTGGATCATGTTATATTTTGGATACGTTTTCAAAAACATATTTTTCTAAATTCTCACTAAACAGATTTATAAAATTGTATATGGTTAAAAAGATATTAATAACACAATACAGGTCTATAAACTAGGCATTATTCCAGATTTCCCTGATGATGGAAACATCAGTCTCAGTATGGGGGCCATAACTTTTGATTCCACCATTGGATTGGGCCAAGTTTTTAATATGTTGTGGGGAAGCAAATCCAGCAAGATCTGATAGGAGCGATTGTCCAAATTCGGTCTGGTGTGCAATCTACGAATGGCTGTGTGTAGCAGTATCAAACTGCCAAAAATATTTTGGTCCGCCCAGCATAAAAAAAAATATTTTCATTTTTGGGTTAATACAATCAAGTGCCACATGTCCAAGTATGATTAATCTTGTCATTTTATTCTTAAAAAAATGTTATAAACTATTATCCCAATGTTTATAAATATATCGGGCCCAAGAAAGAATAAGAGGGAATAATTAAGAAGGGATTATTATTAATGGGGATATTTTTCAAGAATCAGTTATTTTATAACTGAAAAGCTACGGGAAAGAAGGAAAATTTCCAAGAGAGCATATAAAAGGAGATCTTGTAAACATCTAAAGGGTTCTTCTTTTTTCTGCAAGTCTCTGGGCTACGGGGAGCAGAATGTTGTTTTCTGATTTTGATTGTAACATAGGGAAAAAGGGGGAATTATTTTATATTTTCTACAACTTGATTTTAATGGCAGGGCTTAAAGAGATCAGGTGATCATTTATGTTATATTTAGAAATAAAGAGGAGTTTTTGGAACAGATATGTTGGTCTGTATATTTATTTCTCTGATTGAGATCAATCCGTTGGTTGTTTCTTTCATGCTTCTGAATACCATCCTATGTCATTTTATCAAGCACATGTCTATATGTAAATCTGTTGGTCTGCATATCCATGTTTTGTAGGGCTAGGAATTTAATTTCTTTTTTTTTTCTCTGTAATGTGAAAGATTAACTAAGTAGTCTGTAGGCTATTTTTTTTGTCTTTCTCTCATTATTCAAGTTGATAATCGTATTCATTTCATGTTGATGGATGAATGTTTGTTTCCTTTGTGTCTTTTGGTTAAAGACATAACTAATATTTGATTCATTGAATATCATGGAATAGGGAGATGTTCCTCTCAATTTAGGGGAAAATTATCAATTCAATAATAATCTATCCAACTGTTAGTATTCTTTGTTCTTCATACCGGGCATCTTGAGTCATTCTTTTTTTTTTCTAGGACAAATTTGTTTACTAAAATATTTGTGGCGACTCTACTGGGGAAATTGAAATCAAAGATCAATGGTTCTTTTATTTCCTCCAACTTTGAGATATCTCTGTATACAAAGAGATTGGCGACTCTATGTTTAAAATAAGTAGTCTCTTGCTTAAAGAATTCTAGTTTGTATTATGGCTTTGGTTACAAATCAGCCATGGGGGGCTTGAATGGGACATTTTTGCTTTGCCCCAATATTTAGCTTTTCCAAAAAGGTCAAGAGAATATCTTCCTGAGTTTCCTGGAGATAAAAACCAAGACCCAGATAATCACATTAAGGCAGTCACTGTTGCATGTGGGATTATCGGGGAGCAAGAAGAAGATGTGTTTGTGAGACTTTTTGTTGAAAGTCTTGTTGGGAATGTTGCTGAAAGGTTTCAGAATTTACAAGATGGATGTATTACTAGCTGGAACGAACTTAAGGTAAAATTTCTTGGAAGGTTTCAATCTGTAGTTGATACTTATAAGTTGTTGCTGAATTTCTTTCAAATCCAAATGGAAGAAAATTAATTCGTGAGAATCTTTGTTGATAAATTTAACCGATGCATTGGTAAGATCCCTCAAGCATGCCAACCAAATGAGAGTAATCAAATATGTGTTTTTATTGCTGCACTGCAAACTGAGATTAAATTCTTGCTGAAACATAAGAAGATGCAAAGTTTAGAGCATGCACAAAAAGAAGCAATTGAGATAGATGATGATATGACTTTGAGTGGAATGAAATGTATGAGTAGTTGTATTGCAGAGACTCTAGAATCTGAAGTATAATCAAAATTTTTATCAAAGAAATAAACCTCTACAAAATATGTTTATCATAGAGGAAGAAAACCAGCACCACATATCTCTTACCACCAAAATCTATTAGTCTTTAATGATGAAGATATTTGTGCATGTCTTGTGGCTGAAAATAGCTCTCCTGGCATTGCAGGAATTTATCATTTGCATGTGGATAATAATGATTCTCCTAATAACAACAATGATCACAATTCAAAATCAGAAATTGTAATGGCATATGTAAATACATTTTCTACTGAGCAGGGATTGAACAATGAAAGACCAAATGAAAACTCGTTCAAAAATGTTTCATTTTCAGAATTTGTTTCTTTTACATTTGAAGTATCTGATGCAATTCCAACAAATAATTTTAATCAAGCAAGCATGGAAGATCATTATGAAAAAGATGTGTTTAGTGGTGAGAAAATAGAGGATATCTCTCATCTTGATATGCATGTAGATTATGAGTCTTTTCAATTTCTTTGCATGCAAGATAGTGAAGAATGGTTGCAGCCCAAGCCATTAGACAATCGTGAGAATATTGAAGAACAAATAGAAGAAAAGTTGCTTGCCTCAGTTATGATATCTCACATACAATCAGAATTACAGATATTAAAATTTGATTATGAAGATGAGTTATACAGTAGTCATCCCGTGCTGGAAGCATTTTATTATGCAAATGATCCTGATAATGCATTATTGGAGAACAAAATTCCAATAAGTCCAAGTTCATATTTTAATGACAATGTTGTTGCAAATCATTCTCATGATTTAGAAGAGGGTTTCTCTACTAACAGTCAGATTCCTATTTCTGAGAATCATACAGGAAGTGTTGGTATTCCTAATTCAGACCAACTTATTAAACATGGCGCTGACATATTGCTGCCAGTAGTTTATGATGAAAAGTGGCTTTTGGACCTGATATTTTACTTGAAGAGATCTTGTATTTTATTATGGTTGGGTTTTTCCTTACAACGGTTGGCAAATGCTTATTGGCAATCGTGCTTTTTACATATCATCCACTTATCTGCACCGTGAGATACTTCTCACAACTAGTTTATGGCTTCATATAAGCAGTCAGGTGCACTCTTAGAGGTATGGGTTGTCTTCCCTATCTCTTGTAAATAAGTTTTTGGTGTGTTCTAGGTGTTGATTGCCTTAGTTTTAATTTTTTCTTGGTGTTTTTTTCTACTCCCCTCCACCCATATGTAAGTAGCTCCCTGTGTTTTGGCTTTCTTTGAATCTATTACCCAATGGATGTTAGGTACTGGTCTCACCCATATACACTTTGGATTCTCCTATTCCTTTACAGTCCTGGTCCCCAATCAGAGCCAATGTTACCCCTATATTTTTTCTCATGCTTAATGCCCCTAATTCAGAAAAAATGAGTTTTCTATGTTGTGAGATAAAAATATTTTTGGGTTATGGTCTACATGGCTCATGTAGCCTACAGTTAAAATTTCATGGGAAAAAGTGCTATCTGCAAAAAGTTATGCATGTTTTTCTACCGCAATTTACAAGTGCAGTATGCATGTTCAACTTGAACCTTGAACTAAGGTTCATAGTTCAACATGCAGGTGAAAAATGTATAATTTCATAAAGTGGAAGGTTTGATGGTTTGAATAGTTCAATATTTTAGAATTATAGATTGAGAATTCAAAATTCACGCAATTTAAGGGCATACCAGAATTCAGCAGTTCAAAACTCAATGATCCAGTCAAGTACACTTTGTAAAAGGGCAGCATGCAAGTGAAGTTGTTTGCTTGAACTTGAACCATTGAACCTCTCAGTTCAACGTTCAAAGTTTGTATAGTGCAAAATGCAATCGTGAAATTCCTTTTTAAACCCAAAAATGCAAGTTTAGAAAAATAGTCATGTTAAGGGGCACGTAACTTTGAACTCCACCGTTGGATTGGGTTGTATTTTGGATATGTTTTCGAAAACCTATTTTTCTAAATTCTCACTAGAGGGATTTATTAAATTGTATCTGGTTAAAAAGATATGAATGACAAAATACAGGTTTATAAACTAGGCATATTTCCAGATTTTCCCGATGATAGAAAAATTAGTCTCTGTACGGGGGCCATAAATTTTGATTACACCGTTGGATTGGGATAAGTTTTTAATATGTTGTGGGGAGGCAAATCCAGCAAGATCTGACTAGAGTGATTGTCCAAATTCGGTCTGGTGTGTGATCGACTGATGACTGTGTAGCACTATCAAAATGCCAAAAATATTTTCGTCCGCCTAGCATAAAAAAAATGTTTTCGTTTTTGGGTTAATACATTCAAGTGCCACATGTCCAAGTATGATTAAGCCCATCATTTTCTTCTCACAAAAATGTTATAAAATTTTATCCCAATGTTTATAAATATATCGGGCCCAAGAAAGAATAAGAGGGAATAATTAAGAAGGGATTGTAATTGATGGGGATATTTTTCAAGAATAATTGGGGTGCAAGAAGAAGATGTGTTTGTTAGACTGTTTGTTGAAAGTCTTGTTGGGAATGTTGCTGAAAGGTTTCAAAATTTGCAGGATGGATGTATTACTGGTTGGAATGAACTTAAGATAAAATTTCTTAGAAGGTTTCAGCCTGTAGTTGATACTTATAAGTTGCTACTAAATTTATTTCAAATCCAAATGGAAGAAAATGAATCCATGAGAATCTTTGTTGATAAATTTAACTGATGCATTGGTAAGATCCCTCAAGCATGCCAACCAAATGAGAGTAATCAAATATGTATTTTTATTGCTGCAATGCAAACTGAGATTAAATTCTTCCTGAAACGTAAGAAGATGCAAAGTTTAGAGCATGCACAAAAAGAAGCAATTGAGATATATGATGATATGACTTTGAGTGGAATGAAATGTATGAGTAGTTGTATTGCAAAGACTCCAGAATCTCAAATATTCTTTTATAATCAGAATTTTTATCCAAGAAATAAACCTCTACAAAATATATTTATCATGGAGGAAGAAAAACCAGCACCACATATCTCTTACCACCAAAATCTAACTCTTTAATGATGAAGATCTTTGTGCATGTCTTGTGGCTGAAAATAGCTCTCTTGGCATTGTAGGAATTTATCATTTGCATGTGGATAATGATAATTATCCTAATAACAACAATGATCACAATTCAAAATTAGAAAATGTAATGGCGTGTTTAAATACATTTTCTACTGAGTAGGGACTGAACAACGAAAGACCAAATGAAAACTTGCTGGAAAATGTTTCTTTTTCAGAATTTGTTTCTTTTACATTTGAAGTATCTGATGCAATTCTAGAAAATATTTTTAATCAAGCAAGCATGGCAGATCATTATGAAAAAGATGTGTTTAGTGGTGAGAGAATAGAGGATATCTCTCATCTTGATATGCATGTATATTATGAGTCTTTTCAATTTCTTTGCATGCAAGATAGTGAAGAATGGTTGTAGCCCAAGCCATTAGAGAATCGTGAGAATATTGAAGAACAAATAGAAGAAAAGTTGCTTGCCTCAGTTCTGATATCTCACATACAATCTTGATTAGAGACATTCAAATTTGATTATGAAGATGAGTTATACAGTAGTCATCCCATAATGGAATCATTTTATTATGCAAATGATCTTGATATTGCATTATTGGAGAATAAAATTCCAATAAGTCCAAGTTCATATTTTAATGACAATGTTGTTGCAAATCATTCTCATGATTTAGAAGAGGGTTTCTCTACCAACAGTCAGATTCCTATTTCTGAGAATCATATAGGAAGTATTGGTATTCCTAATTCAGACCAACTTATTAAACATGGCGTTGACATATTGCTGCTAGTAGTTTATGATCAAAAGTGGTTTTTGGACCCGATATTTTACTTGAAGAGCTCCTGTAGTTTATTATGGTTGGGTGTTTCCTTACGACGGTTGCCAAATGCTTATTGGGAATGGTGCTTTTTACATATGATCCATTTATCCACACCGGGAGATACTTCTCACAACCAGTTAATGGCATCATATGAGCAGTCAGGTGCACTCTTAGAGGTATGGGTTGTCTTCCCTATCTCTTGTAAATAATTTTTTCTTTGAGTTTTTTCTTGTTGTTTTGTTTCGCTCCCCTCCACCCATATGTAAGTAGGTCACTGTGTTTTGGCTTTCTTTGAATCTGTTACCCAATGGATGCTAGGCACTGGTCTTGCCCATAGGCACTCTGGATTCTCCTAGTCCTTTACAATCCCAGTCCCCAATCAGAGCCAATGTTACCCCTATATTTTTTCTTGTGCTTAATGCCCCTAAATCAGCAAAAATAAGTTTTCTATGTTGTAAGATAAAAATATTTTTGATTTATGCTCTACATGGCTCATGTAGCCTATAGTTAAAATTTCATTGGAAAAAGTGCTATCTGCAAAAAGTTATGCATGTTTTTCTACCGCAGTTTACAAGTGCAGTATGCGTGTTGAACTTGAACCTTGAACTAAGGTTCATAGTTCAAATTTCAAAGTGCAGGTGCAAAATGTTCAATTTAATAAAATGGAAGGTTTGTGTTAATCTCTTAGTTCTATTTATGATTAGTAACCAATAGTTAGTCATTCACTTAAGCAGTTTTAGTTGGCTATCAGTGTGGCTAAGCTAAAACTATGCAAGGCCGAGCAACATTGCCCAGCTGAGTTACATTTCCGAGCCGAGTAGGACATAGAGATGTTAAGTGCCGAGCGATAGAGAAGTCATGCGCTGAGTAGAATAGTTTTTGTATACATGTCTAGAATGATACAAACTTTGAGGATAAATGATTTGGCCAACTTGTATAAGCTTTTTGGGCCGACTTATGTATGCATTTAATATTCTTCTACAGAGTTAGTTATGCATTTAATTGTTTTATCCTATGCATGAACATTAATTATAATATCATCAAGGTATGGGTATTAGATCTTGATCATAGATCTAGATCTCACTATCAGACTTGAATAGATATATTAGATTGCTTTGAAACCCTATTTATGTATGTGTGTGTAAGGAGAGAAGACGAATTGTCTAGTGACTGCATTTTGAAGTGAAATGCACAAAGGGTTATTTTGTCAAGAAGTAGAGATCAAGCAGAATGACAACACAGTGAACAACAGAGTAAAGTTATATCAGATTATGAGATCATAGAAGGTACTGGAAAGAGGAGATCTGTCATCAACATCAGAGTGCATAACAAAGGATCAATACTTGAGACATTCTAATCATTGTATCAGGTGAAAATATCTTAAAAGAGTGGTTCTCGCAAACCTTTCTTTATCTCCTAATAGAGTGCTTACTTTATTATAAGTTCATATCCTTTCACATGGTAGATTGTAATGATCTTAATCTCTTAACCGGGAAGACCTTTAATAGGGTAGATTACATTTTGTAATCAACATTTGTAACCTTAACATGTACACTTTATTACTGCAATAGTGGATAATTTTGTGGGTGTCATCCCCACCCCAGTTTTACCTATTTGGGTTTATGGGTTACCAAGTTATTGTGTTATGTGTTATTTATTTTATTGTGTGGATGCTATCTGAGATTACATTAGATTCATATATGTATGAATGTGGATCAGTTTGTTTTAAGTGTTTAAATTTGAAGATATGATTCACCTTCCCCCCTCTCAGTATCTTGCTTTCCCATTATTGTATTTCCAACAATTGGTATCAGAGATCAGTTCTCTAAAAAGTTCATAATCAGCTTGAGAATACAAATCTTGAGATGGAGATCTACAAGATGGGTAAAGTCATTAAGAATCAAAAGATTGATATTCAGCTAGCACTACAACAACTTGAGACTGCAAGACAAGAATTAAAGAAGTCATTGACTGCAAGGAAAGATCTAGCCAAACTAATGAATGGAACTCATTATCAGGAAGAGGACACCACAAATCTATTTTAGAATGGAGATTCTACTAAGAGCGATGCAACAATAGTAGATCTACTGGAAAAGAATAGTGTGCACTATGTGAAGAATTCAAAAACCTGAAAAAAGGAACAAGAAGCCCAATCAATAAGAATGTGTGAAGTTGTTGAATAGAAAAAGAAAGCCAAAGATGACAAGGCTATGGCAGAAGAAGGCAAGAGAATGATGACTACCAGACTTGATGAAAGAACACATGATGTACAAACAATGACAATCAATCAAGTAGACATGGCAAATCAACTACTACTTGTGAATCAGGAGATCAACAGGAAAGACTTGGAGATTGTTAATCTTAGATCTAAGAACAGTGAATTGAAAGATGAATTGAGATCTAAGAAAGAACTTAATAACAGAGTGAATGATCTGAGTGCATCTATGAGCTACTTTGAATAACTGGTGGAAGCATCAAGAAGACATAAAGATTCTTCTAGATTAGGTCACACTAAACAACATACAACCACTGAAGATGGAGAATCATCTAAGATAGGTGAAAGAAGGTATGCAAAGCCAAGAAACAACAAACCTATTTTTCATCACTATGGGAAACCAGGTCATACAACAAACATTTTCTGAAGCAAGAATGGTAAGTCCAATCCAAAAACTAACTTTAATGGTTATTGCTTTAACTGTAATAAGTTTGGACATCAAGCACGTGAATTTAAGACAAAGGCAAGCAAAGCACCTAGACTCAATGGTAATTTCTATAATTGTCACAAATATAGTCATAGAGCACAAGATTGTAGATCTAAAGGTAAACAACAGTGGACATCAAAAGTACAAGAAAAATCACCAAGTAAAGGCAATACTCACAATTGGGATTATAATACATGGCATAGTTATCATTACTATGGTGAGTATGGACATGTTCTAGAAAACTGCATAAGGACAGATTTCAGAGGATAATCTAAAAGTTGGATGAATGGAAGCCTAGTTTGTCACAATTGTCTGAAAAATTGGTCATACAAGGATAGATTGCAAGACTAGGGTACCTGCTCCTACTGTTGAGCAAATAAGGGAATAGATGAACAAGACATGGGTTAAGAAGTCTAAACCATGCAACAGTGAAGCTCGTGAAGCCAAGGTCACCCAATCCAATGGATTAAGTGATCACATAATCTCCAACTAAGAAAAAGAGGTAGGTAAGGAACTGTATCTAAAACTCTTATCTTACATTAGTTCCTAACATGAAATGTACAAAAGTCAGTATTTTCATATGTTAAGATGCACCAGGACATATTTTGAAGACAAATGTCGAGCTGAGCCAATTGCACTATAGGTTCCGAGCACCAATCATGGACACTAAGGCTGAGTTCTTTAGTGAGTGCCGAGCAAAGTTTTGTGAAGGCCGAGTTTAGTAAGCCGAGTGGGATGCAAGTTGTGTTAAAGTCGAGGATAGATGGCTTGCACTAACTTAGTGGGTAGAACATTCATTGCTTACCTACCTTGACCTTTCAAAGCCTATAAAGGATGAACAGTTGACACTTCATTTTTACCTTGCAATTTTTACTGTTTACGGAGCGATTGAAGTAATTTGTAGAATTGATCTTAATGAAGTTAGCAACAAAGATTTTATCAGTGTGTCATCAGTAATCTTAAGGTGAAATGTGTGAAGTGTTACTTGCTGAGGTACTCTATTTTTCATCTCTCGAACCCTAATTTCAAAATTATGGCTGCAAGTTCTTCTGCACCAGCTAAGAGTATGGAGGCAGAACCAGAGCAAATTTAGTTAGTACAGAGTGATGAATGTGAACCTCTCAACTTTTGAGCCGTTCCTGAAAGTGCGATTCAGAGTGATTTAATAGGAGCGCTCTCATCTATTCCTCCCAAGGTACTTATGATCCATGATGTTCAATCATGTTATATGGCTAAGATTGGTGAAGTAGGTGATAGTGAATTGAGGAAATCATACAACAAATTGTGCGTCAATGGAGTTCTGAAGGCAAAATTCAAACATCTAGCTAACAAAGGGTTAACTCGTGCCCTAGATTTTCCACAAGGTTTCAAAGATGAATGGATTAAGGTTATCCTTAGCCGAGTTCATGACATGTTTATGTGGTTGGATAATGGATTAGTCAAGATCACCAAAAGCATGATTCGTTAAGTGACTAGATATCTGGTAGTGAATGGGAAATAGACCGTGAGGGATAAAAACAAAGAAGAAATTACACTGAACATTGGAGCCATATGGAACAATAGAGGTATGACTATCTCTACAATTACAGACCTAGAACTTGATTTTGGAGTAAGAGTAATAGCACATAAGTTCTATCAGTCGAGCAGATTGGATAGTGTTCCTTGTATAGCCATTGATTAGGCATGGAAAATTGTCAAGAAGAATCATACATATGATCTTTTCGAGCTATAGCAAACACAATTAGCCAAGAACCTAGCATTAATCAGAAAGGATAAGAGCTCATCATGTAAGTTTGGTTCCTTACTAGTCTGTATATTTTTCTACATTCAGGATACATTTCCTACATTGGGAAATATTGTTTGGAAAAATGATAGACCCATAACAGTTCAGATTAGTGAATGTATTGAGAAATTAGGAAGTAATTTCAATAGCATTATGGGGAGCTATTTTGTAGAATTCAAGAAGAGAATGAGATTAAGGACTAGAATTCCTAAGTCACTAGTGGAGAAGCACTATGAAGAAATCTATTTTATAGTTGATACAGATAATACTTATGTCCAGGCAGTGACTCCTAGGATAACATGCTTAGGACCATTTCCATATAAAATTAGCATTGATGAAGCATCAGTTGCCATCATTGCACTCCTAGCAGAGGCAATTGATACTACAAAAGAGAGATTTGGAAATTTTGATGAAGCTAAGGCTAAAATTTCTAGAAGTTGTAATGAGGGAACTATGGAGAGGAAAAGAAAGAAGATTGTGAAAAATCTGAAGAAAATGGTTGGCTTAGGTAGTGATGAAGAACCTGAGGATGCATCTTTAGGCCTGACCACTGGACAAGGTGAGGATATTTCTACAGAGGAGGAAGTGAGTACATCAAAATAGGTTACTAAGAAAGCTAAGGGCAAAAGACCACCAATTGTCATAGTAACCAAGCCGAGCAAAGCCAAACCCAAGGTTACACCTCCTGTAGCTAATCATCCAAGGACTAGAGAATCTACTGTTACTTCTCTAGTAGAAGTACAAACTAAAGTATATGGTAAGAGGAAAGTTGTAGAAAGTAGTTCTGGAAAGGAAGCAAATGTTGCTCCTAAGGCTGAGCCGAGTAAGCCAGCAAAGAGACCAAGAAGGAGATTAAATTTGGGGACAGATAGTGATGAGGAAAAGATAAAAACTGATGAACCCAGTAACATACCTACAACACAATTCAAGAAACCAGCTAGTATTGATGAGGTATGTGACACTTTGAGGAATTTAGCAAGGTTAGCAACTTTTAAGTTCATTAAGTATGAAAAGTTGAAAACTGCAGGTAGGCACAAAGTACAGGAAGCACTCTTGGATATGATGAGTACTTTCAAATTAACTCCTACAGATATAGGAAATCATGTGCCCAATGAACTTTATGATTTTCTATCAAGAAAATGGGAATTTTCACTTGCCACAGAAAGATAGATCAGGGAAGGAACTCTAGCCCAGGTAATACCTGAGCTAACCTCAAAATAAAGAGCCAAATTCATTGAAGATTACAATAATAGGTTTTTTCCTAAACTCAGAGGCTACGCTGTTCTAAAAAATGATATTGAAGGTGTAGTACAGTAGAGAACAAGGATCTAGAAGGAAATCTTTGGACTGATCATTCCAAAAGATAAGAAATATGGTGAAGGGAAATTTGAGCAAAAGGCAAAATAAGTTGAAATGAAGACTACCCCTGAACCACAGATAACTCAAGATCAAATTGCCATAGAAAAAGACAAAACCAAAGATGCATTAGACTCAACTAATTCTGTTGATCTGACTGCAAACAGTCCTATGGATTTTATAGTTGATGATCCAAGCAATTTTAATGTTGAGGAACAAGAGATGTCGAGTGGTAAAGACATTGATTCGCCTATTAAGGAAACTGATACTAAAGAAGGGAAGACCACAACATCTAATGAAATAATTGAAGTTGTAATTAATTAGAAAAGTGAATAGAAACAACAAGAAAATGAACAAGAGGTAACTTCACAGAATCCACCTATTTTAGAGGTTGTGAAAACATTTTTAGATAGTGGAGTAGTGATAATGGATACTATTGATAAGCCTAAAGAAGAAAAGGCAATGCAAGTGTTCATTGATCTACCACACTCTAAATCATCCACTCCTATAGGTCCCAAAACTGGTGGTATGCCCAATCCACAGACAATACTGACAGAATTAAAGAAACATTGGATATTGACACTGTCAAAGGAAAAGATATTATACTGCCGAGCATAAGTTCTCCAGAGGTGAAGATAAAGAAAATCTTGAAGAAGTCTCAGATTCTAGATGTAACATTAGATGAAGTCATTGTGATTCCACAATGGGATCCTAATGAGTTATCTTTTGAACAAACAGGGACTCTTCAAGAATTACTTAAGAGGAAGAAGAGACAGGAAGAGATGAAGACAAAACAAAAGCAAAAGTAGGTGTTGCATGACATCAAAGACATATTTGCAAAGGATTTTGACTTAGAGGATGAAATGCCTCAAGATCCAATCATTGATCAGCTAATCAACATTGTACATAAGGTAACTTATGAGGATATATACAGTAATGAAAATCTTCTACAATGGTCCAAGAGAAGATTTGAGAGCAAAGTTCTAGAGAAAATCTCAAAAGAGATTGCCACAAAATAGGTTGAACTTTCTATTCTTGTAGAAACTTTAGAGAAAGTTAGAGCCAATGTTTATTCTTTGTACATAAAATTATGTGATGTTGAATTTTTCACAAAGGATAATCTACAGCTTGTTGAGAAGCTACAGTTAGATTTAAGATCAACTGGCACTACTTTGGGTAAAGATACT
>MU225779.1:325249-342640 GCA_018584345.1 Thuja plicata
AAAGTTTAGTGAGTCTAGCTGCCGAGCTAGAAATCAAATTGGAAGTTATGAAGATTGCAAAGGAAAGCTGGGATACTACATTTGAATCCACCCTGTAGCTTCATAAACAATTTTTGGATAAGTACAAATTAACCCCACCAACAATCAGTGACAAAAACAAGGAGGAAGATGGTAAGGAAATTGGAAAGGATACAACATGATACATCAGTACAGTACATAATTTTTGAAGGCATGTAAACTTTTTGTATGGATTATTCTGAGTATATTCCTAGGGGGGGTACTTAGTGTACTTAGGCAATATTTTGATGAAATGAACGGAAGTAATGATAAGTGTTTTTGCCACTAATATCAAATGGGGAGATTGTTAATCTCTAAGTTCTATTGATGATTAGTAACCAACCCTTAGTCATTCACTTAGGTAGTTTTAGTTGGCTATCACTGTGGCCGAGCAAAAACTATGCAAGGCCGAGCAACATTGCCGAGCAGTTTTCAGTCTGCCTAGTTACATTGTCGAGCTGAGTTACATTGTCGAGCCGAGTAGGACACAGAGATGTTAAGTGTTGAGTGGCAGAGAAGTCAAGTGCCGAGCAGAATAGTTTTTGTATACATGTCTGGAATGATACAAACATTGAGGATAAATGATCTGGCTGACTTGTATAATATTTTTGGACCAACTTACGTATGCATTTAATATTCTTCTACGGAGTTAGTTATGCATTTAATTATTTTATCCTATGCATGAACATTAATTGTAATATCATCAAGGTATGTGTATTAGATCTTGATCGTTGATCTAGATCTCGCTATCAGACTTGAACGGATATATTAGATTGCTTTGAAACCCTATTTATGTATGTGTGTGTAAGGAGAGAAGATGAATTATCTAGTGACTGCATTTTGAAGTGAAATACACAGAGGGTTATTTTATCAAGAAGCAGAGATCAAGCAGAGTGACAACAGAGTGAACAACAAAGTAAAGTTATATCAGATTATGAGATCATAGAAGGTACTGGAAAGAGGAGATCCATCATCAGCATCAGAGTGCATAACGAAGGATCAATACTTGAGACATTCTAATCATTGTATTAGGTGAAAATCTCTTAACAAAGTGGTTCTAGCAGACCTTTCTGTATCTCCTAACAGAGTGCTTACTTTATTGTAAGTTCAAATCCTTTCACATGGTAGATTGTAATGATCTTAAGCTCTTAACTGGGCAGACCTTTAACATGGTAGATTACATTTTGTAGTCAACATTTGTAACCTTAACAGGTACACTTTATTACTGCAGTATTGGAGAATTTTGTGGGTCTCATCCCCACCCTAGTTTTACCTATTTGGGTTTCTGGGTTACCAAGTTATTGTGTTATGTCTTATTTATTTCATTGTGTAGATGCTATCTGATATTACATTAGATTCATATATGTATGAATGTGGATCAGTTTGTTTTAAGTGTTTAAATTTAAAAATTTGATTCACCCACCCCCCTCTCAGTATCTTGCTTTCCCATTATTGTATTTCCAATAGGTTTGATGGTTTGAATAGTTCAACATTTTAGAATTATAGATTGAGAATTCAAAATTCATCAGTTCAAGGGCATACTAGAATTTAGCTGTTCAAAACTCAATGATCCAGTCAAGTACACTTTGTAAAAGGACAACATGCAAGTGAAGTTGTTCACTTGAACTTGAACCATTGAACCTCTCAGTTCAAAGTTCAAAGTTCAAGGGTATAGTGCAAAATGCAATTGTGAAATTCTTTTTTAAACCTGAAAATGCAAATTCAGAAAAATAGTCATGTTGCGGGGCACGTAACTTTTAACTCCACCATTTGATCGGGTTGTATTTTGGATATGTTTTCGGAAACCTATTTTTCTAAATTCTCACCAGAGGGGTTTGTGAAATTGTATCTGGATAAAAAGATATGAATAACAGAATACAAGTCTATAAACTAGGTATATTTCCAGATTTTCCTGATGATGGGAAACTCAGTCTCAATACGGGGGCCATAACTTTTGATTGCATCATTAGATTGGACCAAGTTTTTAATATGTTGTGGGGAGGAAAATCCCGCAAGATTTGATAGGAGTGATTTTCCAAATTTGGTCTGGTGTGCGATCTATGGATGACTGTGTGTAACACTATCAAACTGCCAAAAATATTTTGGTCTGCCCAGCATTAAAAAAAAAGTTTTCATTTTTGGGTTAATACATTCAAGTGCCACATGTCCAAGTATGATTAAGCCCATCATTTTATTCTAAAAAAAAATGTTATAAACTTTTATCCCAATGTTTATAAATATATCGGTCCTAAGAAAGAATAAGAGGGAATAATTAAGAAGGGATTATTGTTGATGGGGATATTTTTCAATTTTCAGTTATTTTATAACTGAAAAGCTACGGGAAAGAAGGAAACTTTCCAAGAGAGCCTATAAAAGGAGATCTTGTAAACATCTAAAGGGTTCTTCTTTTTGCTGCAAGTCTGTGGGCTATGGGGAGGAGAATGTAGTTTTCTGATTTTGATTGTAACATAGGGAAAAAGGGGGAATTATTTTATATTTTTTGCAACTTGATTTTAATGGTAAGGCTTAAAGTGATCTGGTGATCATTTCTATTATATTTAGAAATAAAGAGGAGTTTGTGGTACAGATATGTTGGTGTGTATATTTATTTCTCTGATTAAGATCAATCAGTTGGTTGTTTCTTTCATGCTTCTAAATACCATCCTATGTCATTTTATCAAGCACATGTCTATGTGTAAATCTGTTGGTCTACATATCCATGTTTTGCAGAACTAAGCATTTAATTCCTTTTTGTTTTCTTTGTAATGTGAAAGATTAACTAAGTAGTTTGTAGGCTTTTTTTTTTTTTAATCTTTATCTCATTATTCAAGATTGTAATCACATTCATTTGATGTTGATGGATGAATGTCTGTTGCCTTCGTGTCTTCTAGTTAAACACATAGCTAAAATTTAATTCATTAAATATCATGGAAGAGGGAGTTGTACCTTTCAATTTAGAGGAAGATTATCAATTCAATGATAATCTATCCAACTGTTAGTATTCTTTATTCTTCATACTGGGCGTCTTGAGTCATTCTTTTTTTTTTAAGGACAAATCTGTTTACTAAAAGATTTTTGGTGACTCTACTGGGGAAATTGAAATCAAAGATCAGTGCTTCTTTTATTTCCTCCAACTTTGAAATATCTCTGTATACAAAGAGATTGGCGACTCTATGTTTAAAATTAAAAGTCTCTTGGTTAAAGAATTCCAGTTTTTATTATGGCTTTGGTTACAGCTCAGCCATGGGGGGCTCAAATGGGACCTTTTGCTTTGCCCCAATATTTAGCTTTGCCAAAAAGGTCAAGAGAATATCTTCCTGAGTTTGTTGGAGATAAAAACTAAGACCCAGATGATCACATCAAAGAAGTCATTGTTGCACGTGGGATTCTTGGGGTGCAAGAAGAATATTTGTTCATGAGACTGTTTGTTGAAAGTCTTGTTGGGAATGCTGGTGAAAGGTTTCAAAATTTACAAGATGGGTGTATTACTGGCTAGAATGATCTTAAGGTAAAATTTCTTGGAAGGTTTCAGCCTGTAGTTGATACTTATAAGTTGCTGCTGAATTTCTTTCAAATCCAAATGGAAGAAAATGAATCCATGAGAATCTTTGTTGATAAATTTAACTGATGCATTGGTAAGATCCCTCAAGCATGCCAACCAAATGAGAGTAATCAAATATGTGTTTTTATTACTGCACTGCAAACTGAGATTAAATTCTTGCTGAAACGTAAGAAGATGCAAAGTTTAGAGCATGCACAAAAAGAAGAAATTGAGATAGATGATGATATGACTTTGAGTGGAATGAAATTTATGAGTAGTTGTATTGCAAAGACACCAAATTCTCAAATATTCTTTTATAATCAGAATTTTTATACAAAAAATAAACCTCTACAAAATATATTTATCATGGAGGAAGAAAAACCAGCACTACATATCTCTTACCACCAAAATCTAACAGTCTTTAATGATGAAGATCTTTGTGCATGTCTTGTGGCTGAAAATAGCTCTCCCGGAATTGCAAGAATTTATCACTTGCATGTGGATAATGATGATTCTCCTATTAAAAATAATGATCACAATTCAAAATCAGAAAATGTAATGGCATGTATAAATACATTTTCTACTGAGTAGGGACTAAACAACAAAAGACCAAATCAAAACTCGTCGGAAAATGTTTCTTTTTCAGATATTGTTTCTTTTACATTTGAAGTATCTGATGCAATTCCAGCAAATAATTTTAATCAAGCAAGCATGGCAGATCATTATGAAAAAGATGTGTTTAGTGGTAAGAAAATAGAGGATATCTCTCATCTTGATATGCATGTAGATTATGAGTCTTTTCAATTTCTTTGCATATAAGATAGTGAAGAATGGTTGCAGCCAAGCCATTAGAGAATCGTGAGAATATTGAAGAACAAATAGAAGAAAAGTTGCTTGCCTCAATTATGATATCTCACATACAATCTGAATTAGAGATATTCAAATTTGATTATGAAGATGAGTTATACAGTAGTCATCCCATGCTGGAATCATTTTATTATGCAAATGATCTTGATAATGCATTATTGGAGAATAAAATTCCAATAAGTCCGAGTTCATAATTTAATGGCAATGTTGTTGCAAATCATTCTCATGATTTAGAAGAGGGTTTCTCTACCAACAGTTTGATTCCTATTTCTAAGAATCATACAGGAAGTGTTGGTATTCCTAATTCAGACCAACTTATTAAACATGGCACTGACATATTGGTGCAACTAGTTTATGATGAAAAGTGGCTTTTTGGACCCGATATTTTACTTGACGAGCTCATGCAGTTTATTATTGTTGGGTCTTTCCTTACAACGATTGTCAAATGCTTATTGGGAATCATTCTTTTTACATATCATCCACTTATCCACACCGAGAGATACTTCTCACAACCAGTCAATGGCTTCATATGAGAAGTCAGGTGCACTCTTGAAGGTATGGGTTGTCTGCCCTATCTCTTGTAAATAAGTTTTTGGTGTGTTCTAGGTGTTGATTGCCTTAGCTTTCAATTTTTTCTCGTTGTTTTGTTCTTCTCGCCTCCACCCATATGTAAGTAGCTCCCTATGTTTTGGATTTCTTTGAATCTATTACCCAATGGATGCTAGGCACTGTTCTCACCCATAGGCACTCTGGATTCTCCTAGTCCTTTACAGTCCTGGTCCCTAATCAGAGCCAATATTACCCCTATATTTTTGCTCGTGCTTAATGCCCCTAAATAATAAAAAATAACTTTTCTATGTTGTAAGCTAAAAATATTTTTGGGTTATGCTCTACATGGCTCATGTAGCCTATAGTTAAAATTTCATGGGAAAAAGTGCTATCTACAAAACGTTATGCATGTTTTTCTACCACAGTTTACAAGTGCAGTATGCATGTTGAACTTGAACCTTGAACTAAGGTTCATAGTTCAAAGTTCAAAGTGCAGGTGTAAAATGTTCAATTTCATAAAATGGAAGGTTTGATGCTTTGAATAGTGCAACATTTTAGAATTATAGATTGAGAATTCAAAATTCATCAGTTCAAGGGCATACCAGAATTCAGCAGTTCAAAACTCAATGATCCAGTCAAGTACACTTTGTAAAAGGGAAGCATGCAAGTGAAGTTGTTCGCTTGAAATTGAACCATTGAACCTCTCAGTTCAAAGTGCAAAGTTCAAGGGTATAGTGCAAAATGCAATTGTGAAATTCTTTTTTAAACCCAAAAATGCAAGTTCAGAAAAATAGTCATGTTGCAGGGCACATAACTTTGAACTCCACCGTTGGATCGGGTTGTATTTTGGATATGTTTTTGAAACTTGATTTTTCTAAATTCTCACCAGAGGGATTTGTGAAATTGTATTTGGTTAAAAAGTTTCAAATAACAGAATACAGGTCTATAAACTAGGCATATTTCAAGATTTTCTCGATGACGGAAAAATCAGTCTCAGTACGGGGGCCATAACTTTTGATTCCACCATTGGATTGGGCCAAGTTTTAATATGTTGTGGGGAGGAAAATACCTCAAAATCTGACTGGAGTGATTGTCCAAATTCGGTCTGGTGTGTGATCTACGAATGACTATGTGTAGCACTATCAAACTGCCAAAAATATTTTGGTCCGCCCAGCATAAAAAAAAAAATACTTTCTTTTTTCGGTTAATACATTCAAGTGCCACATGTCAAGTATGATTAAGCCCGTCATTTTATTCTAAAAAAATTGTTACAATATTTTATCCCAATGTTTATAAATATATCGGGCCCAAGAAAGAATAAGAGGGAATAATTAAGAAGGGATTATTTTTGATGGGGATATTTTTCAAGAATCGGTTATTTTATAACTGAAAAGCTACGGGAAAGAAGGAAACTTTCCAAGAGAGCATATAAAAGGAGATCTTGTAAACATATAAAGGGTTCTTCTTTTTGCTGCAAGTCTATGGGCTATGGGGAGGAGAATTTAGTTTTCTGATTTTGATTGTAACATAGGGAAAAAGGGGGAATTATTTTATATTTTCTACAACTTGATTTTAATGGCAGGGCTTAAAGTGATCCGGTGATTATTTCTGTTATATTTAGAAATAAAGAGGAGTTTGTGGCACAAATATATTGGTCTATATATTTATTTTTCTGATTGAGATCAATCAATTGATTGTTTCTTTCCTACTTCTGAATACCATCCTATGTCATTTTATCAAGCACATGTCTATATGTAAATCTATTGGTCTGCATATCCATGTTTTGTAGAACTAGGAATTTAATTCCTTTTTGTTTTCTTTGTAATGTGAAAGATTAACTAAGTAGTCTGCGGGCTATTTTTTTTTGTCTTTCTCTCATTATTCAAGTTTGTAATCGCATTCATTTCATGTTGATGGATGAATGTTTGTTGCCTTCGTGTCTTCCAGTCAAAGACATAACTAATATTTAATTCATTGAATATCATGGAAGAGGGAGATATACCTCTCAATTCAAAGGAAGATTATCATTTCAATGATAATCTATCCAACTGTTAGTATTCTTTGTTCTTCATACTGGGTGTCTTGAGTCATTCTTTTTTCTTTGAAGGATAAATCTGTTTACTAAAAGATTTTTTGCGACTCCGCTGTGGAAATCAAAATCAAAGATCAATGCTTCTTTTATTTCCCCCAACTTTGAAATATCTCTGTATACAAAGAGATTGGCGATTCTATGTTTAAAATTAGAAGTCTCTTAGTTAAAGATTTCCAGTTTGTATTATGGCTTTGGTTACAGGTCAGTCATGGGGGGCTCAAATGGGACCTTTTGCTTTGCCCCAATATTTAGCTTTGCTAAAAAGGTCAAGAGAATATCTTCCTGAGTTTGCTAGAGATAAAAACCAAGACCTAGATGATCACATCAAAGCAGTCACTGTTGCATGTGGGATTCTCGGTGTGCAAAAATAAGATGTGTTCATGAGACTGTTTGTTGAAAGTCTTGTTGGGAATGCTGAAATTTTTTAGAATTTGCAAGATGGATGTATTACTAGCTGGAATGAACTTAAGGTAAAATTTCTTGGAAGGTTTCAGCCTGTACTTTATACTTATCAGTTGTTGTTGAATGTCTTTCAAATCCAAATGGAAGAAAATGAATCCATGAGAATCTTTGTTGATAAATTTAACTGATGCATTGGTAAGATCCCTCAAGCATGACAACCAAACGAGAGTAATCAAATATGTGTTTTTATTGCTGCATTTCAAACTGAGATTAAATTCTTGATAAAACATAAGAAGATACAAAGTTTAGAGCATGCACAAAAAGAACCAATTGAGATAGATGATGATATGACTTTGAGTAGAATGAAATGTATGAGTAGCTATATTGCAAAGACACCATAATCTGAAATATTCTTTTATAATCAGAATTTTTATCCAAGAAATAAACCTCTACAAAATATATTTATCATGGAGGAAGAAAAACTAGCACCACATATCTCTTACCACAAAAATCTAACAGTCTTTAATGATGAAGATCTTTGTGCATGTCTTGTGGCTGAAAATAGCTCTTCTGGCATTGTAGGAATTTATCATTTGCATGTGGATAATGATGATTATCCTATTGACAACAATGATCACAATTCAAAATCAGAAAATGTAATGACATGTGTAAATACATTTTCTACTGAGCAGGGACTGAATAGTGAAAGACCAAATGAAAACTCGTTCGAAAATGTTTCTTTTTCAGAATTTGTTTCTTTTACATTTGAAGAATCTGATGCAATTTCAGAAAATAATTTTAATCAAGAAAGCATGGTAGATCATTATGAAAAAGATGTGTTTAGTGGTGAGAAAATAGAGGATATCTCTCATCTTCATATGCATATAGATTATGAGTCTTTTAAATTTATTTGCATGCAAAATAGTGAAGAATGGTTGCAGCCCAAGCCATTAGAGAATCATGAGAATATTGAAGAACAAATAGAAGAAAAGTTGCTTGCCTCAGTTATGATATATCACATAAAATCTGAATTAAAGATATTCAAATTTGATTATGAAGATGAGTTATACATTAGTCATCCCATGCTGGAATCATTTTATTATGGAAATGATCCTGATAATGCATTATTGGAGAACAAAATTCCAATAAGTCCGAGTTCATATTTTAATGACAATGTTGTTGCAAATCATTCTCATGATTTAGAAGAGGGTTTCTCTACCAACAGTCAGATTCCTATTTCTGAGAATCATACAGGAAGTGTTGGTATTCCTAATTCAGAGCAACTTATTAAGCATGACGCTGATATATTGTTTCCAGTAGTTTATGATGAAAAGTGTCTTTTTGGACCTGATATTTTACTTGAAGAACTCCTATAGTTTATTATGGTTGGGTCTTTCCTTACGATAGTTGCCAAATGCTTATTGGGAATGGTGATTTTTACATATCATCCACTTATCCGCAGTGGGAGATACTTCTCACAACCAGTCAATGGCTTCATATGAGTATTCAGGTGCACTCTTGGAGGTACGAGATGTCTTCCCTATCTCTTGTAAATAAGTTTTTGGTGTGTTCTTGGTGTTGATTACCTTAGCTTTTAGTTTTTTATTGTTGTTTTGCTCTGCTCCCCTCCACCCATATTTAAGTACCTCCCTGTGTTTTGGCTTTCTTTGAATTTTTTACCCAATGCATGCTAGGTACTGGTCTTTCCCATAGCCACTCTAGATTCTCCTAGTCCTTTACAGTCCTGGTCCCCAATTAGAGCCAATGTTACCCCTATATTTTTGCTCGTGCTTAGTGCCCCTAAATCAGAAAAAATAAGTTTTCTATGTTGTACGCTAAAAATATTTTTGGGTTATGCTCTACATGGCTCATGTAGCCTACAATTAAAATTTCATGGGAAAAAGTGCTATCTGCAAAAATTTATGCATGTTTTTCTACCGCAGTTTACAAGTGCAGTATGCGTGTTGAACTTGAACCTTGAACTAAGGTTCATAGTTCAAAGTTCAAAGTGTAGGTGAAAAATGTTTAATTTCATAAAATGGAAGGTTTTATGGTTTGAATAGTTCTACATTTTAGAATTAGAGATTGAGAATTCAAAATTCATCAATTCATGGGCATAACAGAATTCAGCAGTTCAAAACTCAATGATCCAGTCAAGTACACTTTGTAAAAGGAAAGCATGGAAGTGAAGTTGTTTGCTTGAACTTGAACCATTGAACCTCTCAGTTCAAATTCCAAAGTTCAAGGGTATAGTGCAAAATGCAATTGTGAAATTCTTTTTTTAACCCGAAAATGCAAGTTCAAAAAAATAGTCATGTTGCGGGGCACGTAACTTTCAACTCCACCGTTGGATCGGGTTGTATTTTGGATATGTTTTCAAAAACCTATTTTTATAAATTCTCACCAGAGGGGTTTGCAAAATTGTATCTAGTTAAAAATATATAAATAACAGAATAAAGGTCTATAAACTAGGTATATTTCTAGATTTTCCTGATGACGGGAAACTTAGTCTCAGTATGGGGGCCATACATTTTGATTCCACCGTTGGATTGGCCCAAGTTTTTAATATGTTGTGGGGAGGTAAATGCCACAAGATTTGACCATAGCGATTGTCCAAATTTGGTTTGGTGTGCGATCTATGGATGACTGTGTGTAGCACTATCAAACCGCCAAAAATATTTTGGTCTGCCAAGCATTAAAAAAAATGTTTCCATTTTTGGGTTAATACATTCAAGTGCCACATGTCCAAGTATGATTAAGCCCGTCATTTTATTCTACAAAAAAAATGTTATAAACTTTTATCCCAATATTTATAAATATATAGAGCCCAAGAAATAATAAGAGGGAATAATTAAGAAGGGATTATTATTGATGGGGATATTTTTCAAGAATTAGTTAGTTTATAACTGAAAAGCTACGGGAAAGAAGGAAACTTTCCAAGAGAGCCTATAAAAGGAGATCTTGTAAACATCTAAAGGGTTCTTCATTTTGCTACAAGTCTGTGGGCTACAGGGAGGAGAATGTAGTTTTCTAATTTTGATTGTAACATAGGGAAAAATGGGGAATTATTTTATATTTTCTGCAACTTGATTTTAATGATAGGGCTTAAAGTGATCTGGTGATCATTTATGTTATATTTAGAAATAAAGAGGAGTTTGTGGCATAGATATGTTGGTCTGTATATTTATTTATTTGATTGAGATCAATCATTTGGTTGTTTCTTTCATGCTTCTGAATACCATCCTATGCCATTTTATCAAGCACATGTCTATATGTAAATCTGTTGGTCTGCATATCCATGTTTTGCAGAACTAGGCATTTAATTCCTTTTTTGTTTTCTCTATAATGTGAAAGATTAACTAAGTAGTCTGTAGGATATTTTTTTTGTCTTTTTCTCATTATTCAAGTTTGTATTCCCATTCATTTTCATGTTGATGGATGAATGTTTGTTGCCATCGTGTCTTCCGGTTAAAGACATAACTAATATTTAATTCATTGAATATCATGGAAGAGGGAGCTGTACCTCTCAATTCAAAGGAAGAATATCAATTCAATGATAATCTATCCAACTATTAGTATTCTTTGTTCTTCATACTGGGCGTCTTGATTCATTCTTTATTTTTTTGAAGGACAAATCTATTTACTAAAAGATTTTTTGTGACTTTGCTGGGGAAATCGAAATCAAAGATCAATGCTTCTTTTATTTCCTCCAACTTTGAAATATCTCTGTATACAAAGAGATTGGAGACTCTATGTTTAAAAATGGAAGTCTTCTGGTTATAGAATTCCAGTTTGTATTATGGCTTTGGTTACATCTCAGCCATGGGGGGCTCGAATGGGACCCTTTTCTTTTCCCCGATATTTATCTTTTCTGAGAAGGTCAAGAGAATATATTCCTGACTTTATTGGAGATAAAAACCAAGACCCAGATGATCACATGAAAGCAGTCACTGTTGCATGTGGGATGCTTGGGTTGGAAGAAGAAGATGTGTTCGTGAGACTGTTTGTTGAAAGTCTTGTTGGGAATGCTGCTGAAAGGTTTTAGAATTTGAAAGATGGATGTATTACTAGCTGGAATGAACTTAAGGTAAAATTTCTTGGAAGGTTTCAGCTTGTAGTTGATACTTATAATTTTCTACTGAATTACTTTCAAATCCAAATGGAAGAAAATGAATCCATGAGAATCTTTGTTGATAAACTTAACCGATGCATTGGTAAGATCCCTCAAGCATGCCAACCAAATGAGAGTAATCAAATATGTGTTTTTATTGTTGCACTGCAAACTGAGATTAAATTCTTGCTGAAATGTAAGAAGATGCAAAGTTTAGACCATGCACAATAAGAAGTAATTGAGATAGATGATGATATGACTTTGAGTGGAATGAAATGTATGAGTAGTTGTATTGCAAAGACTCTAGAATATAAAATATTTTTTTATAATCAGAAATTTTTATCCAAGAAAGAAACCTCTACAAAATATATTTATCATGGAGGAAGAAAAAACAACACTGCATATCTCTTACCACCAAAATCTAACAGTCTTTAATGATGAAGATCTTTGTGCATGTCTTGTGGCTGAAAATAGCTCTCCTGGCATTGCAGGAATTTATCATTTGCATGTGGATAATGATGATTCTCCTAATGACAACAATGATGACAATTCAAAATCAGAAAATGTAATGGCATGTGTAAATACATTTTCTACTAAGAAAGGATTGAACAGCAAAAGACCAAATGAAAACTCGCTCAAAAATGTTTCTTTTTTAGAATTTGTTTCCTTTACATTTGAAGTATATGATTCAATTCTAGAAAATAATTTTAATCAAGTAAGTATGGCAGATCATTATGAAAAAGATGTGTTTAGTGGTGAGAAAATAGAGGATATCTCTCATCTTGATATGCATGTAGATTATGAGTCTTTTTAATTTCTTTACATGCAAGATAGTGAAGAATGGTTGAAGCCCAAGCCATTCGAGAATCGTGAGAATATTGAAGAACAAATAAAAGAAAAGTTGCTTGCCTCAGTTATGATATCTCACATACAATCTGAATTAGTGATATTCAAGTTTGATTATGAAGATGAGTTATACAATAGTCATCCCATGTAGGAATCATTTTATTATGCAAATGATCTTGATAATGCATTATTGGAGAAAAAAAATTTAATAAGTCCCAGTTCAGATTTTAATGACAATGTTGTTGCAAATCATTCTCATGATTTAGAAGAGGGTTTCTCTACCAACAGTCTGATTCCTATTTCTGAGAATAATACAGGAAGTGTTGGTATTCCTAATTTAGACCAACTTATTAAACATGGCACTGACATATTGTTGCCACTAGTTTATGATGAAAAGTGGATTTTTGGACCTGATATTCTACTTGAAGAGCTCCTGCAGTTTATTATGGTTGGGTCTTTCCTTACGACGGTTGCCATATGCTTTTTGGGAATGGTGCTTTTTACATATCATCCACTTATCCACACCGCGAGATATTTCTCACAACCAATCAGTGGCTTCATATGAGTAGTCAGGTGCACTCTTAGAGGTATGGGTTGTCTGCCCTATCTCTTGTAAATAAGTTTTTGGTGTGTTCTAGGTGTTGATTGCCTTAGCTTTCATTTTTTTCTTGTTGTTTTTCTCTGCTCCCCTCCACCCATATGTAAGTAGCTCCCTGTGTTTTGGCTTTCTTTGAATCTATTACCCAATGGATGCTAGGCACTACAATTGCCCATAGGCACTCTGGATTCTCCTAGTCCTTTACAGTCCTGGTCCCATATCAGAGCCAATGTTACTCCTATATTTTTGCTCATGCTTAATGACCCTAAATCATAAAAAATAAGTTTTCTATGTTGTAAGCTAAAAATATTTTTGGGTTATTCTCTACATGGCTCATGTAGCCTATAGTTAAAATTTCATTGGAAAAAGTGCTATCTGTAAAAAGTTATGCATGTTTTTCTATCGTAGTTTACAAGTGCAGTATGTGTGTTGAACTTGAACCTTGAATTAAGGTTCATAGTTCAAAGTTCAAAGTGCAGCTGCAAAATGTTCAATTTCATAAAATGGAAGGTTTGATGGTTTAAATAGTTCAACATTTCATAATTATAGATTTAGAATTCAAAATTCATCAATTCAAGGGCATATTAGAATTCATCAGTTCAAAACTCAATGATCCAGTCAAGTACACTTTGTAAAAGGGAAGCATGCAAATGAAGTTGCTCGCTTGAACTTGAACCTTTGAACCTCTCAGTTCAAAGTTCAATGTTTAAGGGTATAGTGCAAAATGCAATTGTGAAATTCTTTTTTAAACCCGAAAATGCAAGTTCAACAAAATAGTCATGTTGCAGGGCACGTAACTTTCAACTCCACCGTTGGATCGGATTGTATTTTGGATATGTTTTCGTAAACCTATTTTTCTAAATTCTTACCAGAGGGATTTGTGAAATTGTATCGGGTTAAAAATATATGAATAACAAAATATAGGTCTATAAACTAGTTATATTTCCAAATTTTTCTGATGATGGGAAAATCAGTCTCAGTACAGGGGCCATAACTTTTGATTCCACCATTGGATTGGGCCAAGTTTTTAATATGTTGTGGGGAGGAAAATCCTGCAAGATCTAACTGGAGCGATTGTCCAAATTTGGTCTGGTGTGCAATTTACGGATAACTGTGTGTAGTACTATCAAACTGCCAAAAATATTTTGGTCCGCCCAACATTAAAATAAAAATGTTTTCATTTTTGGGTTAATACATTCAAGTGCCACATGTTCAAGTATGATTAAGCCGGTCATTTTATTCTAAAAAAAATGTTATAAAATTTTATCCAATGTTTATAAATATATTGGGCCCAAGAAAGAATAAGAGGGAATAATTAAGAAGGGATTATTATTGATGTGGATATTTTATAACTGAAAAGCTATGGGAAAGAAGGAAACTTTCCAAGAGAGCCTATAAAAGGAGATCTTGTAAAGATCTAAAGGGTTCTTCTTTTTGCTGCAAGTCTGTGGGCTATGGGGAGGAGAATGTAGTTTTCTGATTTTGATTGTAACATGGGGACAAATGGGGAATTATTTTATATTTTCTGCAACTTGATTTTAATGTCAGGGCTTAAAGTAATTTGGTGATCATTTCATTTATATTTAGAAATAAAGGGGAGTTTATGGCATAGATCTGTTGGTCTGTATATTTATTTCTCTGATTGAGATCAATCAGTTGGTTGTTTCCTTCATGCTTCTGAATATCATCCTATGTCATTTTATCAAGCACATGTCTATATGTAAATCTGTTGGTCTGCATATCTATGTTTTGCAGAACAATGCATTTAATTCCTTTTTGTTTTCTCTGTAATGTGAAAGATTAATTAAGTAGTCTGTAGGCTATTTTTTTTTGTCTTTCTCTCATTATTCAAGTTTGTAATCGCATTCATTTCATGTTGATGGATGAATGTTTTTTGCCTTCATGTCTTCTGGTTGAAGACATAACTAACATTTAATTCATTGAATATCATGGAAGAGGGATTTGTACCTCTCAATTCAGAGGAAGATTATCAATTCAATGATAATCTATCCAATTGTTAGTATTCTTTGTTCTTCATACTGGGCGTCTTGATTCATTCTTTTTTTTTATGAAAGACAAATCTATTTACTAATAGATACCAATTGTTGGGATTAATGGGAAGTAGTACTGAGAGGGGACGAGTGAATCAATACCTCTAAAACTTTTAACACTTTTCACCTTACTTCATTAGCAATCAATCTTTATTGTATTACCAACCAAATCTGATGTTCTTTCTTATGCATGTAATATTAATTCATAAACTCAATTGTATGTAACATTCATAGAAAAATTCATGAAAGTAATAGACACATAACACAAGATAAGATATCGCAGAAAAATCTTGTTAGGAAGTAAAAACTGCGGTGGGGATGACACCCACAAAACTTCACTATCTCCAGATTGGAAGGGGGCCGGTTAAGGCTTACAATTTGATCATTTCTAATGATCTACCCTCTTAGGAGTATTAATGTGGAGACCTATTAGGATCTACTCTGTTAAGAGCTTTAGCAACACTGATGTAGTATGCACTTGGTTAAGAGATTTACAATAGGATTGTTAAATCCACCTTCCTTGAAAGGATTTCTTAAGTGTACTACACTTGTTAGAATGTGTACAATATGTATGACCTGATTGTATGCAATCTGTAATTCTTGATCACAGATCCATTAAAGCTTATAGTATATGAATATCACCTATAGTGATTGATTAATACCTTTTCCCGCTTATCGGTAGCCTTGGTTCTTGTTCTTGAAAACTAATTTGATCTTTGTCTGTGCTTCTACATGAATTCTCTTGTCTAAACCTTAGATGCTCTCAGAGGATACAATCATCATCAAACAACATGTTTACAACTGATTGAGAATCTATTTATACAAGTTCTTTGACCTATTCTAGAATCACACATTACAATGTTAACTCTAGATCCACTACTACATTTGGGGCCAAATTTCGACAGAAGTTTATGACGGGTAACTTTTTCTTACGAATTTGGTGTTTCTTTTGTAATAGGCCCCAATGATGTCGGTATTCCGATGGGTGTTTAATTGACCATCAGAACTCTGACAAATTTGGGGTATACATTAAAAAAAAAAGTGAAACAGCCTCATCATTTTCATTTTGATTGGAGAGCGGGAGAAAAGGAGCGACAGCTGAGCGTGGGAGAAGGTATGTGATTTCTTCATCTTTCGAGCCTCTGGCATCATATTTGAATGTGTTTCATTTTATTGTTGAGGGAGTTTCTCTCTGAAATGACCACATTATATTAGTGTCACGCCCTAGCCAGTGCTTTATCTCTATCATTTGATGTTATTCTTGCTTGTGCTCAAGGATATTGATTCACTGTATTCAAATGTTTGGATTCACATTTGTTGATATTACTAGCATATGTGTTTAATGATGCCATTGTATATTGCTGTCACTAAAATGACCGCATTCTACTGGTGTCATGCCCTAGCCCATGCTTTAACTCCATTATTTGATGTTATTGGTGCTTGTGCTCAAGGATATCCATTTTTTTGAAATGTTGACTATGGTTATCAAATGGACAGCCCTTGAGCTTCTAGCTAGGTTCCATTTGTATTGATAGCTTAGGGAATCAAATGTATTGTATCATTGATAGTTGAGACTTTTTTAAAAGGAAATAGGACAAAGAACAATTTTTATTTAGTTTCTCTATTTTGATCCCTAAGTGGCTTACAACCCTAGAGAAGTATATGCAGATTTACAGATCCAGTTGCAGGGTACATGGCAGTCGATAATTCACAAGAAATCCATGCATCCAATTTGAATAGCAATTAATATAAAGAACTAGGGTCCTCCAATGGCCCAATCATCTAGACCTTGACTGTCCCCTCAACCAGTGATCCTTCAAAATTGGGTTATCATGCAATCAGTGAGTGATCCTTCATTCTCCTAGTCTACCTTGCATCCAAACATATTGGAAGTATACAATACAATGATAAAAATTCTTTCACAATCCCCCTTCCCTCAAGAAACACTATCAACAAGTGACCCTTCTTCTTATCAGCCATATCCAATGTTTCATTGAAGTCATGGCGAAGAATGAAGGTCACCTTACCCATACCATTCATGGATTCTAAAATGTTGTTCCAAACTCCTGAAAACTTTTCTTTGCTTCTTGTTGCTTCTTTAAATAATTCTTCTACCACAATGTCCTCCTACCCCATCTTCTTGATCTTCTTGGCTAAAGTGGATGAATCCACACACAATAACCCAAAATGAAGGGTTTTGTATCCTTTAATGAATCTCAGTCACTGGTAACGCATGGACAGTCAAACTAGTAGTCTCCAAAGCATTCAATAAGTGAA
>MU225779.1:365894-377852 GCA_018584345.1 Thuja plicata
TAGTGTGCACTTGGTTAAGAGATTTACAATAGGATTGTTAAATCCACCTTCCTTGAAAGGATTTCTTAAGTGTACTACACTTGTTAGAATGTGTACAATATGTATGACTTGACTGTATGCAATCTATTTTTTCTGATCACAGATCCATTAAAGCTTACAGTATATGAATATCACCTATAGTGATTGATTAATACCTTTTCCTACTTGTCGATAGCATTGGTTCTTGTTCTTGAAAACTAATTTGATCTTTGTCTGTGCTTCTGCATGAATTCTCTTGTCTGGACCTTAGATGCTCTTAGAGGCTACAATCATCATCAAACAACATGTTTACAACTGATTGAGCATCTATTTATACAAGTTCTTTGATCTATTCTAGAATCATGCATTACAATGTTAACTCTAGATCCAAGGTATACAACTTGACCTTGATCCTTTAGTTTGCATGTTTTAAATCAATTAGACTAATAAAAACAATAATAATTACATTGAATTTCCCTCACATAATTGATTAAAAAAAAAAAAGAAGCTAAATATAAAACTTCAGTGATTTATCTGACGTAGAAGTCAGATCCACTTTTTTTGGGATGTAACTGACTCTCAGTTCCTGATTGTTGGTGTGAACTAAAAGTCTTTTGGTGTTCCTTCTTTGAACTGTTTGTTGGGTTCCCTTGATCTATTAGGTTCCACTCTTGACTATTTTGTCAGGTTGTACTGTTGGTTACTCGTCGGGTTCCTTTGTCTTTTCTATCATTGGTTAACACTAAATAGTGTTGCGTCGGGATGCTTTGTACTTAGCAATATTGGTAACCTTGGTGTCAGGTAGTGTTGTGCCCTATTTGTAGGTGTAGTATAAACTGACGATGATTATCATGTTTTTCCTTGCATATACTAATGGCAAAATATAATGTCTTCACCAAACTCTAACATGCTCAACAATATTCCAACAAAAAGAGAGATTTAAAATAGATTTATACCTTTAGCAAGAGGGTGTCAATTAGTTAGGATTAGAATGTATTTTTTTTCTTTCTATTTTATAAGTTATTTTATCTTATTTTTGTTACCATCAATTCGCTTTGTTTTATTCATAACCTTAATTAGGACTACCTATAAAGTTCTTGCATTCCTAGATTAGGTCACACTTATATCATGACCACTTTGAAGGATCATACCACAACTTCATTCTCCTAATTTAAATTGTGAATCCCTTATTTCATAAGGTCTCTCTTAAGTATGATTGTTATTCCATTCACCATTATAATGATGGTCTCAAGTGGTGTGTCAAGGACTTGTATGTAAGGCCACCATCCTATGTTATTTAAGGCCATTAATTTATTTATCCCTTTTCAACTATTTGTTTTATTGGTCTCTACCATTTCTTTTTTTGAATTGGACATGATCTTTCATTTAGTCTCAACTCTTTGAGCTTTAGGTTTAATCTAATTAGAACTAAAAGCTATACTTTTATTTTTATATGTGTTTTATTTTCCTAGATTTTGGCGAGTTGTAACTTCCATGCTCTAGAGTTAAAAACATATTTTTCCATTTTCAAAATTTTGTAATAAACTTCTATTATTTTTTAATTCATATTTTTTAGATTTTAATTCCTTTGATGAAGTACTAGGTTAAATTCTAATATTACTACCACGACTACCTCTATTTCTCCTACCTCCTATGAGAACTACACATTGCATTCTAACAAGAAGACATATATTATGATCATTATACCTTAATCTTAGATTTTGAAAATCAAAATAGATATAAAATAAATAGAAAATAGAAGATGAATGGAAATATTTACACAATTAATTACCTATTATAGTTTAATCTATGTCACTTCATTTTCGTTACTGCTCTAGTGTGACACTTTGACTAGATCATTGTGACACTTTGACTAAATCATTTGAAATAAATACACTTAATATTTTATAAGAAAATAATTGAAGATGCACAAGATCTTTATATGGATAACAATTTTATGCCACCTCTCTCAAACTCTAAGTGATATCCACCGTTCACACCTTCCCATATTTTATATATGATCTCCCAACCATCCTCCTTTAGTATTTCTTCTATTTTAATGTCCAGCCTAATTTTTCTCACATGCCTTATATTGCTCTCCACATCCATATCAATATCTTCCATTCATATGCCTCATTCTAGTCATACGAGTTCCTTATATATTAACCCATACACTGCCCTTAGACTAGATAAATATCCCCTTTATTTTCTCCTCTCCTTTATCTACACGTATCCCCTTTGTCCACCATTACCCGTTGAATGTACTCCAAGCCCTATTATTTCTTCTCCCAACCTTTCCCACCAATTGGCTACTACCATGAATGATTTGAATAATATGAAACCCTATATTAATGATGTAGAATATATCCTATATGGATATGTCCATTGAGTTATTACACTATCCATTTGCCTCTAACATATTATTTTATTCTTTAGCATTATGATTTATAGTGCTTAATCTTATAATGTATAATGGTAAAGGGGAATACTTGAATCACATATGTACTTCCAAAATAATATGATTAGATTACATTTACGATGATAATACTTTTAAAAATTATTTTCATAAATCTTGTGAAGTTATGAAGTTTTTTATATTACTCTCTACCTCGTGCTTCTATTCATTCCTTAACAAAATTGGTCAATGCTTTCATTAACTATTTTTAACACAATGTTAGGATATAAATAATATTTAGATTAGCACACTATTAGCAAGGATACAATGAGAAAATTAATTATTATGAGCTTTGATTCTAAATAGATAACATGACATATTAATCACCAAAGGATGTGATTCAAGATCTCTTTCTATATAGTCCCCTTCCCATCACTAAAAAATAGTAAAGTTTAATATTTCATATTTATGGTAGGGTGTTTCATGCCTATGGTGACTTGTCTTAATGCCATGTGTATCTTTGAATGGAACTCTCTCTTAGCATGTGAGTACTTTCCTATTAGTTGATGATGGTGCTGGTGTGACATTTCTCCTATTCTCATTGGCTCAAGCCTCCAAAATTATTATAATATTACATTTTGATATGAGTGTTGATTGGTAGACTTGATATGCCTTGTTCTTTTTTTAGATTTGTCATTACCCATGAGAGTTTTTGGATGTGTATGTTATTTATTAATTGGTTTGATACAAAGAGCCTATGATTTTAATTTATGGGTCGTACATATGGTTTGCATGAGTTTATTGATGTTATTGAAACCTCTTTCTTAGGTATGGATGGTTAGATGTATTAGCATGTTTCATGGATCTCATTTTTTTATAATGATAGAAACTTGGAGCCTTTGTTATTACTTTGATTTGATGGTTGTGTTCTTGGATTGGTGCATCTTCACCTTGACTTTCTCCCTTTGCTTGAAATGGTGTTCACTTTGGTTTTGTTGTAGGAATCTTTATAAAAAAAATGAGAACATTTTGGAAATTCATGTGGTTTCATGTATGACTATGATGATGTACTTTATTGATTGACCCTTATGCAATGCATTAAACAACTCTGAGAGAATGTTGAGATAAGGTGTTGTGCATCTTGCATAAAATGATTTTTCATAATGCTATAATTATTATAGTTGTGGTACATCTAAGAGATGTAGCTAGCCACACTAGGTAATTATTTGTAGGCCACTAGTAACGTTGTACTGTAACAGTGAGTAATTAATTATTTTGATTAATTAGGAAAAAACCTAATGCTTGTATAAAAAATTAAATGTGAGATCAATGGTCTTGTGTTCTCATGGTTCTAAGGCACATGTGTTTAGCTTGCCACTTGGATGTATTTGTGTGAGTTTGAGTCTATATAAACAAGCATGTATGTTTAGTGGTTAAGGCCATATTATTGAGTCTTTCTAAGGAGCACAGTCAAGAAGGTATTATAGTGATAGATAGTTTATGCTACTTATTGATGACTATTCAAGGATGACGTGGGTTGCATTTTTGAAAGATAAATCAGAAGCTTTTCAAAAATTTCAGATATTCAAGATTATGGTAGAAATAGAATCTGGAAAAAGATTAAAGTGCCTAAGATGAGACAGAGGTGTAGAGTTTACATCTGGTGATTTTTATGCATTCTATGAAGAACATGGGATAAAGTGACTGACTTCTACTCCATGAACCCTGCAGCAGAATGGTGTTGCAGAGCAAAGGAATAGGACTATCCTAGACATAGCTATAAATATGATGATTGAAGGAAAAGTTTCACAAATATACTGGAGACAAGAAGTGTGCATCATAGTATATACTTTGAACCAAATATAGATTTGGAAAGGAACTAGTAAGACTCCTTATGAACTAAGGTATGGTCATATTCCTACACTGAAATACTTGAGAATTTTTGGAAGTAAATGCTACATTAAGAGAAATGAGGATATTGGAAAGTTTGATCCTAGAAGTGATGAAGGAATATTTCTTGGGTATTCTACAAAGAGAAAAGTATATAAATGTTATAACTACAAACTGAAGAAGATTGTTGAAAGTGCAAATGTCAAAGTTGATGAGAATGTGCAGAGATTAGAAAGAACCAATTTGTATGACATAGATGAAGAAGACAATCAAATTGTGGAAGTGCAAAATCATAATTAGGATGGATTGGAAAATAAGAAAGAACCTATGGAAAAATAAGTTGACACAAAAGAGTCTGCTACACAACCTACACTGAAAAATCCAAGGTATATAAGGATTAATAATTTTGAAGATGTCATTATTAGTGATAAGATTAGAGGTGTTCAAACTAGAGGAAGAATTTCTAGGGATGAAACATGTTTGTTTTCTGAATTTGAGCCTAAAGATATAAAGGATGTATGTAATGATGAGAGTTGGATAAAATCTTTGAGAGAATAACTTGATCAGATTGAGAAGAACAAGATTTGGATTCTTGTTCCTAGACCTATTGATAAAAATATGATCGGTACTAAATGGGTATTCATAAACAAGTTGAATGAAGATGGTAAAGTGGTTCGAAACAAAGAAAAATTGGTATGTAAAGGATATTCAAATATGGAAGGTATTGAATTTACAGAGACCTTTTCTCCTGTAGCTAGACTTGAAGTTGTTAGATTACTTCTTGAATATGCAGCTTAGAGAAAAATTAAATTCTATCAGATGGATGTTAAGTCTACATTCTTAAATGGTGAACTAGAGGAAGATATTTATATTGAGCATCCTAATGGTTTTACTTTAATCGAGGAAGGAGATATGAATTTTAAATTGTAGAAAGCCTTGTATGGATTAAAGAAAGCTCATAGAGCCAGCCTGGTATGCCAGATTGGACATGTATTTAACAAAGATTGGTTTCAGCAAGGGTATTGTAGATAGTAACTTATATTTAAGAATAATTGATGATAATATCTTGATTTGTGAAGTATTTTTTGATGATATTATATTTGGTGGTAATGATGAGTTGAGTAGAGGTTTTGATGATAAAATGCAAAAATAATTTGAGATGTCTATGATAGATGAGATGAAAATCTTTCTTGGATTGCAAATTACATAGTTGGATAAAGGAATTTTGATTGCACAATCCAAGTATATCAGGAGGATTGTTGAATGAATTTGGCTTCAAAGATTGAAAACTGGTAGGAACTCCTATGGTTACTGGATGCAATTCAACTAAGGATGATGATTCACCTTGTGCTAATCCAACATTATATAGATCTATGATCAGAGGATTACAATATCTAACTCATTCCAGACCAGACATATCAAATGTTGTTGGAATTGCTACAAGATTTCAAGATGAACCAAAGGAATCACATATGGTTTCTATCAAGAGAATTTCCAGATACTTGAAGGGAACAATTGACTACAGATTATGGTATGAAAAATATGATGACTTTACTCTATGTACATACATTGATGTTGATTGGGTAGGTAATGTGGATGATAGGAAAAGAACTAGTGGAGGGGAATTATTTTTGAGTAAGAGACTAGTTTCATAGACAAGTAAGAAGCAGGATTGTATCTCTCAATATATTGTTGAGGTTGAGTATGTTATTGCCACTATAAATTGTAATCAAGTTGTTTAGATGAAGAAAATGTTGAAGGATATAAGGATAATCATTGATGAACCTATTTTATTTATTATGATAACTCTAGTGCTATAAATATCTCAAAGAATCTTGTATCTCATTCAAAGACAAAGTATATTTCTATTAATTATCATGTTTTGAGGGATAAAGTCAATGAAAAGGAAGTGAAACTAGAATTTGTATCTGCTAAGGAACATATTATTGATATTTTTACAAAGCCTTTGCCAAAGGATACATTTGTGTATCTTAGGGCGAAGCTTGGGGTGATAGCCCCTCTTGATCAGAACTAATGATGTTGAGGATGGAATCAATCCAGAAAATATATTAGAACATCATTCACTGGGTTGATGAATTTGGGGACTACTCCTTACGGGGGAGCATTCATATGGTTATTATGGTTTTCTTATTTTTTCCTTTTGAGGTGATTTCAATTCTTTTTGATGTCTTTGGTCCTTTTTCGTTGATGTTAAAGGGGGAGAGATTGTGTGAAATACAGAAAACATAGGTGATTATTGTTTTAGAGAGATTGTGTTGTAGCTGGATATTCAGAGTGATCAGATGGATATATTAATGCCTTTATGCATTGATCAATTTTTTACTTTGCATGTTGTCATCAATTCCAAAGGGAGAGATTTTTTGAAGATTTTTGAGCATGTTAGGGTTTGGTACTTGGGTGTGCTGACATTTATGTTTTGTCATTGATGTCAACATACTTTTTATTTTAGATAATGTTTTCAGTATGTAAAGTATAGAGGATTTCAATTGTTCAGGTGTTATGTTGAAGATCTTGAGTTACAATTGCAAGGTGTTGTTAAGAGGTGTTTGTAGATGGTCTATAGAGGTTCACAAAATTTTGGATGATAGTTTAAGTGAGGTATGATCGAGTTGTTGGTTGTTGATGTTACAGTGTTCTTGTGTATAGCGGATAAGTATTTGGATTGATACATCTTGGATTTGATGTTTCATAGTTGTGAAGTTGGTGGTTACATGGTGCTTTACCATTGTGTTCACAGCTAGTGTTGTTCATGATTTAGAGTACGACAAGCTATCTTTTGTTGTGACAAAGTTTAGTATTTTAGTGTTCCTATTGATCAAAGATGAAGATGAGATGATATGAATGTTATGGATGATATTCATGTTGCTTGTTGGTGTTCTTGGATCATTTGATGATCTTTTTGTTGGACTACATCATTTGAAGTTATTTGATTTTTTTGTTTTTCTAGCGTGTTGGTATTTCTTCATTTAGGTCTTAGCTGACTTAATGGAGTAATGTGTTGTGATTCTTGATGTTCTTTTGGTGACACATATTGTGTTCATAGTTGAGGATTTGGGTCCTATCTAATTTTTAGCTGACTTGATTTGGCTCACTTTGGAGATTGAGAATAATGTTTATATCTTTTATTGTAATAGGTCTTAGTCAACCTAGTGGTTGATTATTCTTTGTAATCAGTATATATGAGAGATCATTTTGTATTTGTTTTTTATTAGGGTAAAAGAAGGTTTTGAAGGGGGCCCAAAACCCTATACAAACAGATTTTGGTGGGAATCTGAAACCCAACTAAAATGAAACACTGGTAAGAAGTATACAATTAGAACCAACAACCAAGAAACTATAACAATTAGCAACTAAAAAGATAAACCATTACAACCCCAATTGCCCATAAAAAAGGCCTAAACCTTACACCATTAAGTTTGCTAGAATTTTGAGGCTCCCCAAATAGAAATCCAGGGTTTTGATATGGAACCCAAAACCCAATAGAACAACACCATAGGGCATTATCGCCCCCAAACCTGCCTTTGACCTTAATAAAAAACACCCATCATTCACCATGGGCCCTTGAAAAATTTTAGCATCCATCCGCAAGCACCTCCCAGCCACCAATAAATACCTCCCAATCGTGAGAAAAGAGAAAACCAGAAAAAAATTAAAATAGGTGAGCCAAGGATTCCCTAAACCACAAATTTGGTGACAGAACTGATACCCAAAGCAATGAGTATCTCCCAACACAAACAGAAAACCACCAGCCTTAGACTGGTACCACATCATAGACCACTCGCCCCCATCCATTTCCTTCTTGCCATCCTATGACTAAATGAAAGAGGAGGCCACACACTACCCTAAACTACCTCCATCCAACTGTCCCAGACCACCTCAATAGGCTGAACCTCCACCTCAACAGGATATTCTACCTCAATAGGAAGTGGAAGGGAAGAAAGTTGAAGCTGAGAGGGACTCCACCACCAAGAAGCCATAGGAAAAAATCCCACCTCAAAAGGGGTATGATCCACCTAAATAGGAGTATGACATAGAGAGAAAAATCCATATAGGGAGCCATCCCTACAATAAAAATCATCCAAGAGCAGTGGATGGACATGATCTATCGAGATCGAAACAATAAACCCATAAGGGTTAAAACCATTCCAAAAAAAATTCTGCCTCTCAGTAGAACCAACAACATAAACTGACCGCTCTCCAAGCATAAAAACTATTCTATCTTAGGGCTTCTTTTTAACACCAAAATTGCTTCCTCTATCGCAGAGAGGGAAGCTCAAACAAAGATGATAACATTCTGATCTGTGGGGAGACCATTCACAAGTAGAGAGAACTTTCCCCTCTGCCATTAGCTTCCATAAATACCCCTCACACCCAACTTCCTCCAAGTGCCATTGATCTCCAACACCTAGCACATAAAGAGGTAGGAACCTCTACCACCCAATGCCAGCATAGCGGTTGAAGACTCCTTCCCCATAGCTAGCTATGTTACCATCCTCCCCATCTTCTTCATAACCCTCTCCTTCTGCATCCTCTTCCACTACGGCACCTCCTCCGCCCCCACACCTACTTTCAACTCCATTTTTATCATTTTGTATTTGTTGAATAGGAGAAGGATGTGTAATTGTAAGGAGAATTCTTGATATTTGTATTATGCATTTAAGGTAGAGTTTTTACTTCATTGAAATAGTATTAGCATTGGAGATGCTATTTGTTAGTTTGGTTGTAATGGATTGTACGTCCAACCTATTGTAATTGATGTTAGATCGATGAACTCGACTGATGGAAAGATCTGTAATTGTATTGTGATTAGTGAGCTTGTAGATTAGGTTGTAAGCCTGCGGTTTCTTGTGCACCCTTTGTTCTCTATTTTTCTCTTAACCGGGTAATATTTTTAGCAGAGTACATTCATCTTGTGGATTTGATTCCCACCAGGTTTTTTCCTTAGCCAGGTTTCCTCGAGAACAAATATGGGTGTTATGTGTTATTTGTTGTGGACCTTACATTATTTTTTATCTTTCAGATCTAAGTGACTAATGTGGAATTAATTTTTATAAGGTGTGTACAACTGATTCCCCCCCCCCCCCCCTCTCAGTTGTGCTTGCCTCCTTTTGGGCCTAGCAATTTTATCTTTATTGATTTTATTGTTGACTCTATTGTTTTAATAATCTTTACAGGTAAAACAACATTAAAAATAATTACCATAATAAAAATTCAATAAATTTATTTTCAATTAAATATTATGCATAATTCAATTATAAAACCTTTACCAAACATCTTAGAAAAAAAATAAACAATAATAAATCCAACATACCATTCATGGAAAAAAATTGCCAATTCAAAATGCTCTTTATCCAAGCTTTGTAGAAATGCCTTATTAGAGAAAAATAGCTTTTACCAACTCCTAAAATATTACATCAAAAGTTTATAAATTAAGCTTGAGAAATAAACTTCAACCCAAAAGAATTAAAAAATTAAGAGAATCGACAATGAGAACAATTAGTTTTTTCTCCTCCAAATTCCTCGGAACAGTCATTTAGAACATACTACAATGCTAGGTAAGACACTTTCCAATAATGAAGAAAGAACATGATTTATATTTTAACTTGTAACATGCAAAAATGCAAATGCATGGAGACGACTCAAAGAACAAAACTTTCTTGGACTGCATGTTTTGTTTTGTTTCTTCTAACTTGTTCTAAAATATAAGCAAAAGATTCTCCACCTATGATCAAACAAAAATAATATAAAATAAGAGCTATACAACAGCTAGAGTTCCTATCAGATGAAAAAGTAGCAATATTATTGAATTATCTGTTAATTTAAAGAATTACAAGTTTGACCAGTTTTAACTAGTAATCTACAAACATTCATTTCTCTCTCAAAAATAGAGGATAGGAATCCATACCATAAGATTTTAGAGTTATCAAGGAAGCACATGCCTCAAAGCTTTTAGATTCAAATACAACCACTTAGAAGGGAAAAAAATTGTATAACATGCACAACCTACAATCATGAAAAATGCAGAGGCTTATAGCAATCAAAATATTCACTGGTTTAAACCTCGGAGGACAAGTCTTTCCCTTGTGAATCTTCTGATAGGGAAATAATTCTCAAATCTTATTTAAGTACTAAGCATAAACTAAGACTTTTATACTATTAAATTTCTACTTGAGAAGGACTCAAAATTTAGAAAGAAAAATAAAGCCTTGTGTAACTAAGCATTGTTCCATTTAACTTATATGAACCATGCATCTATAAAGTTGGAAAAGAGTCCAAGAAAACCAAAATAGCTAATTATATCATTATAGAGCATAACTACCCTGAATGAAATTATGGGGCCATATAAATTTTATATCAGATTACTTTTGATAAATACAAAAATTTGTATGTACCAAAAAAATAGATTAATAAGAAGAGAGCCAGGTTTCCACGAAACTGCATTTTCCATTAATTTTTATCAGAATATTTTTAAGGTCTTTTAAATGAATATTCACCACCTTTCATAAACAAATTCTCCAGCGACTTTCTACATTCTCCAAGAAATATTGTTTCAAGGGGTAAGTGCACAAAGATGGGGGACCAAAAGGTGGTATAAGATGCCATTTTTACTAAAATTGGCAAACGTTGAACTTCGATGAGAAATTGAAGATAGTTAGACTCAAAATTTGAAAATGTGATAAGAACAAGATTAGTAGTACTCTGAATCTAGTTTCTAAACTACTAATTTATTTTGAAAATGGTGGAGATTAAGGTCCTCAAAATGGGGGAGAACAAAAAGTGGTCTTATTTTTTATGAAAAACACAACATAGTGTCTGGTGTGCTCCCCCTTAAATGTTAACTTTTTTTTAATTTTTTTAATTGCTCCAATGAGAATTTAGCTAATACCATGTAGTTTATCCCATATTTTCTGCTGATATTTTGATGAATGTATGCTTTTTTATGAATTTACGAAGTTCACACATCCTGAAAATGTCAAATTTGTGTGTGCTTCCCCTAGAAATCATTGAAAAACTAATCGAAAATCAAAACTCTTTTTTTTTATCGATAAAAGGCCGAAGCCCTAAAATTTTTTAATTAATATAAATTATTATTTTACATTGTGACCCCGCTCGCTGCAGGCGCTGGTAGGAAAGAGCGGGGTTGAGAAAACCTCCAGCCTTGCTCGGGACCATAGGTCCTATCCTTATACAAAATTTACGTGGGCATACCCACGACTCGTCTATTGACTAGATTTGTTAAATACATTCTTTCCGTAGGCATACCCGTGGCTCGATAAATATCGAGAATTGTACATTTCTTCATGGGCATACCCATGTCCCAAATGTTCTCGAGATTTTCTTTCTTTAAGAAACATGATCTAATAGTTATACATTAGGATGAATAGATAAGGACTGATTCATCCCCTTGCTTTGTCGAGAATAATACTTGCGCATCCAGAAGATTCATCCTTCCTGTATATCAGACACCAAACCTCCACTACCATAGATTAGCCAATATTGAGGTAAAAAAATTTACGTCTTAGCTTAAAAATCTGTTGATTAATATTAGGAAAAAGAATAATAAGTATAGTGAAAAAAGGAAAATATACCTCTCCAAGTTATATAAGACAAGCTGTGGATAGGGTATCCATTCT
>MU225779.1:430134-446528 GCA_018584345.1 Thuja plicata
CAAGAAAGGGGATCTTAAATTCTGTAAATTGATTGATTAATATGATTAATGATAGTAATTGAAAAGAATAGGAGAAAATACCAACCTTACAAAGTGGCAGATCAAAGATTGCTATTTTCTGAGATCTGTAGACTGTTCTGGAGATGCTGACAGTTGATACTAAACCAGAACACAGAGATGGACAAAACCCAGAAATATTTTTCTATTCTGATGTCATCTTATGAAAAAGGTCAACCCTGTACCACTTTTGCCAACTCGATCTACTCAACTCTGAAAGTGTCCCTGTTCGCACAGTCTGAAAGAAATCTGAAAAGGGTATCCAGATCTGGCCTCAGATTTACAGTCCCAAACCTGTACCTACAAAAAAAATGTCTGTTTGTTGGGGGAAAGGGGTTTGCCTTGGTCAAACCCCAGTTTTGGAATTAACCTTATAATATAATTCAAATTACAAAGATAAACAAAGTAAACACATAAATTCACCTTGCTTGAAATGTCCTTGTAGCGGATTTGAATCTGTGGATCCACAAGTATGCTTCAGAACATGGAATGTAGAATGGAAGGATGTCTTCAATCTCTTACTTGTAGATATCCAACACCAGGTCTTGAATGGATTCTTGAACTTGACAAGGGCTTTGGAAGAAGATGGATGGAGAGATCACCAAAAGGGCACCTTTTTTGGCTTGAATCCTTCAATGGCCTCCAATGGATCTCCTTCATGCAAATGGATACTTGAGAATGATGGATTCTTTCTTCAAATATTGCTCAATTTCTTGCTTGGACTTCACTTCATAAGGATGCTAGATGCTTGATTAGAAGACTTCAATTGCTTGATCATGGTTTTTCATGCTTAGAGAAAATGAGAGAGAAAGATCCCTTTTATATGAAACTAGGGCACAATCTTCTAAGGAGGCCTAAATAGGATAATTAAATCATCATTTAAGCCTTTACCCCTAGGAGAGGACCTATATTAAATATAATTTAGGAATCAACCAATTCAGAACCCGAAACAGCCGACCCGGAAGCGGGAGAAAACATCTTGTGAAGACCGACATCCCGGAAACCAAAAGTTCCAGGATTTGGACCCTGGGGCCAAGGTTGACCCTATCCTAGGGTAGGGTCAAGTTCGACCTTATCCTAGGAGGTTGACCCTATCCTCAGAACCCCAGGATCACAGGTTAGAGACCAAAAATGCAGAATTTAGGTCAAGAAATGGAGGTTAGAAAGGCAGGTCAGGGGGGAAGCCATGTCAAGATCAGGATCCCATTCAGAGGCACTTGTCATGACCCCAAACCACTCACTCAAAAGGATAAACTAGTCTCCTATGGAAGTGCTTCCATTTTCTGACTATACAGGCAATAAAGAGAATATTCAGATATCTAAAGGGAGCTATAGACTATGGTTTATGGTATCCTAAATCAGAGAATGTACAACTTCATGTATATATAGATGTAGATTGGGTAGGTTGTATTGATGACAAGAAAAGAACTTCTAGAGGAGTAGTATTTCTTGGAGATAGGTTGGTTTCTTGGGTAAGCAAGAAGTAGAATTGTATCTCTTAGTCAACAGCAAAAGCTGAATATGTTACAGTAGCATTGAATTGTTCGATAATGGTTTGGATCAAGCAGATGGTTAAAGATTTTAGTATGCAGGTTGATTATCCTATTTTTATTCACTGTGATAACACCAATACTATCAACATGTCCAAGAACCATGTAATGCACGCAAAGACAAAATATATTGAGATCAAATACCATTTTCTTAGAGAAAAAGTTGTAGATAATGACGTAAAATTGGACTATGTAAGCACTAAAGAATAGCTGGCAGATATTTTCACAAAGTCTTTATCAAAAGATACATTTGAGTATCTCAGGGAGAAGTTGGGAGTAATTCCCTTTCCTGAGTCTGATTAGATAAAGAAACAAGTACATTAGTCCATGGTGACTAATGAATGGTTGACTACTCTATTTCTGGAGTAGTAACTATGCCCAATTATTTATGGCGCCCTTTTCCATTGATGTCAAAGGGGGAGTATGTAGTAAGAGGGAGCATATACTCCGGGGGAGTATATAATCATGTAACTTAAAAACATAGACAGAAGAGCTGCAATAGTGTAGAGGAATCTTTGATGAGGATATTGAGAATATTGTAAAAAGAAACATGACACAATGTGCTGAAGATGTTTTTAATATCATATGTTTCCATCAATGTCAAAGGGGGAGATTGTTGGAGATTTACTTCTGGCAGCTAGTTGATTGTATGTTTGTCATTGATGACAACATATAATATATAGTAGTGTTATGTATGTACTTATCAGAATGATGATATTAACCCTTGCACGGTTATATTCATGTTGTAGACATATTATTGATGCTCTGTTCATACATACAGAATCAGATTTGATGTTTCAGTTGTGTTGTATAATTTTGTTAGTGGCAGTTACAGTTTCTGGAGTTTATCTATACAGAGCTGACATATTTGCATTGGTTCTTGAGTTGTGCTTATCTTTAGGATATGCGTGTTTGTATTCAAGATTAGTTATGAGTTCAAGATAGGTATCTAAAGATGCCAAATGTGTTTTAACAAGATTGCAATGTTAGAGTTAATTTGGTCAAGCCAACTTTGTGAATAATTGCATCTATTCAGTTTATATTGCATGGTTGTAATTATGCTTGCGTGGTTAGTTTAGCCGACAAGGATGTCATGAAGAGTTTCCTAATAGGTCCCATGATCTCATACCTTGAGGAAGATATTTATAGTAGTTCATTTGTGAAACTCTAAGTGTGAATGATAAGACAAGTGACAAAAAAGTATACAGTAGAATATTAGTTGCATTTCATTCATCAAGGATCTATGTGAAGAAGCAGTGGAAGATTACAATACATTGGAACTGATCAATATAATAGGTCTACTCTACAGTTCATCTTTAGATATAGTGTATATATGTTCTATAGAAGGTTGTAGCCTTCACCATTGAAGCAGTGAGCTTTGGACAGTGAGTCCTCACCCTTAACAGGGTTACTTATAAAAGACTCCTAACAGGGTCAGACCCTTAACTAGGTCACTATACTTATTTCATTGTAAAGAACAACTCCTAACAGGGTTGCAAGATCTTCTAACAGGGATTATTATAAACAAGTATAGCTCATTGTGGGTGCTAATTCCCACTGAGGTTTTTACCATTTGGTTTCCCCATAACCAAATTGTGGTGTTGTCTATTATGTTATCTGAATGTGCATTTAATTTTTGTATTCTGGAGTTAATAAATAAAAAGAATTAAATTAACTGATAACTGATTCACCCCCCCCCCCCCCCCCTCTCAGTTATCTTTTGGGACAATTCTAACAAACTAATTCAACACATATATCCCAAACTGGTTCTTGATATACATGTCCTCAAATTCCTCAACTAGCACACTCTTCCCTCAGTTCTTCTTCTGCTTCCTTTTTCCATTAGTACTCTCTGATGTACCTTGAGATATCTAAATCTGAGTGCATGCACCAACCATCTTAGATTTGCTACCAATGCTCAAGTTCCTCCTTGTTTTTCCTTCATCCTTCAAAGGAATAAAAGTAGGCTTTTGTCTACCTTTCAGGATAGTAATCAAATTCATTTTATAGTCATGAATAACCTCTATCATACTGCCAAGGTCTCCCAAGTAAAACATGACAAGAACTCATCTCCACAATGTCACATAGTACTTCATCTCTATAAGAACCAATGTGAAAATTCACCATGCACTGCTCCTTCACATCTACTGCATGACCAACTTGTAACCAACTTATCCTATAAGCACAAGGATGCCTCAACCTTTTCAAACCAAGTTTCTGAACCATCTCCTCTACAACTAGGTTGTTAGTACTTCCTCCATCAACAATCACCTTATAAAATTTACCACCACACTTGCACACATTACTGAACAAGTTCCTCTCCTGACAAGAATCAAATTGCTTTGAGGACAGAAAAGTTCTCCTAAGCAAAAGAGTCACACCCTCCACCTCAAGTTCATTCTCAGTAAATTCATTCACCACACCATTTCGGTGACTACCGAACTTCCTATCTGCATAGGGACATTCAAATGATCAATTTCCTTCTTCACCATAGTTGTAACAAGTACCTCTGAATAAACCTCTACTTGTTCTTCTCCTCAGTTCAATAGGTTTTGGTTCATCTTCAACCTTCAGTTTATCCCTAACTGACTGTTCTTTCTTTTCTTTCCCTAGGGAATTACCACAATGTCTTCTTTTCAACCTATCTTTTTCCTTCAATGCATACTGATAAGCATCCTCTACCGAGTCAATCTTCAACATACCAATCTCATCTTGGATATTGAATCTCAAACCATTAACATACCTCGCCACCTTTTCCTTAGAAATTTCTCTATGCCCAGACCGAATAGTCAATTTGTAAAACTCCTTGGTATAATCTTCCACAGTCATCTCCTTCTATTTCAAATTCTGCAACTTCTTAAACAACTCAAGTTCATATTCTGTAGGAATGAACTTATCCTTTTATCTTTATCACCGTCAACCTCCACTGATTGATTTTCATCTTACCTTCTTCTTCACGGTCCCTCTGCAACTCTTTCCACCATAAAGCAACATGTCCTTTCGACTAAGTATGTGCCAATCTCACTCTAAGCGAATCTTCAATGTCTTCCATCTCAAAGTAGTCTTCTAACTCATCAATCCAATCAATCAGATCCTCAGGTCTCAATGTACCTGAAAAATTGGACACCTCCATTCAATAACTTGTACTCAACCGAGCTCTAGATCTCTGCAACTGGTCATACCTGTCTCCTCCAGATATCTCCATCTGGTTGGCTCTGTTAGCTCCACTAGATCCAGCAGCTTCAAAGTCTTCAGTATCTTCTTCGTAACCACCATCTATCCTTGGACCTCTATGTAATCCAACATTTCTGATACCCTCTATGATTTCATTCTTCATTGCCTCCATCTCAAATCTAAATCTTTCTCTTATCCTCGCTTCCACTTCCTCAGAAAGATCTGCAATCTCCCTAGGGTCCAATCTTCTCAGAGGCATCTCTCCATATCTTTGAAAACCCTAAGATCCATAAGAATTAAACCAGCTCTAATACCACTTGACGTTGTCAAGCTCGGAGGATCCAATAAAGGACTATCCAAACTTGATGCATGATAAAAAGACCACAACGGAAATCTAACAACACAGAGATATAACAACTTATATCAATTCATATTCATTTTTAGATTCAATTACATGCAACATGTCGAGCTGTAAGGCCTTTTCAATTAGGGTCAAAACAACAAAGTAGAAAAAATATCACACAGGATCCAACATTCTAGTCTACTCTATAACTAAGTGGAAGAAACTAGATCTAAACTTGTGCTCGCAAGCCTCCAAGAAGTCTACAATTTATTTTTACCTACTTAAAACTATCTGTAACAACTTACAATCTTTCAACTTATCAACTTACTATTCTTGATCTTTCTTTCCTTATCCTCCCCCTGTCTAACATCAACCTAGACTCTCTTTTATACAAATTTTCCACAAGTCAGAATTAAAAATCAAATAACATAATAAAACACAAGTCAGCATCAAGCAACACCCAACCAACATGTTATCCATCAGTCAGCCTCCAACGGTCATCAAATCTGCATAGGAGAGTGAACCAAACAAGATATAGGTCCTCACATTCCCCACACACAATCACAAATTAAATGCACCAGTCAGCCAACCCAAGAGATAACATAAACCCCGTCGATGATCAAGAACACCAAAAATAGACCACTCAGTGAGAGGCACAACCGAGATGAGCTCCATTGAATAGACACCACCAAACACCACTCAGTAACCGAGACCGATCAACTAGTCACCGAGACTGAGCCATTAGTAACTGAGTCAATAGGTAAACCAAGCACCCCAGCAAGGAACTCCAAGGAAGTTACCAACCAGATTACTGAGCTCCTAAGAAATAAATCAACATCAAACCAAAACATGATTTTGGTGACACGGGATTGCCAACTACTCGAGGATGCTCCTACATCACATTAATATGTCCTATGACCCCTTATGACCCCTTACTCTACATCTCAGGGGTGTACTAAAGGGTCCTAAGGGGTCATAAGACACATTAATGTGTTGTATGACCCCTTATGACCCCTTACCATACATTAGTGTATTATAAGGGATCGTAAGGGGTCTTAAGGGGTCCTACAACACAATAGTGTGTCCTAGAACCTTGTAAGACACTAACAACCCCTTACCATTAATCAGTGTATGGTAAGGGGTCGTAAGGGGTCTAAGGGGTCCTAAAACACAATAATGTATCCTAGGACCCCTTGAAACCCCTTACAACCCCTAATATTTAGAGATAGGGGTCCTAGAGGGTCCTAAGGGGTCATAAGGAGTCTTAGGACACATTAATATGTCCTAGGACCCCTTATGACCCCTTATCATACATCCTAGGGGTCTTAAAGGGTTGTAAGTGGTCATAAAGGGTCATAGGACACATTAATGTGTCTTAGGACCCCTTAAGACCCCTTAGGACCCCTTACCTTTCATTAGTGTATGGTAAGGGGTCCTAAAGGGTTGTAAGGGGTCTAAGGGGCTCTAGGACATTAATGTTTCTAATGTGTCCTAGGACCCCTTAACAACCCTAAAAACCCTAAGATGTAGAGAGAGAGAGGGGTCTTAAAGGGTCCTAAGGGATCCTAAGGGGTCCTATGATGAATTAAGGGGTCCTAGGATACATTAATGTGTCTTAGGACCTATTTTGACCCCTTAGGACACCTTTAGACCGCTTACCATACATCTTAGAGGTTGTAAAGGATCCTAATGGGTCATAAGGGGTTTGTGGACACATTAGTGTGTCATAGGACCCCTTAAGACCACTTAGAGACCCCTAGGACCCCTTACAATTCATTAGTGTATGGTAAGGAGTCCTAAAGGGTTGTAAGGAGTCTAAGGGGTCCTAAGACATATTAATGTGTCTCAGGACCCATTAACAACCTTTAAAACCACTAATATGTAGAGAGAGGGGTCCTATAGGGTACTAATAGGTCCTAGGACACATTAATGTGTCCTAAGACAACTTATGACCACTCATGACCCCTTACCATACATCTTACGGGTCCTAAAGGGTCATAAAGGGGTCTTAGGACACATTAATGTGTCTTAGGACCCCTTAATACTACTGACGACCCCTTAGGATCACTTATCATTCATTATTGTATGATAAGGGGTCCTAAGGGGTTGTATAGGGTCCTAAGGGGTCATAAGGGGTTCTATGACACATTAAATTATTCCTAGGACCCATTAGGATCACATACAACCCCTTTGGACATTGCACGTTAAGGGGTCTTAAGGGGTGATGCAGTGAACTTCAAAAATATATTTGATGTCCTAACTCACAATGTACTCCAAATAAAAGCTTTTTGTTACCCACAACTCAATTAAATCATGTAAAGCATCAATGTTTCATATAAAAGCTTTGGTTACAATGTTTGTTTAAAGGAAATAAAAATATTTTCATAGTTCCAGCTTATTGAGATTCAATGACAACCTATGAATTGCATGAAAAATAAATTTTCATGCTCTAACTTTCTTTGAAAGAGACAAAATTAAGGATTTAAATGTACAAATCACATAATTGCATCAAAGATCATCCATTCATCACATAAGACAAGAAAAATTGAAAAGGTAAAATGCTTCTTTTTATTAAGAAACAAAGGAGTTTTTGTTGGTATAAATCTGGTAAATTATTCTAATGAGTTATATTGTTGTTTAATTTTTTTGGTGTACAAAAAAAAAAAGGAAAAGAACTCCAAAGAAAGAGAGTTAAATGTTGCCTTAAAGATGTAAGTCTCATTTCTAACTCAAGAATGCAACTGAAGATTCAAACTCCATCCTAAACTAAAATAGGTCCTCAAAAGTACCTCCAACTAATTGTTCCTTTCTTTGAATGAGGGTCTAGTAGCACGAAGAGATCCTCCATAGTTTGAGTAACTTTAACACGCCCACAAAACATGTCTCCAAATTGAAGTAAATTAGTTGCTTGTAGTATTAATACTCTTCCCAACTAATGCTTCACCCATGTGGGGTCTTCAACTGAATAAACCATGTGGGGTCTTATTTACTAGTGATGAACTAACAACAAAAATAGATGAAAAAATATGAAATATATGACATACCTTAACATCTGTGAGATTGCTATGTTGGATAAACCATTCATAACCTTCAAGCTCACTAGGAATAATATAGTAGAGAGAAGAATTATTTGGGAGACTTCATAAAGAGGCTCATATGCCTTCTCAAGTACAGTTACACCATGAACATCATCAAAGTAATCATGATCAAGTGCGCAACTAAATGTGTCATGGATCGATGTATTTGTACCATCATCTTCAACTATGTTTTCTGGCACATGATCATCTTCTTCTATACCATCATTAACCTCATCTTTGATATTCACTACTCCATGTTCCTCCGCTTGAAAAAACACATTCTCTAGGCTGTGATAATCCATATCATGTGCCCTAGGGCACCCCACCTTTATAGTAACAATCAACACAAATAAACCATGATCACGATCAAGTGATTTTTTTAATATGAAAATGTTAAAATGATATAAACATTTACAAATTCAATCAATATAAATATGTATATAATGAACAACTTACCAATGGACGATAATCATGCCCCCCTTCAATATGACCATGTTCCCTAAATTGTTTCTCAACTACTTTGATTAAAAGTCTTCTCATCTTTAAGCCCTTGCAAGTATTCCAAGGACAATAACATTTCCCATCACCCTTTCTTTTCAATCTACCCCACAATCTAGCAAGTTTCTCTTCATTTTGTTGTGCACTAATATTATCTGACATAAATTTTCTTTACCACACTTGAATATTTAAATCTTTAAAAAATATCAAACTCACACTCCAATAATCTTTAATCATAGACAAGTAACACAATCTAATAATTCAGATAGTTTACACCCAAAAAAATTGACCTGTAACAAACTGTCAAAGTATAGAAAATTCACAAGTATAGATAAATTATCGGCCATATATTGTTATAAAATCATCCAACACCAACATCCAAACTCCAAGGGTACTATTGATCCAAACTTGAATTAAGACCTTCAAATAGATAGGTGAGGCATCTAACAAGATTATTTACTCTCTTCAAATTAACAATCACAATCAATGATAACAATAACTCCACTTGACCCAACCAATGCACCTTAACATAGCTTCTTTACACTTTGAAAACTCACCAAGGAAACAAGGATTCCCTCCATTATCAATAATTGATCACAATTCTTAAAGGACCAAAAACTCATCAACAAACTGATCTCCAACCTTTTTTCAATCAAACTCCAAGAATCAAGAACCATTCTACAATAAACTAATTTCTAGTTCTACAAAAAATCTATTTGCCAACTCCCAACAAGGCATAAATCAAAAGACTGACCATCAACATGGACTTCACCAATGTATAAGGATTCTTCATGGATCAAATTCTACTTCTCTCACATGACACTTCACATAGAGACTCTCAATAACTGTTACAAGGTTCAACATGCCTAGGGTTCATCCACGTGCTTATCTTGGACTCTTGAAACGATATTCTCAAATCGAGGACCTCCCTATCATAGAACTCTGCAGAAAAATTAGACTAAATTCAACAAAAGACAATCAATAAATCTATCTCCAAACCCTTGAATTAGAGGGTTTTATAATATTTTAGAAAGATCTCATTCACAATTACCAACCATACACCTGTTGAATTTAAGTATATGTCAAAATAGAGACAAAAATCATATAGATGTAAGTAGGGGATGGTTGACTTTGTTGAAATAGTGATAAAGATTGAGGAGCGTTGCAATTTTGACGAAAGTCCGACATAAATTTAAATACTTTTTTAAAATTTCATAGTGACCCAATGATACATTCATTTGTTAGACTTTCGTTAGAACGTTTCATCAAATTTTTTTGTCAAATGAGTTAGTGTAAGATAGGCTATGGAGGGTTTTGGTAACTAGGTCTTTATAGGATAAACACAATGGATGTATCTCTTCAAAATAATGAATGCATGTCTCATCGAGATGGTTAATGATCCTATCAAACAATGAATATTCTCATAGAACAATGAATGGAGATCTTTATAAAATAGTATAGCTTATCAAATGTACAATCAATTGAATTGTTATTATTACCTATAAAAGATATAAGTTTTCTACTAGATTAGTATTCTTTTCTTACACTTGAATGGATTGGGTATGGATATATATATTAGATATCTTTGGACACTTCTCTAATTCATTCCCTATATGTATAAGTCATCCATGTCTTTTCTAAGAATATTTGTGTGAACTTCTCCACCCATGATGTCTATTCTTCTCATCTATGATTATCTCTTTCTCTTATACTTTTAACTATGAAACCTAAAAAGAATCAACTACTAATATTTTACTTAAATTAAGAGATTTATTCTATTAGATCACTATGACTTCAAGTGAATCCATTCACAAATTGAAACTAGGACATGGACTAAACATATATTCATTTGAAGCTTAAAAAAATAGGAGATGTATCTTAGAAATAAGTTTCTTCTAAGGTATTTCAATAACCATAAGATGAGACTAGTGAAAAGAAAACCATGAAAAGTAAGATAATTTTCCTTGTGATGACAAGAATGTCTTAAGCCTAAAAAATATAATGTAATACCTTCGAGAAATAATAACTAAAATTCTTTTGTTTGAATTTTTTTTTATTATTTTTTTAGTGTATAGGTAAAAAATAATGTATAAAAAATATGAGTATCCTGGTAATTAATGACTCAATTTCGAGTAATAGATTTCCTTGTATCCTTAACATCTTTGGTAACTTTACAAAATTTACAAAATATAACATATTCATACATAGGAAAATTTTACAAAATATAACATATGATCTTCCTTAGTAAAATGTATCACAATGTTAACTTATAAATAAAAAATAGAATAGTTGTGGTAACATAGATCAAATAATTGGTTTAACTTATAAATATAAAAATAGAATAATTGTGGTAACATAGATCAAATAATTGCAGAGAAAAACAATTTGATATGTAAGGAAATAAGATGAATAATTATGGAGAGGGGTAGGAGAAGGAGGAGGAGCGGGCCAATGGTGTCAAACTATTGTGGAGATTCTGAGGAGGATCTAGATGTTGATTATGTATACAAACACATTGATGTGCAAGGTAAATTTGTTCAATACATAATATGGAGGATATCGAAGTTATTATGGAGATCCATTAATTATTCTAATAATCAAGAATAATTTTAGATAGTCCAAGATAGTATGGATATCAATCACTAGATTTACTTCACTTTATTAGAACCTCTTTTAATTCTTACAATGCATACCATAAGTGGGGGATTACTAAGAATGAATGTTGAACACCTTGCAAGTCCTATGTTGAGCTCTAATTATTGAATATTTTATAACCATATATATAATTTACCTACTTGGAAGAGAACACTACATTTTGAAGGAAATTTGAGTTTCCATAGTTGTCACTATAATCTTTTGCTTTTAGGCCAACTACAACAAGGATCCTCAACTACCTTCTAATAGTATGTGTAAGAGGCACACAAGTTGCATTATTATACTACATTGGCAACTTGGAACTTATTGTGACACCTTGTGGTCCTAGAGGTCAATGTGGTCAATAGAGTGTTACACTATTCTTGTGGATGAGTTAGTAAGTACACTTGGAAATGGAGCATATGGTTTAAAAATGAAAAACTTCAATTAATTTTTGGTCATGATTTTGAGCAAATGGTTTTCAAAAACCATTCTTGAATTTGTTGATCTTCTTGGCCCATATATAGGGGGATTGAAATGGAGAAGATAGGACATTATCTATGTAGTGTCATGTTGTCAAAATTTCTCCAATTATAAAGTCTTAGGCCTTCAAAATATAAATGGGCTTATAGAGGACAATCAAAATTGACACTTTTAAGTTGAGATTTTTGTTATCTCATAGATATTTAGAACTTAACTTGTATATAATAATCAAACTACATAGAAATAAGAAATTATATCTCTTAAAAGAAAATTATAATCATTTAATTTATTCTTATTTTTATTGAGATCAAAATAGTAACAAAAATCCACAAGTTTTCCCTCTTCTTATTTTAAGGATGACTTGCCCTTTAGAAATGGCAATATTGTAAAATGTATTTTACTTATACTATTAAAATATAAGTATTTTTTTCAATTAAAAAATATAATGAAATGGCAATCAATAAACTGCAAGATGCTAAAAGAAACCAGTAACCGATGGGGAGACCTTTGTTTTGACGAATGAAAAGAACATTTTGGTTTGAATTTATCAAATGAAATGAAGCAGTTTTGTTTTCTTCTATTTACATTTTTACTTAATATGGTAATGAGTCAGAAACTGAAAAAAGTATGCAGGATCCATGGATGAGGGAGCTTTTAATCTAAATGCGAAGAAATAAGAGAATTTGTTGGCTTTAAATATGACAAAAACATCTCTTTTGCTAAAAACTATAATGACATCTAGAAAATTAAAAATTGATACATCATCTATGGACGAGAATACTGAAAACATTGTGCATTTTCTGTAGAAGTTGTTGCAATAAACTGGCGGATTCGTTGTGGAGCAGATCTGGGCAAATGGCCCAAAGGAAGGGATGTGAAAATGTGCGGGAAAAGGTAGAAGCTCCTTGTTGGGGGCGGGAGATACAAATTCGAAATACGGAAGTTTAGGTGGGCCACTCTAAGCGCTCTGAAATGTTCATTAAGGTTTTGGTGTTGGATCTCCTAACCTGTTTGAAATGGTCATTAGATTTTGAGAAGAGATTGGAAATTTTTTAGGATTTTGCTGTTAGGTCTCTTAAGCTGTTTGAAATAGTCATTAGATCTTGAGAAGAGATTGAAACTTTTTAGGGTTTTGGTGGTGGGTCAACTAAGCTGTTTGAAATGCTCATTAGATCTCAACAAGAGATTAGAAACTTTTGAAGGTTTTGGTGCTGGATCTCATAAGCTGTTTGAAATACTCATTAGATCTGGACAAGAGATTAAAAACTTTTTAGAGTTTTGATGCTGGATCTCCTAAGCTTTTTTTCACTACAGAGATCTTTAAAAATCTTTCATGCTTTCATTTCAATCTTTATTTGAACTTCCATATTAATGTTCTTCAGTGAGTATGTGACGATTACCACTCTCAAAACCCAAATTTATCATTAATACTTAGAACCCCAAACAATGACTTAAACTCAAATATAAAGTCATGCTGAAAGTTTCACATAGAAATTGTCATGCCCTTCAGAAACTTTTCAAGAATGCATAGTTAGGTCGGAATTATTAAGTTGTCTGCTCTACATGATAGGGAAAATCAAATGGAATTCAAAAGACCAGTACAGTTTTCTGTTAAATATGCATTCTACAATTCTATCTTTCTTTTTAGATTTCTGACCACTACAGTTTTCTATTAAATGCATTGAAAGTTTCTGTACTGGAGTTGCTATTTTAATTATAAATTTGTATGGCAAACATTTAACATTCACAAAAACTATAAATTTGCATAGAAACATTTACATTCACATTTATTCCATGTATCAGTGTTATATGGATGACATGACACACTTTCGTATCATAAAGGAAACAAACCAGGACAAAAGTGTTGTCCTATTAGAGAGAGTCCTTTGCTTAAAGCCTTTCAGGCCACATATTTGAAGACATTGGGATCCTCTTCATCCCGTTCGATATAGACACGATCAATCAGACTATCTATCCTCCCCTTTATTGCTTTAGAGTCCGGCTGCATGTAACAAATTTCTCACGATTAAATGAATAAAAACTCTAATTATTGAAAGTAACAAACCCCCAAAAAAAAACCTTACAGTGAATCTCCATTTTTCTTGGACGTCCTTAACCAACATGCTGTGTAGCTCCTGATAAGCTATTGCTTTCCTTTCCTTCATGATGTGAACTATTCTGGCATCTATGAAATAATTTCTTTGATTTTCCACGTCTTCAACAATGACTTTGACTTCCTTCTTCTGATCATCACTCTGTTGGGGAAGTGGAATCTGCACTTGTTCACGATGAACAGTCAGTTGCTTGTATAAGAATGTATGATGTTACAGAGGCCCAAATGGAAGCCAAATTACCTTTATTCTTCTACTTCTAGTCTGGTCTGCAAATATTGAATTGAATTCAAAATAGTCAGTAGGTGCTATTTCTTGTGTGTTTGGGTTTTTGATGAGAACTTTGTAGTTGGCACATGCAAGTGAATGTAGCACTCTGTTTGCATCATCATCTTCCAAACTCAATTGAGATTTGATTTCATCATAACTAAGCTTTTCAGATTCATTGAACAACATTAGTACAGCGGCCTGCAGTTGATTCCATAACAGATTCTTAGTCAAATTTCACCATAACTATTTGGGGCCAACCTTGTTTACCTCTGATAGAAACTGTAGTAAATTTCTCAGAAATGACAATTGAATTGAGTAGAGTCACCTGATAAGTTGATAGTACCAGCTCTATTGTGCTGTCATTAAACCTGCCTTCTAAAGTGCAGGTCCCTAAAGAATACATCCATGTAAGTTTGCGATTCTCAGCTTCCTTGGAATAGAATTGTCTGAATATACCTATACACTTTTCCTGCATCAAAAAGGCAAGAATGGTAAGGAAGTAAATGTTTGAAAATAACATAACAGAGTAGGTATAAAAACATAATAATGGAATTTCAAAGCATAAGAAATAAGGTATACCAGCTCCATGGGCAGGTTGATAGTAGGGGAGTTGTAGGTTGGCCAATACGAAGTATTGAGGACACTAACATTCAAATCAAATTCAATATCAATGTCTTTGCTCCTAAGATGTGTGTCAAATTTCTTTTGGTTCTCCTTCGCTTGAGAGAAGTCCTTAATCTGGGATGGATGACAATGACTAGATCAGTGAAACAGAAGAAGTGAATACAATACATTGAATGAATGAATGAATGAAAAGGCACAAGGACGTACCATGCCCACCATCTTTTCTGTATATGCCGCCCCATTTTGCCGCTCTAATTTTTCCAACATTCGCCCTTCATTAAATTCATTTGGACTTCTCTCATTCAGCAATCTACGAGCAAGTTTTTTCCTACAAGATTCAAGGCAATGGGATTCTTTGGATTAAAATGCATAATGGAGATAATGAATTTCAGTGTCATTTACCACGACCTTATATCTTTTACTTCATCTTCTGCTCAACTCTATTTATTGTTTTCAGTATGACCATGAATTAGAGTGCTAAATATTACCTGTACAAACACAAAAATATATCTTTATTTACAACGTGTGAAAGGATTTTCACCACCTGCATTTTATAAAAATATATACAAGTGAGTGATTATTTTAGTAAACCCCCCATCGATAACAACTAAATTTAAGCGTGCCAGAGTTCGACCAGCTTATTATCATTAGTTCTTTGATAGAAATTGTGTGATGTAGGGTTTGAATTTCAGAACTACCTGAAGTTGTGTGATGTGGGGTTTGAATTATTCAAAATATTAATGTAAAATCCAGAAAAACATAGATTTTGAGATCCGCCCAATTTTCAATGTTCTACTTTTCTAAACCCCCAACAATTGTGTGTATGAATCAGTTAGAATGAAGAGAACAATTAGTTTTTGGGACAAACGGACCAAAAAATTTAATGTTCATGAAAGTGAAGATAGACAAATCATAATGAACCTACGTTTTCAAGAGCAAGATCAATCTCCGCATCATCATTATTTCCCAGTAGTAATTTATCAGAAAATGCAGAGAGCAATTCTGAAATGAAGTTTTTTGCAGATCCTTTGTTGCAGACGTTAGAAAATGCTTCAGCTAGAGCCTGTATAAACGAATTTTAGAATCAAATCTTTACTTTCTTTCTAATAATCTGCAGCACTCAGAGCGACGTACTAAACCAAATATTGAAAAAACCTTTCGAAAAAGCCCATGGTCTTGAAAACACTCCAAGACATAATGCCCGTACTTGTTATCCATTTCAATTACCCTCCGTACGAATTCCTGAAAACCATTACAGAATGCAGAAAAAGAGAATAATTAAATATCAGATTAATTTTATAAAACTGTCCGAAAACAAAATTACTATTAATAGTTACATGGAGATAGTGATTGATAAAACCCTGTACTACAACATGCAAGATGGATTTGAAGAAACCTACACGCTCACAATAACCTAAATTGCTGCGGTGACTGATAATGGAAAATCAAGATTAAATTCTAACTTTTCAATCCAATAAAATTATAAATAAAAAGACATGGACAATGAGCACAAGTTCATCCTCAAATTAAACATTGTGTCCAGAAGGGGGAACCTTGGAGACAGCCAGAGTGA
>MU225779.1:456659-473575 GCA_018584345.1 Thuja plicata
GCAGAGAGTTTTTAGGTAGGTTACTGTTAATATCTTCCCTCGGCAGAGCCGAGAGAGGAGAAGTGGGTACGGGATCTGCAGTGGTGTTAATGAAATTAATGCCATTAGAGGGAGAGGAGGATGGAACAAACACACCTGGCATCGGAGTAATGCGAATGTCAGAGGATCCGTCATGTCTGCTATTAATGTCCGCCATGTTGGATTTGGAGATCTCGCCACTAGTTTGGCAGCTACCGCCAAAAGTTCCTCCAGCGTCGAAGACCGAGTTGGAGATGGTAGAAAACGCGGGGTTGACAGCGCCAATCATCGTAGACCACCGAAAAATCAGCTTTATCGCATTTCCTTCATATAAATTATTACATTAATATTATATAATTTTGTCACTTTAAAAGAATGTATTTTTTAATATTATATTTGAAAAAGAATTGTCTTATAAAAGATGGATTATTTTTTAATTATAATAATATAAACCTTAATATTCAAAATGTCCAACTTTTGAGGGGCTCACTATATGGAACTTCATGTCCAAATGTAGTGATATTATATTAAGTAAACTTTCATGGAATATAAGAGATGGGAGGAAAACATTATTCTAGGACTCTTGGGGAGGATATCCAATAATTGACAACATAATATAAATGGGTAAAATCAAGCATATTTGTGAACAAGCTTGGGGGTGTTATGTCAGATACTATATTAATTTAGACCCAAACAACTCTCTCAAATGAAATTGGAAGGATTTTGAAGATTTAAATTTTCCACCACAAGAGGTCAATCAACTTAGAAGAATATTGGAGAATAGATTTATTTTCTTTAAGCAAGGTCAAGATGAAATCATATGGAACGGATCCAGAATAGGGAATTATAATGCCAGAGATGGATATACGATTATTTCATAACAAGGAGTGAACGATGTAGAAATTTCAATCCATTTATGTTGGAACAAGTATGTATGCCGAAGCGGGTATCTTTACATGGGCAACTTTGCAAGGTAAGATTCCAATGGTAGAATGGTTTAAAAAGATTGGATTTCATGACACATCTATTTTTTTAATGTGAAAACAACAAAGAGACTATCAATCGTATGTTCCTCAATTGCCCCTTTGCACAAAAATGTTTGCAATGGTTATGTGCTAAATTGGAATGGTTAACAACATTACCAAGTGACATCATGACATTATTCCAAACATTGTCGAGGATAAATAATTATAGTTTATTTGGTAATCTCTGTGTTATTTTGCCTTCATTGGTGATTTGGGAATTATGGAAGAAAAAAATGAGAATATTTCAAGGGAAAAAAATGGAGTGGAAGATGATGACAAACAAAATGGAAGCTACTATTGTTGAAGTGGCGAATTAAAAAATACTCTCTCAAAGGAACAAAGCAAGATACTATACTAGTTGGGATGACAAAATGAGGAAAAATTTGTTTGGTCTCAAAATTCCAACATTTGTTGGAAACAAGAGTCATTTAAGTAAAAAGTATAGAAATCAATGCAAATAGTATCCTCCAAAGTAAGGATGGTTTAAACTTAACTTTGATGGCGCTTCAAGAGGAAATCTAGGGATATCACGGGTAGGATGTGTAATCCACTCACAAGATGGTAAAATTCTTGCTAAATTAGTGGAACCTCTAGAAATTTATACCAATAACATGGCGGAATTTATAGCTTTATTTGAAGGATTAACTTTATGGATAGAATTGGACATGAAAAAGGGTTGAAATAGAAGGGGATTTAGCTGTTACCATTAATGCCGTCAAAACTAGAAACACTCCAAATTGGAGATTGAAATTATTTTTGGATTAAGATTTGGAACTTATTATAAAACTAGATAGTGTGACAATAGATCACATTTACAGAGAAAGAAATCAAATAGTAGATGAATTAGCTAACATATGAGCATATGGTACAATGACTTTAAACAAGTAAATCTTCCTAATTGAGAAGTGGTAGCAGAGGACCCATTATTAAAAGCAACATTACTGGTAGTAAAATGACTTTCATACACCACATCCTCTCAAGCAATATAAAGATTAATAAAATTGAGAAACGGTTAAGGATCCATCTTAACATTTATTAGTTATGGTATAAATTTATAAAATTTTGACCGTTTCCCATCCAGGAAAGCAAAGAAAATATGTGAATATAGTAGCTTGATAATTGATTTGATAATAGATATTAATGCTTGATAGATCCAATGAAAATACTTGTTTGTTAGAGATGAATTAATAATTGACAAAAAGGAAACAATCCTCTAGAAGCGGTAATTTTAAATTAAGTTGGTAATTTAGAGACATTTTAATGGGATCTAGCCTACATGGATGGCGAGGAAGATGAAATAAATAAGTTATATTTAAAGAAGAATTGCTAGATTTGGCTGGGGATAAGTTTGGTTAAATATTGAGCAAATTTAGGCAAGCTGATGGATACCTATTGCATTTAAAGCAATTTTTTGAGGCGGTGAGGAAATTTTTTTAATGATATTTGAGGAATGAAAGGGAATACTAGAAGTTTTTGATTACCCTTACAACTATATCCTTATATTTGAGCTTTATTTTAAATTCATATATTGCATTGAGAAGAGTTGTCATAACAAGCAAGTTTCAAGTACATCTAGGTTTTTCAAGGAGGAACAAAAAGCATCTCTGTCAAAGTTTTTTCTCCAGGCTTTATTAATAAAGGTGTTTTCATGTTTCATGGTCTAACAGACTAGTTTTACCTATTTTATCCATAAAAAATTGGGAGAAATTGAATATGGATACCCCATCAAGCTCACATCCTCTAATAGACAAACAACATTTGATGGATCCATCACAGTTTTACGAATTAAAGAGGCAATAAAGTATAAGCATTTTTGATAGTTCATGTGAGTAGAATTACATCCATACAAACCATAGACTTAGGATAGACTCAGACATCTATTCCATTTTTTGTTAGAATTCAAAAAATTCCATCACCAAGATCCACTGTATGCAAATACCTTTCACAAAAGCAAAGAATGAAGACACAACTCATAATGATTTGAAAGATGAAATATTCAATCAGAGAGAGGATAGAGAGATTTACAAAAGAATTAATAACTACAAAGAGATGAATCCTTATAAAGGAGATCGAACACCAGAAGGTGGAGAAACTTAGGTTGCATGATAATAATTAATAATAGAATTAATTATTATATGCCTAAATTTTAGCTTAAGTGAACTAGAGATAATAAGGTGACTGAATAATTAAATCAATAGTGATTTAATTAATAAGTGAAAATACCATTTTACTCTAACAACCCCTTAAGATAAACTTAGGGAGAAGCTAAAAACCTAGAAACAACTATTGAAAGCAGGGAATTGGGTCCTGACAACATGGCCTAATCAGGCACCCAAGTACAAAAAAATTCTATAAAGAGGTCTAAAAGGAGAAAACCCAGTGGGAAAAACCCCTCTCCAAAAAGAGATGCAAACTAGTGAAGGACTAAAGAAGCCTCCAAACTAGAGAATGTCCTGGAAGATAGGAACAAAGATCACATAGAGAATATTGGAGTTTGCATGAGTGCCCTCAAATGAAACTACTCAAATCAGGATGGAAAACATCATAAATCGAAGATACAGATGGTAAAAATAGGAAAGTCTAAAGAGATGATCAAAGGAAGAACATGTAGAACACCACTGTCGAAGCATGAAGCTGCAAACAGTGTCAAAGAATAACTGTTGGAACCTTCACTAAAATCAAACATGATCAGGTAGAGAAGACTGTAATCAAAGTATGAAGAGATGATCAATCGAAGGTGAAAGGTTTCCTCCAAAAAAGGAATGAAAGAGTGCCCATATGGTAAATTATCCATCTCACTGAAATGCATAGGTACCCAACCACTACATCCACCTAGTACGTAGGAACAAATACTGAATACATAGCTCACTCCATCGAACCAAGGAAGCATTAGAACTAACAGGAGATACCACTCATAATGCTGAACATGAAGAGGCTTGACAAGTAAACTGAACCAAACTTTCAAGAACAACTGCATAACGAAGAACTAGGAACATAGAAAGTGCTGAAGAAAGTACAAACACATATAAAGGATGGTGTCATGGAAGGATCACTCTCTTGACACACATCATGAGGCTAATGCCATGGAAGGAACACTCACTTGACAAAGGTAGATGCCAAATAAGGAAAACATCAAACTCCCCATGACACTTTATAGTATAGTGTGAGTACAAATAGGCACAAAATGTGCAAAATCCCAAGCATGCAATAGATGACACTTTATCTTAGTGGGTTTACAAAAAAGAAATGCTACAAGATGTCTACAAAGCTCATGCAAGAAAAATAATCCCAGGACCTGAAACATCCAAGATATCCACCAGATTGCAAAAATGCAAAAAACTGAATAAAATATACCTGGAGAAGATTATGGCAATGAGACCCATACAAGAAGAAGGAGAACAGAACCATCTTTTCGACGACATGTGGAAGTCAAAAAATAGAGTTCGAAGGAACAAGATATGGAGACCGAAGAGAAAAATGGAACCTTGAATTTGACTGGAAAGAAAACCCTGCAAGATGGAAAAATCATAAAACCAAACCTAGAAAATTAGGTTGGGCTCGAAACCAGCTTTCCGACGATATCTTGTTTGGCAAAAAATGTCTTTGTTTGCTCAAGATATGAGAAAAACACGGATGACTGTTCCAAAACAATAAGAACCCCAAAAAATATCGGTTAAATCTGGCAGAGCTTCTCTAAATCTGGTGATGCCCCTAAACATGGCGAGATTGCCAAAATTTCAGCCAAAATTGGCAGAAGTACCAAGAAAAAAATTTAAAATTTAAAATTAAATTTTTTTTTTAAAAATGAAATTTATTATTTTCTGCCAGTTCGGTGGCATGAATTTTGAGGTGGCACAAAAACCGATGTAGTGTGAAAACCAAGGCTTTTTTTGCCTCAAAAAGCATTGCTAAGTTTGTGCATGTAAAATTGAGGGCCTGAATTTCAACTGTCTCCAAATTGGACGTGCCTTATATCAAAATAGATGTTTTTTGGCATTTTGAGCACAATCGCAAGGTCGATTTGTGCCCAAAGTGGTCCAAAAAATAGCTCTCCTCCAGATCCACACAAAAACCTCTGAAAACTTGAAACCCTCAGTGCTCCAAAAAATCTTCAAAAAACTAAAAAACGAGCAACAACAACAAGACTCTGATACCATGTTAGAATTTAAAAAATTCAATCACCAAGATCCACTGTATATGTAAAATACCTGTCACAAAAGAAAAGAATGGAGACACAACTCAATGATCTGAAAGATGAAATATTCATTCAGAGAGAGAATAGAGGGAATTACAAAATAATTAATAATTACAAAGAGATCAATCCTTATAAAGGAGATCGAACACCAGAAGGTGGAGAAACCTAGGTTGCATGATAATAATTAATAATAGAATTAATTATTATATGCCTAAAGTTTAGCTTAAGTGAACTAGATATAAAAAGGTGACTGAATAATTAAATTAATAATGATTTAATTAATAAGTGAAAATACATTTTTACCCTAACAATTTTCTCGCTTCAATTTTGGTGGTGTGGGAAGACAAGGTTGTGGTAGAAGAAATTAGCAATAAATTGTTTGAAAATAAATTTTTGCAGGGTCTTCACTAGGAAATAACAAACATTGATGAAGATTTGACAATTCCTTTCCCCATGAACTATGCAACGGTGATGAAAGTCGGGGGAAGAATGCCTAATTTTGGAGCTTAAGTTCTAAGAAACTCCTATGGAAGCCCTACAAGGATATTTTTCTGTTAATCGGGTGGGAATGTGAATTTAAGGAGTTAAGAATTAGTATAATGAAGAGGAGTTTAAGATTTATGAAAAGAGTACTTGGCATAATATATATTTTAGGCAAACCAATTGGCAATAAATTCAATGAGGAGGAAGAATGGGTGTACAAGTACAAATATGATGAGAATCTAGATGGACTGGGAAGTGAATATTCTACGTAAGTAAAGGAGGAAGAAGAAGGGCTTTTAGCATAATAGAGCATCAAAGAAACAATCAAAGAGGTGGTAGGGAAAAAAAAAAATTTAAGTCCATAGCCCTAATTGGTTAGCCCGCATCAAATTTTGGAGAAGGGTCATCCTTGGTGATGGAGATAGAGAAGAATGAACAAGCTACAGAGAACCAAGAGAAAATTTGATCATGAATTCTTATCCATTTTGTTGTTATTTCTTAGATAAGATCCTAGTTTAGTTTATTTTAGTCAGAAGACATTATTCGTATAGGATGATATAGCTAGAGTTATTATGCATGTGCAATATGGATGCCTATCTTATGGATGTTTATTCTTAGACTTCTTAGATTGTAGATTAGCTCATGGTTAGTGTTTACATTATTTCTTATTTTGGATTCTGAATCTGGCAAAATTATTCTTGTCAATATGATCTTTTATTGATAACTAAGAGTACTCGGCCTAGTCTAACTCAGTCGATTCCTACTCGGCCGAGTATACCTAGGTGGCATGCCATGTTGGCATCCAAACCTCCAAAAATACATCAAATCAAGAAGTTTGCACTTCTGTTATTTTGTTCTCTGCTCAAACTAGACAATGTCAAAAAACTAAAAGTACCCTTTTCTAGATCTCGGAACTACGATTATTGACATATAAATTTTATATTGTTTTGACTACAAAACGTTGAACAAATTTGTTAAAAACTACATGTAGGTTATTAAAGCTTTGAGAAGTCATTGATTCAGATACTATAAAAAAATTCTAAATCATTTAAAATCTTAGATAACACTAGAGAAGAGAGTCATCTTCAATAATATGTAATTTATTTGGTTTTTGGTTTAGTTTTTATAGGGGAAAAATGGTGGAAGACAAAAACTATTGATTTCAAGTAAGTTCAACTTTGAATACTTATAACGGGAAAAATATACATCGAAAATACTTCTTTATTTTTTTTTCACTATCTATACATGTCATCTAAAACATATTATGAAATTGGAGGAAAAAAAAAAATTTTACTTATAATGATTTGGCGGGAAGTAAACTCCCTGATTTATAGTATTTTTCAGGAAATGAAAAATAGACCTAAAAATTTCAAAAAAAATATTAATTTTGGTTCAATTTTATTTTAAAAAAATTATAGCCATATAATTAATCCTATTTCACACATTTCATCAGTTTACATCATCTTCAAATTCTCAACAGAAATGTGACTTTTATGCCCTTGAAGTTTTACAGTTTTGGTGCTCTTAACCTTTTCCTTTGTAAAAGGGTGACAATTTGTTATGCTTTTATCCATTAACATGTTAGCATCAAATTTACTCAAATTGAACCAAGAAACATGTCCAAAATATCCTATTGCTTCCTAGCTAGAAGATTCACAAGAATTACATCAAATGCTCTCAGATTAAGCAAGAATTCTTAGCAAATAGACAATCTAGGATGGAAGATTCAATGTCAAAATGTCTAAAATGCATAAAAAAATGTTCAATTATGCTTCATTATGATCAAATGGATGAAATTTAACTAGATTAGATTGATAAAATGAACTAGATTAATACTAGATTTAATTTTCCATTGTTTCTATGTTAAAATTCACTATGCACCTATATGAAATGAGCTAGAAAGGCTGCATTATATAGATTTTTCCTTGGAGGGAAAATGCTTCAAATTCAAATTCAAATTTGACAGTTGAGATGCATCTATGAGGGATGGCTAAGATGGAAGCTTCTTTGATCCATGTGATGACCTCTTATGGGTTAGAGGTTTGACTTTTGAGGCAATGTTCAAGGAATATTAATGTTTTGAATTAATTAATTTCTTTAGCCATGTATTTTTTCTTTTGATTTGATTTAATGACCAAGATTAATTGAAGAATTAATGCCTCTTGTTGAGTGATCTTGGATTATTAATTTTTGATGAATTACATATTTAAACTGATCTATTTTAATCATATAATTGTGATTATCTTTGAGTTGGCAGTCTTGATTAGGACCTGGGGGACATGATTTCAGATTAGGGCTTCTATGTTTATTAGACCATTTTTAGGTGATTATATTTTCCTCTCTTTGAATTGATGTGCGATCAGCGTGTTGATTCAAAGAACATCTGGTATTGACTAGCGATCAAATAGTTGGATATGAAGCGATGCAACTACTCTCAATTAGAAATCGATTTCAAACTTGATTGAATGAAAAGCGATTGAAGCTACTGGAAATTTTGGATTGCTTGGTGAAACCGATGTGATGAACATGGAATCAGTTTGATGTGGTGTGATGAATTTGATGCTCTAGTTTATTTTGATATGGATTGAGACTAGAATAATCAATTTGTTGTGAAGCGATGAAACCGATTACCCGCCTCATTGTTGAGGATAATAACACCTAATCAATTTGATGTGAAGCGACGAAATTGATTGCTATTACAACAATGTTTAAAATCTTGATCTAATACTCAGTTTGATGTGATGTGATGAAACTGATATCTTTCAAGACCTGGTTCAGAAAGATTGACCAGACAACCAGTTTGATGTGATGTGATGAAACTGATTTCCAGCAAAGATTTGAACAAATGATCAATTGATGCGAAGCGTTGAAACTAATCACTGTTGAGAATTTGATAGAGATAACTAAATTGATATGGGTCCTGATGAAGTCACTTATATTCTGATGTTCCAATGAAGAGACTACCAATTTGATGTGAGGCATTGAAATTGATATCTCCATTGATGTTTACAACTTGAATTTTGATAAGAGCGAGCAATTTGATGTGAAGCATTGAAATCACTCGTTCCAACATTTGATGATTTTTTGATTTAGGACTATTGACTTGATATGATGTATGATGAAGATTCCCCAGTTGTTGGAAATTCAATTTGTTTGATAACTTGATCGATTGCAGAGCTAAGTCAAAATTTGATAATGCCCCAATTGTTGAAAATATTTGGTAGTATGATCACTTGATTAAAATGATTGATTATGCCCCCTTGAAATCAAAATGGACATGAGATTTGCTTTATTTCCATTGGAAAACATCCAAATGAGAATGATAAGCTTGGAATGGAGATTTTGAATCTAAGAGAAAAGATAGTGGCGAGAACCACAAAGAAATTGCTTCTCATTTGGTCAAAATCAGACTCTGTAGGACGAAGATAGAGCCAAAAAGGTGCAATGAATAAGAAATAATTTGGGTTAAAAGTTTGAAATTAATTACACCAAAAAATGAGATTAAATAGGGTAAAATTTCAAAAATTACTATTCATTTTTACTATTAACAATGAGATAATTGTAGAGCTCAGAGAGAAAATGTTGATCCATATGCAGAATCATCGGTTCAAGGTTGCCGGAAACACCAACGTCCTTCTCACTACCGTCCAGTGGTAAGTTGTCAAAAACCTCCTATCAATTTTGTCATTAATGCACGCTTATGCTTAGAATTTTCAAATTTCTTTCTTTCGCAGTAGATAGTCGTTTGCGGTTAGGGAAATGTCACTTTCGGGGTGTTTCGTTGCCTCCATTTGTTAAAATGTCATCTTCTTTTGTCAATGATTATTTCTGGGAAACAGTTGTTTCCAGTCGATCAAAGGTCGTTTCTTGTCGGTGAAGCATCGTCTCTGGGAACAATAGTCGCTTGTGGGGAATAAAAGGTCATTTCCTGTGAGAAAGGTCATTTCTGGTAGAAATGTCACCTGCGGTCCCTAAAATGTCATTTTCGAGGCAATGAGCTTGAAAATTAGGTTTTAAGGCTGAAAATTTGTGAAGTCAAACTACTTTTGTCTGCGTGAACCTGTTAGAATAGTTATCTTGTTGAATTTAGCATTTTTTTACTTTGTTTTTTACCCAAAATCTGATTTTACCATGTGTTTACCTTTGTAGGCTGATAGAGGCACTTTGTTGATGTGAGGACCTTATCCTCATGTATTATCCATGATTCGATTTATATCAATCAAGAACCATAGAGATATCACCCACTATGGGCTAGGGTTTCTTTTAGAGATGCCCGAGTATAGAGTCAATAGAGGGTTGTTGATTTCTTTAATAGAGCGGTGACATTCTGAGCATAATATCCTTTCACCTGACCACTAGAGAGATCCCTGTTACTCCAGAGGATGTATGGAGGATTCTCCACATACCTATCATGGGAGAGTAGTTACCTTATTATGATTCGACTGGGCGTGCCTGTATCAATGTTATCATCCGAGTATTTCAAGGCCCACTGATTATAGAGCGCCACATCACTTGGGAGTGGATAGAGAGACAGGGTCTCACACTTCTAGGAGTGCTAGCAGGATTGATTATAAGATTCCTTGTACTTGATAAGAGTTCTCATGGATTTTTTGTTGGATGGGGTAGATTACTGCATGATTTACTATAGATTCCTCGATGTATGGCCTGGGGTACCTATCTCCTTGCTCATTCATACCATGATTTACATCAAGCGGTCTATCGACAGGATAGATCTATGTCTGTTGGTATCATATTGTTGTAGATCTGGGCCTGGGAGCACATCCCAGTGACACAGTCAGTAGTAGCATGATCTCGTCAGAGAGATGCCTTGTACATTTATATGTATGATGGAGATATGGTGCAACCCCACCTAGGAAACCTAGAGTATTGGAGGTGAGTGATTGATGATATGTCTGCCGTGATTTGGTGACCATATTTAGATTGTGAGGAGTGGCAGAGCGACAGATGAGAGATGTTGTATGTTTTCACTAAGAATTATCTAATCGGTCGCACTTTGTATATCATTGAGAGATTCATGGTGATGTGTAAATGTTGTACCTACAAGAATGCTACACACAACCACTCAATACAACTCTATTTTAACATGTTAGCATCAAATTTACTCAAATTGAACCAAGAAATCTAAAAATGTTATATTGCTTCCTAGCTAGAATATTCACAAGAATTACATCAAATTATCTTAGATTAAGCATAAATTCTTAGCAAATAGACAATCTAGATTGGAAGATTCAATGTAAAAATGCCTAAAATGCATAAAAACATGTTCAATTATGCTCCATTATGATCAAATGCATGAAATTGAACTAGCTTAGCTTGATAAAATAAACTAGATTATTTCTAGGATAAAATTTCCATTTGTTCTATTCTAAAATTCACTATGCACCTATATGAAATGAGCTAGAAAGGATGCATTATGTAGAGTTTTCCTTGGAGGGAAAAGGCTTCAAATTCAAATTTAAATTTGACGATTGAGATGCATCCATGAGGGATGGCTAAGATGGAAGCTTGGTTGATCCATGTGATGACCTATTATTGGTTATAGGTTTGACTTTTGAGGCAATGTTGAAGGAATATTAATCTTTTGAATTAATTAATTCCTTTTAATTAATTTCTTTAGCCATGTATTTTTTATTTTGATTTGATTTAATTACCAAGATTAATTGAAGAATTAATTCCTCTTGGTGAGTGACCTTAGATTATTTATTTTTGATGAATCATGTATTGAAAATGATCTAGTTTAATTATATAATTGTGCTTAGCTTTGAGTTGATAGTCTTGATTAGGACCTAGGGGACTTGATTTCAGATTAGGGATTCTGAGTTTATTAGACCATTTTTAGGTGATTACAAGTAACTCTAGTAACTATCCTCAAACGTACTTCAAATGGAATTGTATAAATAATTAATTCATTTTATTATATCATCAAGTTTCACCATACACTCTCATTTGGTATCAGAGCACATGTTTCTTTAGTTTTTGGTATGGAAAAGCATTAGTGATGAATCCCATGAACTAGAATATAATACACCTTGTTCCTCATTCACAACCAGTGATGAAATTACATCAGTGTGTTTGATTCAAAGAGTCTTGTGATGCCAAAGAAAATGAATTTTTTGGGATCAAGAGAGTTGCGAATCTGATCCTTCACTGTCTCTCCATTCCGATCTCAAGCACTTTGGTGCAGGAGCACTCATTAGGCAATGGAGTCTTCAAGGTGGTCAGAGTTGATGTTTTTAATAGTTTTTTTATGTAATAAGGTCTAATAATACCATTTGATGGGCGTTGGAGTATAAGTTAGGTCATTAGGTGAGTGGAAGTGTCTAGTTGCAAAAATATCAATGTTACAAATGTTGTGAAAATTGCATAGTGTACAAGGTCTTTGAACCTTGTCAATGTTGGCTTTCTCTTGTCTCCTTTCTATTGAGGGTGTTGAGTTTGTACCCTAGGTTTTTAATCCCATAACCTGGTCTCAGAATCTCATCTAGGAAAGGAGATTGAAAGAAAAATAACCAATAGAATTAGTGACTCTGATGGGGAAGAAGTGTTAAATAAAAATAGACTATCTTTGAATCTCTGGTGTTGTGAGAGAGAGTCATCAACAACATATGGTTTTTATAGAGTCATGTTTTACAAAGAAGTATTCCTCTTACTTATAAAGTGAGTCAAGGTTTGTTTTGTTTATCATTGCAATAATGTCTAAAAGTCCAAGTTCTTAAAAAGATATACTTATATTATCTCACAAGTGGTGAGTGGTTTGGGCTCCTATGAATGAGAGAATAGTCAAAGGAGGAATCTATATGAGACCCTATTATAGGGGTGTGTTGTGAGTTTGCTGGTTTTAAAGAAGGTTAGAGTGGAGTGAAAAGATCTCTGCTGATTTAAAAATTTCCTTTGCAAAGAGGTGTCGACTCTACCAAAGTTTTTGAAAGGTGATTTGGAGGTGACTTTAGATCAATATTTTTTGCAGCTACTACAATACATCAAGGTATTCTATTGTTCAAGGTTATAAAATGTTTCCTTATTAAGTGATTTTAGTACTAAGAAAAGGAACAAGGTGTGGATAGAGGTTTGCATGCTTCAAGGGTATAATTGTAGTTTGAAAAATCAAGTGGAAGTATGTTATTTTTCTTCATGATTGCATAAGTTGCATAGAGGATTATGGATCTAGATGTGGTTCCTAGATATGTAAATTCCAGAGCACATCTTGAAGAATTTGATAGGGAGATTGCATTGAGAAAGCAAAGCATCCACAAGAAAGCCAAATTGATTTTAAGAAAAAGGGTAGGAGAAAGGAAGGAAGAATCAATATATTTTTTTTATGGAAGGTTTTGTAATGCAGTAGATGAGATTATAGTGGAGATTGGGTTTTTAGAATTAACAAGTATTCATTTGTTTCTAGAAATTTGTGTACCTAAATCAGTCAATTGGTCTGCATCCCGTAGAGAAGAAGGTATTGAGCGTGCCATAAAATGGATAGATTAGATTGAAAATATGAATCTGGGAATGTATTTGATGCTAGCTATGATGCTGAAAGTGAAGTCAATGAATATCAAGATGATGAGGATGAATATATAATCAACAATATTTCTTTTAAATCTGTAGAATTTTCTTCTTCTCAACATAATAGTGCAGATTTCTTGTCTTAGTTTAAGGAAGATTTATGCGAACAATAGGGGGATGATTATGATGAAGATGTAAGTTTTTGTGATGACTCATTTGCATATAATGACATGAGACAATAAACTTCAATCCAATTTTCTGATATTGAAGATCCTAAATTTAAGGTTACACATGATGTTGTGCTTAGTGATGTTGATATTGAGAATGATGGAAACCAATATGATGGGGAGTATTCCAATATGGATGCTATCTCTTGCAATCATGAAATTGATGCTTCTTCTTAGTATGAGGAAGTGGATATGTGTAGTCAAAAAGAAGATAGGGATTGGATAAATGAAGATAATGCTTGTGACTACATATCAGAAGTGGGTGAAAGTGATGACTGTTAGGAATATAGTCCTCAAGACAACTCAGAGGGGGGGGGGGGTGAATTAGTTGTAATCTAGATTATTAAACTTTATACTTTATAAACCAAATCTGCAAATGTAAATGATAACACTGTAATAGACAACACCATAACATAATATTTGTTTTCGAGGAAACCCTGTTAAAGGTAAAACCCCAGTGGGAATTAACACCCACAAATAAAGTACTGAGAGTGTAGTATCCCTGTTAAAAGATATTAGCCCTGTTAGGAGCTTGTTACAACATTTCAGTACACATTCCCTGTTAGGAGACAAACCCTATTGGGAGTCAAAGAAAATAGTAGGCTCACTGCCAAGGCACACTTCCCAAAGAAGGTTAAAGCCACCCTCAAGGATTTACAATATGAATCAAGCGTATATAGAAAATACACATTCCAATGAACTATCAGATAGAAAATATCTTTTCTTGGTCAGTTCCAATGATGTATCAACTCTGCTTTGTATCTAGCAGTCAACAAGCTTCACAGCTTCCACAATTCTCTTTCTTTTCCCTGTCACACTTCTTCTTAAGAAATTATCTTTCATATATACCCTCTTACAATAATTAATTAGGACGGCTAGTTAAGCTTTCCTAATACATAATTAACTAGGTCGGCCAATTAAGGCTTTCCATCATACAAATAATTACACAGTCCCTTGCTAAGATACACACAGTATCTAAAACAAGTATACAACATTTACAATTCATTACATATACTTTTAGATCCACAATTCATGCTCACAATTAATTTCACACGCTACATGTCTGAAGTCGGCCAGGAAATAGGTCTTCTCCAGAATACACACCACAGCTGACATCATCAGTATCCAATCAACAATCAAACTCAACCTATTACTCTATCATATGTCGGTTGTCCATTAGTAAGCTCGCAAGTTCTAAAATATCTTCGCGAGAAAGATATACCCAAAACACAGAGACCTACTCTGTCCAGAATCACAGTTACAGTCTAGAAAACTAGTCTTTACTAAATCAACTGTAACATCCATAGTAGGAAATATAAAGTCAAGCGACCTTAGGGATAAGGTCAGCACACATCCTTCTGCATAAGTCCATCTTCGATCATTATGAATCATCTGTACAATTTCCGTACACTACATCTAGTTAAGTAGCCAGTCTGTCTTCTTCATAGAAATATATGTTGACATCAGTGACAAAACATGAATATCAACAACATGATCAGTAGCCAAAATTGATATCATCCAACAATCTCCCCCTTTTGCATTGATGGCAACATATGGGAAAATACATATGTATCAACCCAAAAGTACTCACTCTCAATACAATCTTCTCAATATCCTCAACACAAATCTCCCCAAAATAGTAGGGATTTTCACATAGATTTTGTCCCCCTTTGGCAACAATGGAAAAGGGTGCCATAATTCATTTGTAGTCTTCTGTAAGATGTAGCTTTTTCAAATCTTCATGTCCAATCAGCTAGGTGCAAGATCACCCAAATGTACTCCATAGTATTCTCCCGCGATCACTCCCCCTAAGGAGTAGATCCATACATCAAGTCCAGAGAATGGTATAGCTCTAAGATCCACTGGAATGATGCACATCTACATCATTTAGTTTTCACTAGGAGGGGCCATCACCATAAGCATGCCTCTGAGATATTCAAAAGAATCTTTTGGCAAAGGTTTAGTAAATATATCTGCTATCTGTTCCTTTGTGCTAATATACTCTAGTTTAATCTCTCTGTCTACTACCTTCTCCCTTAAGAAATGATACTTGATGGAAATATTTTTAGACCTTGAATGCATTATAGGATCCTTTGACATATTCACTATGCTGGTGTTATCACAATGGATAACCACTGGTTCTTTGAAAATTATTCTCATGTCCTTCAACATTTGTATCATCCAAACAACTTGTGTATAGTTTATTGCAACAAAAACATACTCTGACTCAATAGTAGATTGAGCAATACAGTTCTGCTTCTTTCTCAACCAAGAAACCAGCCTTTTTCCAAGGAAAAATGCTTCACCACTTGTGCTCTTCCTGTCATCTACATTACCTACCCAATCAGCATTAGTAAAATCCTGCAATGTAAAATCATCAAATTTTTCATACCATATGTAATACCCCTCTAACCCTAATATAAGTTTTGTGTTTTTGAACGAAGTAAGACGTTTTGATGTTTTCTTACAGCTTAAGTTGTTCATAATACTTGTTTGATCTATTCCTATAGTTTTTTTACAATGATTTCATAAATCAGTACCCGAGGATTCTAATATCAGACATATTGTCTAAAGGTATAATTTTTGTATGTATTTATCCCTGTGTATGTATCGAGGAGCTTCAATACCTTTATGAATATTGTTAATATGTTATATATGAATATATATAAGCAATTATTTATATTTTCTTCTGTTAAGGTTACTTTTGATGAATCTTGTATGTCACTTGATGATTTGGGTTATGTCTCATGATTATGTTGATTTATTATTAGTATTGATTAGATACTAACCCAATGCTCAAGATTCTAACCTTTGCTAGGATGATTCTACATGCTTGGTGTGTGTGTGTGTGTGTGTATACATGATGTGTTTGCATGATTTAGGATGAAGTTGTAGTTACTCACATAGCTGAGGTCCACATGATGTATCAATCCTGGTCATCTATCTGCAATGTCTTCTTATATGTATATCTATGCACATGTATTTCTTCTCTATGATACAGGCTTGTAGGTACCGGGCATCGACTTCACCTGGCTTCACAGGTCTAAGTGTGCCCTCAAATCCTCGATGGTTGTTGTTATGGAGATAATACTAAGGCCCTTGCATGAGTCTTCCTTTTTCATTATTCCAATTTGGGAATATTAGGGTTCCTTCTTTGTCAGTCAACCTTTGGGTGAAAAACCCAGATCCAGCACGCCCGGTTGGGCATTGTTGTAATTGGTGCCTTGTGGTCACTTGAATTCATTTGGTTGTGTGATTTGTTTACTCATTTTATTTATTTCTCCTTCATGGTATTATCCTTAGTTAATCTTTCTATGTTTTGTTTCAGAGCTTCATGCTTGGTTAGGAGTTTGGCTCGACTTTCCTTGTTGACTTTGGTTGACCTTGTTTGATCTTGTGGTTACCTTGATATGTTTCTTAGTTGATTATTATAGCCTCTTTAGATGA
>MU225779.1:476584-487187 GCA_018584345.1 Thuja plicata
AGGATAATAGATATTTATAAAAACAATATGATCTAATGGCATCAGTTGATAAAAGGAATGATGATGTTAGACGATTAACTTATGTTTAATGAAAGAAACAAGTTAGGGAAATTTACCTTGGTGCATTCAAATTAATGTAGATCTTTTAAGCTCATAATTAAATGGATATCTTATGCATTTAAATAGTTTAGTTAATGTTTCTTTAGTAGCGACGTTAGGGATCCTGTGAGGACTTAAGTTGAATAAATCTTGCATTCAAGTTGTAGAAAAGTATTTCTGTTAATTTAGAGATATGAAGTACAATGATGAATATTATTCTAGTTAAGCAAAAAAAAAATATTACTTGCATCTTATAGATATTTTATGTCTTGTCCTCTCAGGTTTCCTGGTGGGGCGTTACACCATAATCCATATTCTACTATCCCTTTCAAATATCTGAAAATTATTTTCACAGCAGCAAAATGTGTCGCTTTAGGATCTGCCTGATATCTAGCCACAATTCCAACTGCATTGGTAATATCTGGTCTAGTGCGTGTTAAATATTGTAGACCTCCAATCATTGATATGTACTTAGTCTGCCCAACACTTTGAGTCTATTCATCTTTAGTTAGTTTGTTCCCTGTCACCATGGGTGTTCCGACAGGTTTACAATCTTCCATTCCAAATTCTTCAACATTTCCTTAAGATACTTGGTCTGAGATATAAATATGCCATTCTTACTCTGATTAATTTGCAAACCAAGAAAGAATTTCATTTCACCAATCATTGACATTTAAAACTCATTCTCCATTTCTTTAGCAAACTTCTTACTCATTTTATCATTTCCTCCAACAATGATATCATCAAAAAAAACTTCTATAATTAAGATTCCATCTTCATCAGTTCTTAAATACAAATTACTATTTGCATACCTTTTCTGAAACCAAGATGAAGTAGATGTTTATCCAGTTCTGCATACCATGCCCTCGATGCTTGTTTCAGTCCATACAGTGCCTTCTTCAGTCTGCAAACCATGTTTTCATCATCTGTTAAAGGAAAACCATAAGGTTTCTCAATGTACACTTCTTCTTCTAGATCACCATTCAAGAATGTTGATTTCACATCCATCTGATACACTTTGAAGTCTTTATGTTTTGCATAAGAAAGGAATAGTCTCACAGCTTCTAATCTAGCAATAGGTGCAAATGTTTCTTCATAGTCTATGCCTTCTTGTTGTGAGTAGCCTTTACATACCAGTCTAGCCTTGTTTCTTACCATTGTGCCTTCCTCATCCATTTTGTTTCTGAAAACCCACTTAGTGCCAATCACATTCTTGTTCTTAGGTTTTGGAACCAATTCCCAAGTATTGTTCTTCTTTATCTGTTCTAGTTCTTCTTCCATGGCTTTAGTCCAAGATTCATCTTTACATGCTTCATCAGTAGTCTTTGGTTCAACTTGAGAAATCAAATAGATCTCATCTCTAACTTTAGATCTAGTCATCATGCCTTTTCTTGCATCACCAATAATTTGTTCTTTAGGGTGGTTTTTCTTTACATACCTTGGTGTCTTTAATGTCTTAGTAGCTTCGGCCTATTCTTATTCTTCAATCTCATTCTCGATCATCAGGGGTCCTTCAGGTTTAGCAACAACTTCTCTTGATTCTTTTATTTGACCACAATCATACATTATTTTCTAAATTTGAAATTTCTCATCTATCCTCACATTGGCACTTTCAATTAGTTTCCTCAGCCTCAGATTGAAACATTTATATTCTTTACTCTTAGTGGAATAACCAAGAAATATTCCTCCATCACTTCTAGCATCAAACTTTCTTATTTCATCATCTCTTTTGATATAACATTTACTACCAAATATTCTAAAATATTTCATAGTAGGTGCATGATCAAACCATAATTCATAAGGATTTTTATTTGTACCTTCACTGATCTGAATTTTGTTTAATGTGTACACAGTAGTGCCAACTGCTTCCCTCCAATGAACATGTGATACATTTCCTTCTAGAAACATAGTCCTTGCAACATCTAATATGGTTTTTTTTCTTCGCTCTACTATCCCATTCTGTTGTGGAGTTCTAGGAGTTGAAGTCTGTCTATGTATTCCATTTTCTTCACAGTATGTGTTAAATAGTTCTGATGTAAACTCTCCTCTGTCTGATCTCAAAAATTTCATATTTAAACTAGATTCATTCTCAACTTTTGCTTTGAACAACTTGAACTTGTCAAATGCTTTAGATTTCTCTCCCAAATATGTAACCCACATCATTCTAAAAAATTCATCAACAAAAAGTATAAAATACCTTTCACCATTGTATGATCTTGTTCTTGTAGGACCACATAGATCTATGTGCACCAGATCCAACTTCTCTTTTGTTGAATAAGCTTTGCTCTTGAAAGTGCTTCGAGTCTTTTTCCCCATAACACATTCTCTACACATAGTGTTAGATGGCTTTACAATTTTAGGTAGATCTCTAACTTCCTTTGTCATACTTTCCTTCACAGTGTTATCAAAATTAACATGACAAAATCTTCTATGCCATAACCAGTTGTCATCAACCTTTGCAACAAAACAAGAAGCTTCAGATGTGTTCAATTCAAATGCATTACCTCTAGATTTAGTACCAGATGCTATCAAGTCTCATGTTTTTCTCTTTATAGTACACTTTCCATTTATGAAGTTCAATTGATAACCCTTGTCCACTAGTTGTCCAACACTCAACAAATTGTGCTTAAGTCCATTAACAAGTAATACAATTTCAGTTTTAGTCTTTCCATCCAAGGAAATAGATCCAATTCCAATAATAAGTTTAGGATAATTGTCACCAAATCTAACAACACCACCATCATGTCTTTTCAAACTTACAAACTTATTTTTATCTGCAGTCATATGATGTGAACAACCACTATCTATGACCCATTCAGATTTTTTTTTCAACTCGAGATACTAATGTTTTTTCTTCATGCATAGGTTCATCATCCTTAATAGAAATAAATCCAATTTCATCATAATCACCATTCTCATCATCAGATATACCTTCACTAGCATAATAACAATCCTTATCCTTTGAGAACTTAGACTTGAAAAACTTAGGTTTGTGCTTTGGAATTCTTGTAGGACATCTAGATGCAAAATGACTGATCTTGTTACATGAAACACATTTCAAAGGTAATTTTCCCTCAAACTTACCCTTACCTCTCTTTTCTCTTCTGGAAATCAGTGCAACAATTTCATCTAGCTTTCTTTCTTCTTCTTGTATCTGTTCCCATTCATCAACATAGGCTCCAAGTTCTTCTTTTAGATCATTACTGCTTGTGCTTGCATTTCTAGGTAAGATTCTTTTGCTTTTGTGCATGGTTGCTTTGAATGCTGACTCAGCCTTAGGTAGAATGTCTCGCAATTATGTGGCTTCAAATGTAGTTAGCTTGCCAATAAACATGGTGCATGGCACCTCCCCATTTCTTGTTTTGGTGTTGTTTTGGGTTGTTGTAGGTATTTAGGTGTGTGTTAGAATAATATCCAAGGGGTTGGATACAATGTTAGGTTACTTCATGTTTTTAGGGCCTTAGTGCCCATTGAGTGTTTTAGGACACTTTGGCTTCAATTTGGGAAATGTTGCTATTTTGGGGTAATGTGAGTTAGAGGTATGTTTTAAGACCCTACTAATCCTTTTTGGGGTCTTAGAGGTCAACATCCATCTTCGAGTTGACTACCAAGGTCAAATTTCTCAAATGTCAAAATGTTGCTAGCAACTTTGAAAGTTGCTCGAGCAACTTTTGCAAGATTTGACAAAATTTAGTTAAAACTGATGTATCTACCCCATGCTTAGTATATGAGCATAATTCAATGTTTTGAAGAGGTTAATGAGATTTTGAAGTGAAACACTTAATTCTGACACCTTTGTATGAATATATGTACCTTCTTTTGTGTAATCTTCATTGTGTCTTTGTTTGTGTACGGATTGGAAGAGGTGATCAGGCTCCATGATAGTGTAGTGTTCTCTTTCAGCTTTCTTATGCATTAAGTAGTTTGTTTTTAAGTTCAGTAGAATTTAAGTTACACATTTTTGAAGGTCACTGGTCTGACAGAGACATAAATAGTGCTACCTAGTTAGGAATGGCTCTAACCTAAAATTCCTCTAGTGGATTTGTCTAAAACCATGGGGATATTAGGGTTATGTTCTATAGATAGGTTTTTAGTTTTCTTTTTGGTTGTTTCATTTGATTTCATAGGCCAAAATTGAAGCCCTATGGCTGACTGGTGAAACCAGGTGACCCAGGACAGGGAGAAGAAAGGCTTTGTGCGAGCACCCAAGACTTTTTGGGAAAGACTTAGCGGCATTTTTAGATTCTCTAGAGAGTCTCCTAAAAGGATTCAATGGTGTTTGGAGGTGAATCAAAGATTGGAGACAAGATTTGCAATTGTTCAAGATCACTGGTCCAGAGGCCTAATTAATAGGCTATAATCTAAGGCTTGCAAGAAAGTAGGGTTTTGGGTGCCATCAGAGGTCAAGGTTTTGGATTCTGATAGGGTTGAAGGGTGTCTTGAATATTTCCAAGTTATTTTGTGGGGTCATTTGGATATTTTGGGATCATTAGGCCAAAATCGGTGAAAATAGACCTACTAGGAATTAGGCAATTAGGCCTCCTAGTGAATTAGTGACCAATTGGATTGGTAAGAGGAATTGGAGTATTGGGATGAGTGAAGAATTCCCTAGGATGGGTTAAGAATGATGTTAGGAGTCTTGGAGAATGTATGGGAAGATCCTAGGCAGAGAGTTGACATACTAGGTTGAGGATTAGTGGAAGAAAATAGGCTTTTTGGGAACTAGTTGGACTAGTTAAGCTTGGTAACTGTGGAGTCTTCTTGAAACCAACTATACCTTGGAGGCTAAGTTGTTAGAGGGGGTCTTGGAGATCCTATTTGGAAGAAGATCCAACAAGAACAACCATGGGATGGTTGGATTAGACACAAAACAAACACCATAAAGTGAGGAAGAGCACTAGTTGTCAAACCCTCTGCATCAGAGTGGTATCAGAGCCGGAATAGCTTGATGATTGTGTATGTCTGAAGGGGAGGAGAGTCAAGAGGTTGAAAACATGCCTCCTAAGGCAATGAGTAGGGATTCCATAGTGGAATTGGTTCAAGGCCTCTTGGAGAAGGCTAATGTGTCCGAGACAACGAGCAAGAAGAAGATCACAGAATGGGGAGATGAAAGTGATGGAGATGAAAGTCAAATAGAAGAGTCATCAAACAAAGGGAAGGACCCTAAGATAGACAAAGAACAAAAGGTATTCTTAGATGCCTTCAAATATTTAATCAAGGATAGCATGGAACACATACCCTATTACTGTGGTAGCCTAAATGGAGAAGAGTTATTAGATTGGCTTGAAGCCATTGACAATTTGATTACAAAGAAATCTAAGAGGAGAAGAGGGTTAGCTATGCTAAGGCTAGACTTAAGGGATCTAAATTTGCGTGGTGGAACAAGATGTAGGATGAAAGAGTGAATAGTGGAAAGAAAAAGATTGCTTCTTGGGAGAGGATGAAAATCAGATTGAGGGGCACAATTCTTGCCTACTGATTATGAAATTCAACTGTACCAAAAGTTGCAGAACTTAAGACAAAAGGAGATGACAGTGAGTGCATACATAGAGGAGTTCCATAAACTGAGCCTAAGGGATAGGAGACAAGAAGATGAAATGGAGAAAGTGGAAAGGTATCTAAATGGGATAAAGCAAGGGACACAAGATGAGATTAGCATGATGGCTCCTGACAGCATGCATAAGTGTTTTGAGTTGGCTTTGAGAGTAGAGGATAAGGATAGAAGAAGGAATGACTTCCATCAAAGAGGAAGAGGTGGCAGAAATAACCAAGGTTTTTAGAGAGGCAGGGGTAACTTTGGTAGAGGACAGAGCCCTAATAGACAAAAAGATAGTCAGTTCATGGATAGTAGTGGAGGAAACCAGTATAGAGGATCTTTCCAAAGGGGAGGATACAGAGGTAGAGGACCACCAAGAGGTAGGTTCCAACCCCAAGGGAGATCTAATTTAGTTTTCACTGGTAGGTGTTATAATTGCAACCAAGTGGGTCACACAATGGGAAGGTGTCCAGAGAAGGCTTCCTCATCTTCAGTGGGGGATAGAAGGAATCAGTTAGTTCAAGAGGAGGATACCCAAAGTGTTACTTCACCCATATCCAAGGTAGGGCCAGTATTGGATGGGGAGAACTTGATGTTAAGAACCCTTTTGAAAGTGCCTAGCACCTTAGAGCCACCCCAAAGAAAGAACATTTTCAAGACAACTTGTAGGTCTCATGGGAAGATTTGCAAGGTTATAGTGGACTCTGGATCCACTAAGAATATAGTGTCCACTGAGATGGTGGAGAAATTGAAGTTGAGAAGGATACCTCATACCACACCTTATAAGGTTTCATGGTTGAACAAGGGTCAACAAATAGCGGTAGATGAAAAAGATATGGTTGATTTTGAGATTGGGGAATATAAGGACAAGGTCTTGTGTGACATACTACCTATGGATGCATGCCATCTGCTCCTAGGATGTCTATGGTAGTATGATGTCAAAGCAATATATGATGGAGAGAAGAACAATTATGTCATCACCAAGCTAGGAAAGAAATTCAAAATGGATCCATTGCAAGAACCCAATGAAGAGAAGCATGTGGGGAAAAGTGTGATGTTATTGAGTGGGAAAGAGTTTCTAAAGGCCATGAAGAAGGAGAAAGGAGCTTGTTGTGCATCAGTGATCAAACCAAAGGAGGAAACAAAGGAGAAAGTTTGTTTGCCATCAGAGATACAAGCTTTGTTGGAAAAGTACCATGACATAGTAGATAGTGGTTTTCCAAGTGCCTTACCACCTATTAGCAGTGTGAGTCATCAGATTGACCTCATTCCTGGAGAAAATTTGTGAAACAAAGCAGCATATAAGATGACACCAAGCCAAAATGCAGAGATAGCAAAACAGATCCAAGATTTGTTGGATACGGAGTTAATAAGGAAGAGTTTGAGCCCATGTGCTATGCCAACTGTACTTTCACCTAAAAAATATGGAAAATGGAGGATGTGTACGGATTCCAGGGCTATAATGAAGATCACAATCAGATATAAGTTCCCAATGCCCCAGATATAAGACTTGATGGACAATCTTGGAGGATCTTGTTACTTTTCTAAGGTGGACTTGAAGTCAAGGTATCATCAGATAAGGGTGAGGCTAGGTGATGAGTTGAAAACATCTTTTAAGACCAATGAGGGTCTATATGAGTGGCTAGTAATGCCCTTTGGCCTAAGTAATGCACCTAGCACATTCATGAGGCTCATGAATGAAGTGCTAGCAGAGTTCATTAGTAAGTTTGTAATAGTTTACCTTGATGATATTTTGATCTTTAGCAGGTCCAAGGAGGAGCACATGAAGCATTTGGAGATGGTCTTAAGAAAGCTACATCAAGAGAAGTTGATGATAAATCAAGAAAAGTGTGAGTTACTCAAAACTGAACTAGTTTACCTTGGTTTTGTGGTTGCTAATGGATGTATGAAAATGGACCCTGATAAAGTTAATTCCATTTTGGAATGGCCTACACCTAGGTCCATAGAGGATGTTAGGAGTTTCCATGGGTTTGCCTCCTACTATAGGAAAATTGTAAGAAATTTCAGTCATGTATGTGCCCCTATACTTAACACCATAAAAGGTGGAATCAAGTGTAAGTTTGAATGGATAGTGGTAGCAAACCAAGGGTTTGAAATGTTGAAGAGAATTGAAAAACTACCTACTCTTAGGTTCCCTAATTTCAATCAACTCTTTGTGGTAGAGTGTGATGCTAGAAAGTTGGCTATTGGAGCAGTGTTGAGCCAAGAGGGACACCCTGTGGCTTTCTTTTCAGAAAAGTTAAATGAAGCTAATAAAAAGTATTCCACATATGACTTGGAACTCTATGCTATGGTACAAGCCCTTAAGAAGTGGAGGCACTACCTACTACCTAGGGAGTTTATGGTCTATACTAATAACCATGCCCTAAGTTTCCTAAATGGACAAGAAAAACTAAATCAGAGGCACATGAAGTGGGTGGAGTCATTGCAAGCTTATACATTTGTTATTAAGCATAAGAAGGGGGTTAGCAACAAGGTTGCAGATGCTCTTAGTAGGAGAGTACTCACAATCCAAGAGATACAACTACAAAGTGTAGGATTGGATGATTTGAAAGACCTCTACAAGGAAGAAAAAGATTTCAAAGAAGCTTATGAAGCTTGTGTGAAGTTTCAACAAGGGTTCAAGGTGGATTTTAGTGATTTTGTGTTGCAGGAAGGCCTATTGTTCAAAGGTCATCTTATGTGTATACCTCAGTTCTCAATGAGGGAAAACATTGTGAAGGAGAAACACCAAGGAAGCTTGGGAGGCCACTTTGGAGTGGATAAATCATTGGAGCAGGTACATAGGCATTACTATTGGCCTAAGATGTAGTTAGATGTGAGGAGATTTGTAGAACAATGTCAGATTTGTCAGAGGGCAAAAGGAAAAAGCAACAATAGTGGGTTTTATCAACCATTATCTATACCCCAAAGGCCTTGAGAGTGCCTTAGTATGGATTTTGTTTTGGGGTTACCAAAGACACCTAGGGGACATGACAGTGTGTTTATGGTGGTGGACCATTTTAGCAAGATGGCACACTTCATTCAATGCAAGCATACCAATGATGCCTCTCAAATTGCAGGGCTATTCTTTAGGGATATTGTAAGAATCCATGGTTTTCCTTTGAATATTGTCAATGACAGGGATCCAAAGTTTGTGGGTCACTTCTAGAGAAATATTTGGAAGATGCTTGGAACTAATTTGTCTTTCTCCTCAGCCTACCATCCACAATTTGATGGGAAAACAAAAGTAGTGAATAGGTCACTTGGGAATTTGCTGAAGTGTTTGACAAAACAACATGGACAATCTTGGGATCATATCATAGGGCAGGCAGAATTTGCATACAATGATTCCATCAATAGGAGTACAGGGAAGAGCCCCTTTGAGATAGTTTATGGGGTCAATCCTAGAGAGATTTTGGAGCTTAGGGATCTCAGTTTGAGAGACAAGAGGAGTGCACAAGGAGAGTCATTTGTAGAGCAGATGAAGGAGCTGCATGATCAAGTCAACAAGACTTTACAAAAACAAGTGGAGAAGTACAAAACCAAAGCTGATAAGACTAGGAGGAACTTGCAATTCAAGTTTGGGGATCTAGTACTTTCCTACCTTAGAAAGGAGAGGCTACCCAAAGGCAAACCAACTAAGCTACTCATGAAGAAGATTGGACCCCTAAAGATTTTGCATAAATATGGAAAGAATGCCTATGTAGTGGAATTGCCTCCTGATTTGGGGATTTCACCTATTTTCAATGTTTGTGACTTATATCCCTATAGGGGAACACCTCTAGACATAGGTTAGTCTACACTTGCAGATTTGGAGGATGATGGTTGGGTGAAAGATTTTCCTACCCCAAAGCCATTGCAATTGGAAAGTGTCTTGGCCTCTAAGGTGATAAAGAAGACAAGGAATGGTAACTACAAGGAGTACATCATCAAGTGGTAGGGACTATTTGAAGCTGAGGCCACTTGGATGATAAAGCTAGATATTCTGAAACATGGGGTCACCATTGAAGACCTCCTAACTCAAGGGACTTGAGTTATTTTTTCCAGGGGAGTTTGGTGCAGGGCACCTCCCTATTTCTTGTTTTCGTGTTGTTTTGGGTTGTTGTAGGTGTTTATGCTAATCTCTAAGTTCTATTGATGATTAGTGACCAACACTTAGTCATTCACTTAGGCAGTTTTAGTTGGTTATCACTGTGGCCAAGCTAAAACTATGCAAGGCCAAGCAACATTACCGAGAAGTTTTTTAGTTTGCCTAGTTACATTTCTGAGCTGATTTACATTACCGAGTTGAGTAAGACACAGAGATGTTAAATTCCAAGCCATAGAGAAGTCAAGTGCCGAGCAGAACAATTTTTGTATACATGTCTGGAATGATACAAACTTCAAGGATAAGTGATCCGGCCGACTTGTATAAACATTTTGGGCCAACTTATGTATGCATTTAATATTCTTCTATGGAGTTAGTTATGCATTTAATTGTTTTATCCTATGCATGACTCATTGTAAAACATTAATTGTAATACCATCAAGGTATGGGTATTAGATCTTGATCGTTGATCTAGATCTCACTATTAAATCTGAACAGATATATTAGATTGCTTCAAAACCCTATTTTGTAAGTGTGCAAGGAGAGAGTATATGAATTGTCTTGTGATTGCAATTTGAAGTGAAATGCACAGAGGGTTATTTTGTTAAGAAGCAAAGATCAAGTAGAGTAATAACACAGTGAACAATAGAGTAAAGCTATATCAGATTATGAGATCATAGAAGGTACTAGAAAGAGGAGATCCATCATCAGCATCAGACTGCATAACGAAGGATCAATACTTGAGACATTATAATCATTGTATCAGGTGAAAATCTCTTAACAGAGTGGTTCTAGCAGACCTTTCTTTATCTCCTAACAGAGTGCTTACTTTATTGTAAGTTGAAATCCTTTAATAGGGTAGATTGTAATGATCTTAA
>MU225779.1:487716-500391 GCA_018584345.1 Thuja plicata
CAGCAATAGCAGATCTACTAGAAAAGAACAGTGCACTATGTGAAGAAGTCAAAAACTTGAAAAAGGAACAAGAAGCCCAATCAATAAGAATGTGTGAAGTTGTTGAACAAAAAAAGAAAGCCGAAGATGACAAGGCTATAGCAGAAGAAGACAAAATAATGATGACTACCAGACTTGATGAAAGAACACATGATGTGCAAACAATGACAGACAATCAAGTGGACATGGAAAATCAACTACTACTTGTGAATCATGAGATTAGTAGGAAAGACTTGGAGATTGTAAATCTTAGATCTGAGAACAGTCAATTGAAAGATGAATTGAGATCTGAGAAAGAAATTAATAATAGAGTGAATGATCTAAGTGTAGCTATGAGCTACCTTGAACAACTGGTGGAAGCATCAAGAAGACCTAAATATTCTTCTGGATTAGGTCACACTGAACAACATACAACCACTAAAGATGGAGAATCATCTAAGTCAGGTGAAAGAAAGAATGCAAAGCTGAGAAACAACAAACCTATTTGTCACCATTGTGGGAAACTAGGTCATACAACAAACATTTACCAAAGCAAGAATGGTAAGTCCAATCTAAAAACTAATTTTAATGGTTATTGCTTTAATTGTAATAAGTTTGGACATCAAGCATGTGAATGTAAGACAAAGGCAAGAAAAACACCTAGACTTAATGGTAATTGCTATAACTGTCACAAATATGGTCATAGACCAAAAGATTGCAGATCTAAAGGTAAACAGTAATGGACATCAAAGGTACAAGAGAAATCACCAAGAAAAGGCAATACTTACAATTGGGATTACAATACATGGCATAGTTTTCATTACTATAGTTAGTATGGACATGTTCTAGAAAACTGCATAAGGACACATTTAAGAGGAAAATCTAAAAGTTGGATGAATGGAAGCCTAGTTTGTCATAGTTGTCTGAAAATTGGACATACAAGGAAATATTGCAAGAATAGAGTACCAACTCCTACTGTTGAGAAAATCAGAGCACAGATGAACAAGACATGGGTTAAGAAGTCTGAACCATGCAGCAATGAAGCTAATGAAGTCGAGGTCACCCAATCCAATGGATTAGGTGATCACATCATCTCCAACTAAGAGAAAGAGCTATGTAAGGAACTGTATTTAAAAATTCTTATCTTACATCAGTTCCTAACATGAAATGTACAAAAGTCCATATTTTCATATGTTAAGATGCACCAGGACTTATTTTGAAGACAAAATGCTGAGATGAGAAAATTGCACTATAGGTGCCAAGCATCAATCATGGACACTAAAGTTGAGTTGTTTAGTGAGTGTTGAGTTTTGTTAGCCGAGTAAATTTTATGATGGCCAAGTGGGATGCAAGTTGTGTTAAAGGTGAGGACACTTGGCTTGTACTAACTCAATGGGCAGAACATTCAATGCTTACCTACCTTGACCTTTCAAAGCTTATAAAGGATGAACAACTGACATCTCATTTTTACCTTGCAATTTTTACTATTTAACAGAGCAATTGAAGTAATTTGCAGAATTGATCTTAACGGAGTTAGCATAGAAGGTTTCATTAGTGTGCCGTCGGCAATTCTAAGGTGAACAATGCGAAGAGATACTTATTGAGGTACTCTATTTTTCATCTCTCAAACCCTAATTTCAAAGATCATGGGTGCAAGTTCTTCCACACCAACTAAGAGTATGGAGGCAAAACCAAAACAAATTCAGTTAATACGGAGTGATGAATGTGAACCTCTCAACTTTTGAGCCATTCATGAAAGTGCGATATAGAGTGATTTAATGGGAGCCCTGTCATCTATTCCACCCAAGGTACTTATGATTCATGATGTATGATCATGTTATATGGTTAAGATTGGAGAAGTAGGTGATAGTGAATTGAGGAAATCCTACAACAAATTATGTGATAATGGAGTTCTGAAGGAAGAATTCAAATATCTGGCTGACAAAGGGTTAACTCGTGCACTATATTTTTCCCAAGGTTTTAAAGATGAATGGATTAAGGTTATCCTTAGCCGAGTTCATGACATGTGTATGTGGTTAGATAATGGACCAGTCAAGATCACCAAAAGCATGATTCATCGAGTGACTAGATATCCTGTAGTGAATAGTAAATCTACAATGAGAGACAACAACAAAGAAGAAATTACATTGAACACTGGAGCAGTATGGAACAATAGAGGTATGACTATCTCTACAATTACTGACCTATAACTTGACTTTGGAGTAAGGGTAATAGCACATAAGTTCTATCAGTCTAGTAGATTGGATAGTGTTCCTTGTATAGCCATTGATCATGCATGGAAATTTGTGAATAAGAGTCACACATATGATCTTGCCGAGCTACAACAGACACAATTAGCTGAGAACCTAGCATCAATCAGAAAGGCTAAGAGCTCATCATGTAAGTTTGGTTCTCTACTAGTCTGTATATTTTTCTACATTCAGGATACATTTCCTACACTGGGAAATATTGTTTGGAAAAATGATAGGCCCATAACAGTTCAGATTAGTGAATGCATTGAGAAACTAGGAAGTAATTTCAATAGCATTATGGGAAGCTATTTTGTAGAATTCAAGAATAGAATGAGATTAAGGACTAGGATTCCTAAGTCACTAGTGGAGAAGCACTATGAAGAAATTTGTTTTCTCGTTGATACAGATAATACTTATATCAAGGCAGTGACTCCTAGGATAACATGCTTAGAACCATTTCCATATGAAATCAATATTGATGAAGCATCAGCTACCATCACTACACTCCTAGCCAAGGCAATTGATATTACAATAGAGAGATTCAGAAATTTTGATGAAGCTAAGGCTAAAATTTCTAGAAGTTTGAATGAAGGAACTATGGAGAGGAAAAGAAAGAAGATTGTGAAAAACTTGAAGAAAATGGTTGGCTTAGGTAGTGATGAAGAACCTGAGGATGCACCTCTAGACCTAACCATTGGACAAGGTGAGGATATTTCTATAGAGGAGGAATTCAGTGCATCAAAATAGGTTACTAAGAAAGCTAAGGGAAAGAAACCATCAATTGTTATAGCAACCAAGCCGAGCAAAGCCAAACCTAAGGTTACACCTCCTGTAGCTAATTGTCTAAGGACTAGAGCATCTACTGTTACTTCCCCAGTAGAAGTGAAAAAAAAAGTGTATGGTAAAAGGAAAGTTGCAGAAAGTAGTTCTAGAAAGGAAGCAAAGGTTGCTCCTAAGGCTGAGCCGAGTAAGCCAGCAAAGAGACCAAGAAGGAGATTAAATTTGGGGACAGATAGTGATGAGGAGAAGATAGAAACTAATGAACCCAGCAACATACCTAAAGCACAATTCAAGAAACCAACAAGTATTGATGAGGTATGTGACACTTTGAGGAATTCAGCAGGGTTAGCAACATTTAAGTTTATTAAGTATGAAAAGTTGAAAACTGCAGATAGGCACAAAGTACAGGAAGAACTCTTGGACATGATGATTACTTTCAAATTAACTCCTACAGAGATAGGAAATCATGTGCCAAATGAACTTTATGATTTTCTGTCAAGAAAATGGGAATTTGCACTTGCCACAGAAAGATAGATCAGGGAAGGAACTCTAGCCCAGGTAATACCTGAGCTAACCTCAAAGAAGAGAGTCAAATTTATTGAGTACAAGAGTAGGTTTGTTCCTAAACTCAAAGGCCATATTGTTCTAAAAAATGACACTGAAGGTGTAGTACAACAAAGCACAAGAATCTAGAAGGGAATCTTTGGACTGATCATTCCAAAAGATAAGAAATCTGGTGAAGGGACATTCGAGCAAAAGACAAAAGAAGTTGAAGTGAAGACTACCCCTGAACCACAGGTAACAAAAGATCAAATTGCCATATAATAGGACAAAACCAAAGATGCATTAGATGTAACAAACTCTGATGATCTGACTGTAGAGAGTCCTATGGATTATATAGTTGATGATCCAAGCAATTTGAATGCCGAGTGGTAAAGACACTGATTTGCCTATTAAGGCAACTGATACTGAAGAAGGGAAGACCACAACATTTGATGAAATACTTGAAGTTGTTAATAATAAGAAAAGTGAAGAAAACCAGCAAACAAATGAACAAGAGGTAACTTCACTGAATCCACCTATCGTAGAGGTTGTGAAAATAGTTTTAGATAGTGGAGTAGTGATAACAGATACTATTGATAAGCCTAAAGAAGAAGAGGTAATGCAAGTGTTGGTTGATCTACCACACTCTACATCATCCACTCCTACAAGTCCTAAAATTGGTGGTATGCCCAATCCACAAACCATACTGACAGAATTAAAGGAGGCAATGGATATTGACACTGTCAAAGGGAAAGATATTATGTTGCCAAGCATAAGTTCTCCAGAATTGAAGAAGAAGAAAATCTTGAAGAAGAAGTCTCAGATTTTAGATGTAACATTAGATGATGTCATTGTGATTCCACAATGGGATCCCAATGAGTTATCTTTTGAACAAATAGGGACTCTTCAAGAATTTCTTAAGAGGAAGAAGAGATAGGAAGAGTTGAAGATAGAACAAAAGAAAAAGCAGGTGTTGCATGACATTAAAGACATATTTGCAAAGGCTTTTGACTTAGAGGATGAAACGCCCCAAGCTCCAATCATTGATTAGCTAGTCAACATTATACAAAAAGTAACTGATGAGGACATAGACAGAAATGAGAAGCTTCTACAATGGTCCCAGAGAAGATTTGAGAGAAAAGTTCTAGAGAAAATCTCAGAAGAGATAGCAACAAAATAGGTTGAACTTTCTATTCTTGTAGAAACTTTAGAGAAAGTCACAGCCAATGTTTATTCTTTGTACAGAAAATTATGTGATGTTGAATTTTTCATAAAGGATAATCTACAGCTTGTTGAGAAGCTACAGTTAGATTTGAAATCAACTGGTACTAATTTAGGTAAAGATACTACCTCTAGTTCTTTACATTTTAATAAGTTGATAAATGCACAATAGACAATAGCCGAGCTTATGGCTGAAGATGGTCGAATAAGGGCCAAATTGATAACTATTCTGACAAGCCTGTTGCCTCACTTGGAGGTAATACATAAGGAACTTTCAAAAGAAAAGGAGTTATCACAGAGTAGTGCAAATCTATCAACTGCAGAAAGTTTAGTGAGTCTAGTTGCCGAGCTAGAAATCAAAATGGAAGTTATGAAGATTGCAAAAGAAAGCTGGGATACTACATTTGAATCCACCTTGCAACTTCATAAACAATTTCTGGATAATTACAACTTAACCCCACCAGCAATCAGTGACAAAAATAAGGGGGAAGATGGTAAGGAAGTTGGAAAGGATACAACATGATACATAAGTACAGTACAGGTACACTTGTATAATTTTTGGAGGCATGTCAACTTTTTGTATGAATTATTCTGAGTATATTCTTAGGGGGAGTACTTAGTGTACTTAGGCAATATTTTGATGGAATGAATGGAAGTAATGATAAGTGTTTTTGCCACTAATATCAAAGGGGGAGATTGTTAATCTCTTAGTTTTGTTGATGATTAGTGACCAACACTTAGTCATTCACTTAGGTAGTTGTAGTTGGTTATCACTGTGACCGAGCTAAAACTATGCAAGGCCGAGCAACATTGCCGAGAAGTTTTTCAGTTTGCCTAGTTACATTGTCGAGCCAAGTTACATTACCGAGTCGAGTAAGACATAGAGATGTTAAATGTCGAGCGACAGAGAAGTCAAGTGCCGAGAAGAACAATTTTTGTATACATGTCTGGAATGATACAAACTTCAAGGATAAGTGATCCGGCCGACTTGTATAAATATTTTGGGCCAACTTATGTATGCATTTAATATTCTTCTATGGAGTTAGTTATGCATTTAATTGATTTATCCTATGCATGACTCATTGTAAAACATTAATTGTAATACCATCAAGGTATGGGTATTAGATCTAGATCTCACTATCAGATCTAAATAGAAATATTAGATTGCTTCAAAACCCTATTTTGTAAGTGTGCAAGGAGAGAGTAGATGAATTGTCTAGTGGCTGCAATTTGAAGTGAAATGCACAGAGGGTTATTTTGTTAAGAAGTAGAGATCAAGCAGAGTAATAACACAGTGAACAGAAGAGTAAAGCTATATTAGATTATGAGATCATAGAAGGTACTGGAAAGAGGAGATCTATCATCAACATCAGAGTGCATAACGAAGGATCAATACTTGAGACATTCTAATCATTGTATCAGGTGAAAATCTCTTAACAGAGTGGTTCTAGCAGACCTTTCTTTATCTCCTAACAAAGTACTTACTTTATTGTAAGTTGAAATCTTTTAACAGGGTAGATTGTAATGATCTTAAGCTCTTAACAGGGTAGACCTTTCACAGGGTAGATTACATTTTGTAATCAAACATTTGTAACCTTAACAGGTACACTTTATTATTGTAGTAGTGGAGAATTTTGTGGGTGTCATCCCCACCCCAATTTTACCTATTTGGGTTTTTGGGTTACTAAGTTATTGTGTTATGTGTTATTTATTTCATTGTGTGGATGCTATCGGAGATTACATTAGATTCATTCATGTATGAATGTGGATCAATTTGTTTTAAGTGTTTAATTTTGAAGATTTGATTCACCCCCCTCTCAGTATCTTGCTTTCCCATTATTGTATTTCCAACAGTTTAGGTGTGTGTTAGAATAATATCCAAGGGGTTGGATACAATGTTAGGTTACTTCATGTTTGTAGGGCCTTAGTGCCCATTGAGTGTTTTAGGACACTTTGGATTCAATTTGGGAAATGTTTCTATTTTGGGGTAATATGAGTTAGAGGTATGTTTTAAGACCCTACTCATCCCATTTGGGGTCTTAGAGGTCAACATCCATCATCGAGTTTACTACCAAGGTCAAATTGCTCAAAATGTCAAAATGTTACTAGCAACTTTGAAAGTTGCTTGAGCAACTTTTTCAAGATTTCAAAAAATTTAGTTAAAACTGATGTAACTACCCCATGCTAAGTATATGAGCATGGCTTTGATTTTTTGAAGAGGTTAATGAGATTTTGAAGTGAAACGCTTAATTTTGACACCTTTGTACGGATGTTTGTACCTTCTTTTATGTAATCTACACTGTGTCTTTGTTTATGTATGACTGTGTACAGATTGGCAGAGGTGATCAAGCTCTATGATAGTGTAGTGTTCTCTTTTAGCTTTCTTATGCATTAAGTAGTTTGTTTTTAAGTTTAGTAGAAGTTAAGTTACACATTTTTGAAGGTCACTAGTCTGACAGAGATAGAAACAGTGCTACCTAGTTAGGAATGGCTCTAACCTAAAATTCCTCTGGTGGATTTGTCTGAAACCATGGGGATATTAGGGTTAGGGTTTTTAGATAGTTTTTTAGTTTAATTTTTTATTGTTTCATTTGATTTCATAGGCCAAAAGTGAAGCCCTATGGCTGACTGGTGAAACCAGGTGAGCCAGGACAGGGAGAAGAAAGGCTTTGTGAAAGCACCCAAGACCTTTTGGGAAAGACTTAGTGGAATTTCTAGATGCTAAAAGGATTAAATGGTGGTTGGAGGTGAATCAAATATTGGATATAAGATTTGCAACTGTTCAAGCTCACTGGTCCAAAGACCGAATTAATAGGCTATAATCTAGGGCCTGCAAGAAAGTAGGGTTTTGGATGCCATCAGGGGTCAAGGTTTTGGATTCTGATAGGGTTGAAGGATGTCTTGAATATTTCAAAGTTATTTTTTGGGGTCATTTGGATATTTTGGGAGCATTAGGCAAAAATCGGTGAAAACAGACCTACTAGGAATTAGGCAATTAGGCCTCCTAGTGAATTAGTGACCAATTGGATTGGTAAGAGGAATTGGAGTATTGGGATGAGTGTATAATGACCTAGGATGGGTCAAGAAGGATGTTAGGAGTCTTGGAGAATGTATGGGAAGATCTAGGGATAGAGTTGACATACTAAGTGGAGGATTAGTGGAAGAAACCAGGCTTTTTGGGAACTAGTTGGACTAGTTAAGCTTGGTAACTTTGGAGTCTTCTTGAAACCAACTATACCTTGGAGGCTAAGTTGGTAGAGGGGGTCTTGGAGATCCTATTTAGAAGAAGATCCAACAAGAAAATCCATGGGATTGTTGGATTAGACGCAAAACAAATACCTTAAAGTGAGGAAGAGCACTAGTTGTCAAACCCTCTACATCACAACATCTCTCTGGTTAAGTTCAGTGTCAAAGGTATGATCTTGTCTATAGCCTGAACCTTGGTTCTATATGTAGGTTTTAAAGATCTGAGTATCTTTGAAATAAATTCTTCCTCACTGTAAGTTCCTCCAGAGTTCCTAATACCAGTAACTACCTTTGTAATCCTCTATGCATATGCTCGAATGTTTTCATCTTCTCTCATCTTTAGTGATTCCATCTTTGTCTTACAGTTTTGTAACTTTTCTTGCTTTGTAAATTTGTCTCCAACATATAGTGCTTCTAGTCTTGACCATATTTCATGTGTAGAGTCCAAGCCCTTTACTTTAGTAAATTCTCCTTTTGATAATGCACTGATTAGGGATTCCCTTGAAACCATATTGCATGAGAATAACTTATTTTGATCTTCACTGGATTTCTCTAATTCATCCTTAGTCGCTATATTTTCCTTCTTCTTTGTTATCATCCAATAGTTAATTCCCAGACATAGTAAATGTGTTCTCATCTTGTTCTTCCAACTGTCAAAGTTTTTAGATTCAAACTTTGGACTATCCTTCCTATAGTAAGTCATCTTCAAGATCACCTCAAGCTGTTAAAATTTATTTCTGAGGATCAATAGCTCTGATACCAATTGTTAGGAATAACAGTCCATAAGACAACTAAGAGGGGGGGGGGTGTGAATCAGTTGTAATCTAGATTATTAAACTTTATACTTTATAAACCAAATTTACAAATGTAAATGATAACACAGTAATAGACAACACCATAACACAATATTTGTTGTTGAGGAAACCCTGTTAAAGGTAAAACCCTGGTGGGAATTAACACCCACAAATAAAGTACTAAGAGTATAGTATCCTTGTTAAAAGATATTAGCCCTGTTAGGAGCTTGTTACAATATTTTAGTACACAATCCCTGTTAGGAGTCAAAGAAAATTGTAGGCTCACTTCCAAGGCACACTGCCCAAAGAAGGTTAAAGCCACCCTCAAGGATTTACAATTTGAATCAAGTGTATACAGCAAATAAACATTCCAGCAAACTATGAGATAGAAACTGTCTTTTCTTGGTCATTTCCAATGGTGTATCAACTCTTCTTTGTATCCAGCAGCCAACAAGATTCACAGCTTCGCAGCTTCCACACTTCTCCTTCTTTTTCCTATCACACTTCTTCTTAAGAATTTATCTTTCATATATACCCTCGTACAATAATTCATTAGGTCAGCCAGTTAAGATTTCCTAATACATAATTAACTAGGTTGGCCAATTAAGGATTTCCATCATACAAATAATTACATAGCCCCTTGCTAAGATACACATCGTATCTAAAAAAACTATACAACATTTACAATTCATTACATATACTTGCAGATCCACAATTCATGCTCACAATTAATTTCACACGCTACATGTCTGAAGTCAGCCAAGAAATAGGTCTTGTCCAGAATACATGCCACAGTTGATGTCATCAGTATCCAATCAAAAATCAAACTCAACCATTACTCTATCATATGTTGAGTGTCCATCAGTAAGCTTGCAAGTTCTGAAATATATTTTCTAGAAAGATATACCCAAAACACAGAGACCTGCTCTATCCAAAATCATAGTTACAACCTAGAAAACTAGTCTTTACTAAATCAACTGTAACATCCACGATAAGAAATATAAAGTCAAGCGACCTTAGGGATAAGGTCAGCACACATCCTTCTACATAAGTCCAACTTCGATCATTTTGAATCATCCACACAATGTCCGTACACTACATCCAGTTAAGTAGCCAGTCTGTCTTCTTCATAGAAATATATGTTGACATTAATGACAAAACATGAATATCAACAGCATGATCAGTAACAAAAACTGATATCATCCAACAATGACAATGGTTCACTTCATAGTGAAAAAATTCCAAGTTCCTGACTTATGAATATTTGAGATATTTAGGGAACATTAACTCTGAGTTATTACACCCAAGACACATTTATTTTGAGAAAGAGTGTATATCAGATGGTCAATATTTTGACATGTGTGTTTTTTATTCCCCTTGTTCTTTTGTGTCACTAAGCCATAATGAAATTGAATATGATATATCAGATGAAGAAAGCATTAGTGCATTTATAGATTCAAGGGATGAAGAAGTTCCTGGCATGATGTTGAGCACTAATTGGGATAATTATGTGGATTGTGAATCTATTTCAGATTCTAAATCATTCATTGAACCATTGCAAGATGGTCTTTCAGTTACTAAAGGTATGCAGATGCATGGTGAGTATGTGGATGAGTGCTCTCCCTCCAACATACAAGAAGATGGTTTTCATAAGGTCTATAATTTGCAAGTAAATTCTTTAGGGAACTCTGATATAGGTATGCAAACTAGTGACAAAATAATTTTTGATGACTCCAGTTGTGGGATAGAGAATTATTATAATTTTTATCAGTTGCAGGATGTTTTTTAGAAGTGTGACAATGCAAGAAAATATTAAAAGTGGTCTAGGGGTCCTAAATTTTTCAGTGACCATGATTGGCATTGGTCACATGATGATCAGTATTATCAAATAAGGTGTGATTTACAAATGTTGGTTGAAGGCAGAGATACTGACAATGTTTTATGCAGGTTGTTGAAAAATATCAACATATCAAATCATGTAGATGACAACTACATTTTTATCTTGTTTCCAGAGCAAGGAACATAAAAAATTTATTTTGACAGAGGCAAGCTAAATCCAAATTTTATTGATGCCTTTGGGCCATCAAGCCCAGTTTGAATCCTTCAAATCAAGGAAATAAAGGGGCAAAGATAAGTTAACTCTGCTGAGAAGTAATGTAAATTTGTACATATTCCTAGTTTTTCTATTTTAGGGTTTTTGCATTGGGTTTTATTTTTTGTCCTTGGTTTTCTCTTCTCAGAGATTTGAAATCTAGTGTTGAACTTGCGTTCAACCTTCCTCAGTTGGAGGCACTGTTAGGACTATAAAAATTTGGATTCAAATAGTGCTTTTACTCCTTGTTTCTACTATATTTGGCCTGGTTCTTTAAGCCATAATTGGAAAGTTTCTAGCCCTTGGTTTATTTTTGGAAAAAACCCTAAGTGTGTTGTGCTCTTTCTATTTTCAAGTTACTTTTTGGGTCACTTAAGTCACTTAAACCCCATGTTTCTAATGTTATCATACGTGGGGCCTATGTTTTAATTATTTCCTAACTCCTAGTGGGGCCTATGTATTTATTTTCCCTAAGTCTTAAGTCCTTGAAGTGTTTCATGCTTTGTAGGTAGCCAGGAGGTTCTTTTTTATCTAACGGCTGATGCATTGCCTTGATCATAAGATGAGGTGATGTTATTCATTGAGGCATTGTGCCCATGTGACACCTATCCTTTCTAGATCATGGGGCTGATGTGTTAAAAGCTAGCGAGAAGCTAAGGTTCTGACAGTTTCTTTTTTATCCTAGAGTGGGCACTTTCCCGTGAACATATAATGCACACTAGTTATTCTTTGAGGCATTGCGCTTGAGTGACAGGTGTCCATAGTGGGACCAAGCTGAGATAAAAGTAAAGTTAGTGTGCATACAAGCACTTTTTAATCTAACGGTCGACATGATCCCATGATCAACAAATGTAGCATGTTTAATCCTTCATGGCATCATGCCTGAGCGACACGTGGAAAGGGGTCGGGTTAAAGGAAGATAAGAATCGAGGCAATTAGTTTAGATCTAATGGTGGGTGCAATCCCTTAAACTTAAGTTGGATAATGATTATTCATCATGGGATTGCACCGTGTTAACAGGTGTCCATCTGAGATCAAAGGTCTAAAAGGGTTGTGGTACGTCAAAATTGTTTTGATCATACGGTGAGCATGATGCCGCTAAAGGGAGTTGCATGAGTTTTATTTCATTGTAGCATAGAGCTTGTGTGATGCATGGCATATGATGGGACCCATATGGAACTAAGTAAGGTTAAAGATTAGTCAGTGTAGACACCTAAAATTGACCAGGTGTAGCTTAAGCATCCAAATCTGCAAATCTCAACCAATTTCCCTAAATCTCATCAAAATGCATCAAAATGGATCAAAATCATTCAAATGGACAATTATCAAGGAAATTGGACAAAAACAATTAAAATCAAAGGATTAAATAATCATGAAATGAAATAATCAAATATAAGCCTAAAAGGGATCAATCAAATTATATAATTGATTTTAATCGATTAATTGTATAGTTTTAAATCAAAAATCAAATCCAACCCATTCACCCTTACATGGCTAATTTAATTAAATGATTGAATTAAATAAATTCTAATTTCTTTAAACTCAAATTGATCAACCAATGAGAGTTGAGGATTTTGTCTTCTTGTCTCACCCTTTGAGGAAAACCATTTAAATGGTCCCCCCATTTGAAACCATCTCAAAGCCTTTCACTCAACCAAGGCTTGACCATGGTCAATTCACTCTACCCCCTACCCTTGGGAAATTGCTATAAATACAAGCCATTTTCTAT